>CM065378.1:18260000-18452500 GCA_033060915.1 Euryodendron excelsum | reverse complement strand
GATAGAACTCCATGATAGAATAAAACTCATTGTCGGGAACACACCAACGAATTATCTGATAGGGATAATACCTGAACAAGAACGGATCATCCCAAAAAAATACATCACATTTCAAAGAATTTTCATTTATCTAAGTAAAACCAGTGTGACGGTATCTTGCTAATAGCCAAAAAGTTAATTATATCAGTGAACCATGGAACAGTTGCTTAAGAAAGTGCTTAGATTTGGAAAATATGCTCATCCGAAAAATACTCATTGATAGGGAGAGTATCTTTGGCTTCTCCATCAGTAGGGAGTTGTGACAAATGGTCAACAACTACATTCTCTACCCCTTTTTGTCTCAAATTTCAATGTGGAACTCTTGTAACAAAAAAATCTAACGGATGAGGCGTGGTTTTGCATCATGCTTGATTAACAGGTACTTTAGTGCAGAATGGTCAGTATATATGATGACTAATGACCCTAACAAGTACGATCGAAATTTATTTAATGCAAAAACGACAACAATGAGTTCTTTTTCAATTGTGGTATAGTGCAATTGGGTTTCATTCAAGGTTTTGCTTGCATAATAGATAATATAGGATTTCTTGTCCACTCTCTGCCCCAAAACTGCTCCTACAACATAATCACTAGCATTACACATCAATTCAAAAAGTGATGACCAATTAGGTGGCCTAATGATAGGTGCAGTTGTTAATAGCTCTTTAAGCTTGTTGAAAGTTTTTTTTACATTCAGACATCCATTCAAATGAAACGTCTTTTGATAAAAGATGGCACATTAAATGGGAGATGGCACTAAATCCTACTATGAATCGCTGGTAGAAACCAGTATGCCTAAGGAAAGATCGAACGTCTTTCACAATTTTTGGGGTAGGTAGTTTATGAATCAGTTCAACTTTGGCTTTATTTACATTAATCCCCTTGCTAGACACGATGTGTCCAAACACTATACCTTGTGTTACCATGAAGTGGCACTTTTCCTAGTTTAGGACAAGGTTACTCTCCTCACATCTTTCTAATACCTCTTCGAAGTGTTCTAAACAACTCTCATAAGTATCTCCATACACAGAAAAATTATCCATGAAAACCTTCAAAAATCTCTCCACCATATTACTAAAGATACTCACCGTACACCTTTGAAAGGTGGTTGGTGCAATGCGCAAGCCAAAGAGCATTCTTTTGTAAGCATAAGTACCAAAAGGACATGTGAAAGTTATTTTATTCTGATCTTCTAAAGCAATTTCAATTTGATTGTACCCAGAGTACTTATCTAGAAAACAATAAAAGGCTCGTCTTGCCACTTGTTCTAAGACTTCGTCCAAGAATGGGAGTGGAAAGTAGTATTTTTTAGTAACAACATTCAGTCGATGGTAATCAATACAGATGCGCCACCCAGTTTGAATCCTAATGGGCACTAGTTCATTTTTCTCATTTTGGATTACAGTGACTCTAGATTTCTTAGGAACAACTTAGGTTAGACTAACCCACTTTGAATCAGAAATGGGGTATATGATACCCGCATCGAGAAACTTCAGTATTTCTCTTCTCACAACTTCTTTCATGTTAGGATTTAAATGTCTTTGCATTTAACGCACTGGTTTAGACTCTTCCTCAAGATATATGCGATGCGTGCATACAAGAGAACAAATACCGTGAAGGTCTGCAATGGCCCAGCCTAAGGCTTTTTTATAATTCTTTAACATTTTCACAAAGCTCTTCTCTTGACCTTCAGATAGGCTAGAGAATATAACAACAGGATAAGACTCACCTTCACCAAGGAATACATACTTTAATGTAGATGGTAAAAGGTTTCTTTCCAGATTGGGTGTTTTTTGTTCAGAAGGGACAGGCTTTATGACACTAGAAATTAGAGGCTCAAATGATGGAGTTCAGTGGCCCACTGGCATACATTGTTCTCTCTCTATCCTTCCAGGAATTGTGTCTCTAGATTTGACATGGTCACAATCTAACCGGTCATGTGGTTTGCTTGAAATAAGAGTTTTTTCAATAGGATCCTCAAAAAATTCATTCTCAAAATACTCTTGCACAATAGACTTAATGCAGTCTACTTCTCTGATGTCCTCATACGCTCCCGGTTGTTTTCTAATTGAAAAGATATTCATTTCGACAGTCATATTCCCAAATGAAAACTTTAATAGCCCATTCCGATAATAGATTACGACGTTACACGTGGTTAGGAATGGTCGTTTTAAGATAACAGAAATTTGGGAATAAGCACTAATCCTCTAAACCGGTTGTGTAAATAACATAATAAAGTTCACTGGATAGTAAAACCTATCTATTTGAATGAGAACATCCTCCACAATACCCTTAGAAACCTTAATAAATCTGTCAGCTAGTTGTAAGGTAACACATGTAGGGCGTAATTCACCTAATTCAGGAAGTAGATTGACACTTGCTCCTAGATCAAGAAGAGCTCGATCTATCTTGTTTCCCCTTATTGTACATGAAATAGTAGGACAGTTAGGGTCTTTATACTTCGGTGGGGACTTACATTACAGAATCGCACTCTGGCTCTTATTCATAAAAGCAGTTTCCTTAACATGCAACCTCCTTTTCATAGTACACAAATTCTTCAAGAACTTGGCACAAGAAGGAACTTTCTTAATGGCATCTAAGATTGGAATGTTGACCTTGACTTTCTTAAACACTTTATAAATTTTAGAATTCAAAAACTCATGTTTTGGTTTGGTCAATCTACGAGGAAACAGAGCATATTTCACAACATCAATGCCCTCATCTTCAGATGCTCTAGTTGGCTCTAAAATTGGCTCAACTTTCTTTTTTTCCTTCTCACTCTCATCTTTTCTCTTTCTTATTTTCTCACATCTCTATTCCCTTCATCATTAACCTTAAGAGTTTCCTTTCTGGGTGGAATGGTTTTATCAATGATTTTTTAGCTCCTCAGGGTTATGATGGATTGGACTTGTTCATGACTAGATTGGGGATCAGTCCTCGTTTCGGTCATATTTAATTACTTTGTAGGATTTAGATTTGGTTGCAGTTAAGATGGAAATCTCCCCGAGATTTGTTGAGTCAAAGTTTGTATCAAGTTAAACATTTGTTTTGCTATGTCCTCCAACATCCTAGTATGTTGGTCTAACACCTTGTCCTGCATATTCACCCTATTATTGACACCTCTCATATCATTTTTCAATTGATAAATATTATTTTCTAAAGGTCTCCTATGAAGGGGTTGATATGTATTAGGTTGGGGTTGGAAAGGCATGGATTGTTGAGTTTGAACAGGTTAAAATTGGAAAGGTTAAGGGTTTTGAGGCTCTCATTAGAATGCTTGAGGATTCGAAGGACCCTCATTTTTTCACCCAAAGTTTGGGTGATTTTGTCATCTAGGGTTATATGTGTTTGAGAAAGGATTCCCCCCAACTCGTTGGTCACTATATATACCTCGAAATTGGCCAACCGCATTAGCTTGGCCGTGTAAGGCCTCCTTAAAATCTAGTATAATTGGACATACAGCAGTTTCATGTTCCATTGTACCACACATTAAACAATTATGTTCCTTGGGAGACTCACTATTTACAATATTGCCCTTATTTGTCTCTATGATTTCTAACTTTTGGGTAAGTACAACTATTCTAACATTCAGATCATCCACTTGATTAAGCTTAAATGTTATCCTAGGCTTAGACTAGTGATTTTGGGTCCCATTTGTGGCTCAATCTCTAGCCAAATTCCCTAAGTAATGAAAGAAGTCATATGTTTTAGATAGGTCTTTGTCATACAAAGTCCCTGCGCACATAGACTCACCGAATTACTTCAGTTGTGGAGTCAATAATGAATAAAAAGTATTTATGATATGCCAATTGGTGAAACCATGATGTAGACAATCACTCAACAAATCTTTGAATTTCTCCCAACATTGGAAGAATGATTCACTAGACACAGGGGCAAATTGAGAGATTTGATGACGAATTGCCTCAGTTTATGCTTAGAGAAGAATTTTTTCAAAAATTCTGTTTGAAGATCTTGTCGAGAATGAATAGACCTAGGCCTCAATGAATTAAACCATGTCTTAGCCTTGTCTTTGAGAGAAAAAGGAAAGAGTTTCAAAGTACAACTTCCCTTTGATAAGAATTATAGAAGAACATAGAGTATACGTCATCGAAGTCTTTTATGTGTTGATATGGTTTTTCAGAATCCAAACCATAGAATGGATTATCAGTTGGATCATTCTTGGCTTTAAAGTCATCGCTGCGTGATGTGCGGGAAGAGCAATGCAAGAGGTAGGTGCTTACATAGTGGGATTCAGATAATCCCTGATAAACCTATGGAGAGGATCACCATGTACACTTCCACCTTCAGGTACATTATTTGGATTTGGCGGATTGGGATTCTCTGGGTTGTTAATGATTAAATTCTTTCACTATTGGGATATAACTAGGACCTCAGTTAACTAACTGAATGTTTGAAATAGGAGTCCTAAATGGGGAAAGAGTACGGAAGGTGGGAGAAAAATTACTAGAAGAGTCAATGCTCACCAATCGTCCATGCATATCCCTAATGAATCTATCCCAAAACGTAAACACAGACTTTACAAGTCAGAATGCTGAGCTAAAAGCCCACGTAGGCCACCAACAAAACGGGGATGAGAAACGAACAATATTAATGACTCTCTCAGCTGAAGAAATGGAAGGTCACCTACTTGGAGGGATGCCGGCAAAGTAATGACTGTATCGGGGCACTTCTGAAGTTGGCTAATGACAAGATACTAATAATAATAATAATAATAATAATAATAAAAGAAAAAAAAATTACAACAATATATTAAAATATTTGTACACAAAAATAACAAATGAAAATAATGTTATACAAGTTAGTAATAATGTTATGGTTACCTTACTGAGCAGCGCTTACCTAAATAAACAATGAATCAGCTCGAAATAAGATCATCCACAATAATCAAATAAAAAATTATATATATATGAAGTTATATGCTCACCATATCAAGCGGCGCCGACCTAAATAGGCGGTGAATCAACTAAAAAAGTAAACTACAAAGAAAAAGAAAAAAAAGAGATTTGAAATAAAGTGTAAAAAATAAAATATTAGAATGGTAACCAACGTTGATTATCCAATAAATAACAGAAAGTGTTAAATAGTTAGTAAGTTAGATGAGTTAGATGGGTTAGATGAAAAATAAAAATAGAAAATATAGAAATCAACTTGACTGGCTTCGTCCAATAGTAGGTGAATATGCTGACCAAAGAGGTTAACCACAAAATAATAATAATAAAATAAACTAAATATATACAAATATACAAGTTAGCAGTGGAACAAAGTAATAAGTAAGGATAGACCACTGATCAGTTGGTATACATTTTCTAATTCCTTTGTCAAAGTAGGGAAGCAATTAATTGTCCTTAAATCCGCAAAGGTTTTATTATTATTTTTTTAATTTTTGACTTTTGAATTTTTATTATAATTTTTGAATTTTTTTATTTTTATTTTTTATTTTTTGCATGATTTTATAAAAGTCATTCTTGGGCAATGGCGCTAAAATACTTGACCACGCTCAGAATATGACAATCTATTAACACCCAAGTGTAGGTGTAGTGAAGCAGTTAATGAAATCCGACAAGACCGGCGTCGATCCACAAGGAACAGATAACAAAATATACAAAATTAGGTCATAAAATTCACCCACGGTAAAATATTAGATACCCACTAAATCACGCTAAACACCGTATTGTTGCAATGACTTTAGTTGGAATCTAAACTGACCGGTTTGAATCACTTTGAAGAGTACCTATGAGGATAGGACAAGTGCTGTAGAAAATGGTAACCAAAATAAAATATATGTTTTTGGGAGTTTGATGGTTTCGAAACTAGACTTTAAATAAAATTTAATAAAACACTCTTGGATCCAATTGATTTGATTACCTGATTCACCTGAAACTCCAGCGGAAGTTTTATAACTTAAATCATTGGCTTCGTCTTGAGCCTTTGGTTCAGAATATTTAGCTTTTAGAATAGAAATTTTATAATAATTAAATCTAGAATAATAAAATTAAAGCCATAAATTCATATTATCGATTTGTGTAATAACTATATCAAATTAAGATTTGTGCATAGAAATTACAAAACTTAGTCAAGAATCTAAATTTTCTCAAATATCTAGAATTTAATTAGCAAGAATTGAAAGAGTTTAAATATAAACAATGAAAACTCAATTACCTCTATTGATATTCCAAGATCCTCAGATAATATTCATAATTGACTCTAAGAATTAAACTAGCTATTCATAGTATTGAAAATACATGGCTTCAAAAATAATTTCATAACTAAAAAGGTTTATTACAGTAGAATAACTGTAAGGAAAAGGCTAAAAAATTAATTGGCTGAACAACTACTAACTTACTGACTAAAAAAAATAAAAGAGTGAGCTTTCAGCTGAATGACTCTCTAACTCTCTGTTTTGTCCCCCTATGGCTTTTCTACCAAATGCCTCTTTTTATAGGTGAAGAAGGATTTTTTTATTATTTTTTTTTCTCTTCTTTTCTTCTTCTTCCTACTTTTCCTTGTCTTCTTTCTACTTGACTTGTCGGCCACCCATGTGATTCTTCTCGGCAATCTCACTTGCACACTAATAATACATACATACATATATATATATATATATATATCCTGCACACAATATATATCTATATATATATATAATAATAATAATATATAATACAATATACACCCACTTATATAGATAATGTACATTTTCTTACTTCATTTTGCTTCGTTTTATCTTCAAATCTACTCAAGGCGTGTAAAACATGAAAAATACTAAATTTATATAAAAATGATAAATAACACATAAATAGTAACTAATATTAACCAGTAATTAAAGACTCAAATTGTACTTTTTTAGAGTGCAATCACTTACATTTCCTATCCTTCCTCTCCACAATCCTTTTTTCCCATTATCCATCCTTCCTACCAAATCAAGCCACAAGACATGAAACATGTTTTAAGGAAATAATTTCCTCTTCTTTTAGGTGCAGCAAAGCTAGAGGAAAAGTGATTCAATGGGCATGCTCTCCACTAGCATGATTAAGTCCTTGATGGATTTTATTATGAGAATTGTATGGAATGAACCTTAGACTGCACAACCAAGCTGGTCTTGAAAGGAGATCGTACCTTTAGTGGCCAACCTTCTGGAATAAAAATCTTTAGGTTATGTTCACCATATATTGGTGCCGGTACATTGCATCTTATTTTTTTATGTTCCCTTTAATTAGACTGTGATGATGGAACAAGAGCTTTGTTTCCACTCACAGTAGTTGAGAAAGTCTTAATGTATTTGCATACTTATTGTTTCCTACATATTGTTTCTTAAACAGACAATGATATTAAAGTCTATAAACAGGCCAATCTCATAACTGAATGGGATGCAAATTTGACTCTATAGGATTTCAAGTATTACTACAGCCGCTAAAGATGTTGCAGTAAAACTGGTGGAGACTCCTAAAGGAAAAGCAGAAACTAGCACAATTTGCGCTACTTCTACTGTTGGAAAAATGTTGTATAATATTTCTAATATAATAAAGTGAAATTAGCAATATTATCTAAAGTGTGTGAAATAATGTGACATGGCATACTCGATAATTCATATGTGAAAATGCAATAAAATATGCCAAGAAAGGCTTATCAAGTTGAGTGTTTCACACCATTTCTTTAAGAAAGATTCGCCCCCGACACAAGTGCTCATGGGATTAACAGGTGTTCATCTCCAGGATAAAATGATCATGACACTGACTAAGTAGCACTACAATATTCAAGTCCAGAAAAATTAAACGTCAAATTCTACTTTCTTAATGTACAATATGAATGCAATATGTATGAAGAAAAATAGAAGAAAATTTCTATCTAATTCAACACAGAATTATGACAATAAATTTCATACAGAAACCTACACCGTTTCTGACAAAATCAATATGACATGATAACAAAAGACAGTATTTTTCACATTAGAAAAATATGTAATTATGTAAAATTTTAACGCTGAAATTCAATACAAAAACACATAACAAAGTGGTTAAATTTTCACTGAAATTCAGCATACAGCATATACAGAAACTAATTTGAAAATACAAACCGGTAAAACATAAAAATAACCGAATAGAAAAACCTAGATAGAAAACTCATACAGAATTTCTAAGTTTGAAAGTGAAGATGAAATCGATCAGAAAAGATTAACTGAAGAGTTAAGAAGTCGCTTAGAACAGTCGCCAAAAAACGAACAGAATCTTGCCAGAATCTGGGTAGCACTTTGTCGGTGTCGCAGTACTTCTTGGGGGAGAGAGAGAGACAAAACAGAATATATAAAAACAGTTATTAAAATTGGAGGGAGATATTTCTATATATAGAAAGATTCTCATCCCTTCAAAAATGGTGCCAGCCGAACGTGCCTTTAGGAAGGGTTATGACCGTTAGAATTTAAATTTAAACCTAAACCAGTTTGGTTGGATTTCCACCCGGTTCACACACTTCTGATTCAAATCACTAGGTCGAACCGTGTTTAAAAATTAAATACTAAACCAGCCCAAGTCTATTTAATATTATTAAATTACACCCAAACCCGACTCGACCCGAGCCGGCCGAACAGGCGGGCGGCGATGGCAGTGCGCGCGTGTCTGTAGAGTATTGGGTCAATCCATGAATTTCATAGGTCCTACCCCTTCTACAAAAGTGGGGTGCCCCTAAGGGCTCAAACCCTTCTCCAAATCTAAGCTTTATATACCCATCAATTTTTTCACAGATAATCAATGTTGGATAAACCTCTAGTTCCACCCAATAACCATACTCATGGTACCTATTTTGGAGGCCATTATCTCATTCAAACCTCCATGGATTTGAGCAAGTAAATACTTGTTCTTCATCTCCTCATGGAGGAGAACACAAAACACATTGGGCCCATTAACAAGGACATGTGAGTCCCACCTTAAAAATGGCTCAAAGTTGGTATATTACACCAAATATTCTAATAATCTTCCACATGAATGAGATTAGCTGTCAAAAAATAATGCACAAGAAAATGTAGATGCACAAATGTAAAAAAGAGAGTAAAGCGGAAAGTCACTGCATCAGGTAAAATGGCTTTTGGATTTGAACCTTCTTTAGTGAAATATTATCGGGTTTATTGGCTGACCAGTGAACATGATGTCTTGAACTGTTCTGCCGTTTGTATAAACTGAGGCAACAGTACTCACACGGTTTTCTTCCCTATTTGAGTTTGACTCTTCGGTTGTGTTTGTTTTGGCCATGAACCACCTTGGTATTCATGAGTACTTTAGAGAATTGAAGCCTTTACAATTCTCACAGAAGTGGCCCCTTCACACTCATATAAGTGATTTTTTATAGAGTAAACAAATATAGATACTCCACTTGGTAGCCAAGTAATAAGAATCATTAAAAGCATAGGCTTATTAATATGAGTAGCCTGCCCTACTCATTTTATATTAAAAGTTGTAGCTTATCCTAACAATGTTTCAGGTGATCAATATTTCACCATAGAATTGGACAGTGGAACGAAGTTCCCCATTGATTTATACTAAATCGACTTTAATTCGATTGTCCCGTTGAACCTAAATCTTGAGATCTCCAGTCAACTAGGTTAGGTTGCCATTAAGGTAACTTATAACATAATAGGCTTTAATGTCCAATTCTTTCAATGAATGAATTTTGACCTCTTACTAGGCCTAATAGTAAGATGATCTCTCAATATCCTTTGATTAAATCATAATCATTGAATATTACATTCATGTGAGTAATGACCTTTAACAGACATGTTTGTCGTGTTTTGTTATTATCGAGAATTCTCTATGTCTTAAGACGTTTAATAAGTCACTTGATACTTTTTCCCTAGCTGTTGATTCCTTCGCAGAATCTAGCTGTTTACTTCCATTGCGAGAATTTTCTAAGAAATTAATGCACTTTTTATAATACTTATCCATTTATGGATTTAGCGTCTTCTGATTTATAACTTCAGTTTCCACAGTGTACACTCTTTAGTACTTTTGAATGTATATGTGATCAAGGCTCATTTGTAGCACAAAGCTATTACCTTCCAGTGGATTAATCCAGGGTTTAAATAAAATACTTTATTCACGTCAAGATATGTTTACTCTTGCCACTTTCGTAAACTCATATTACGAAGTCACAACTACCGAGACTAAATTTCGTCGCATATCTATTAAGTATTTGAGTTTAGACTCTACTCATTGAACCATTTGGATAACCTCGTTCTTGGATCCATTAGATAGATCATCCATTACCCATTTGTGGTTCAGGTATAATGGAACTTCGTACATCTCTTTACTTTACTAAAGTTATCAAGACTGCAATTTGTTCCTTTTCTCCTTAAGGTTTCACCTCTGACTTTTTAAAGTCATTCGGATCAGTCGCTCTTTCTTTTATTTATCTAGAACTTTCCTTCCTTCCAACCATAGACATTCTTGGATCTTTTGTTTACTCAGAAACTCTTCAAGATTCTTAGAGTGAAAAGCAAATGCACAAAGAAGTCCATTCCCAAAAGAATGTCCCACTTTTAGATTTCGGAAATACTCTTACGTATAATTCTAGAGTATCAAATGGATTATCATCTACCACGGCATTCACATGCATAACTGTGTTCAAGCAGACTAGGGAACACTCACACTATTTTATAACTTAGATTACAGATAACCCGATCTATTATTCTGTCAATGTTGACACAGTGTTCTGTATCCTAATGAGAACGTGTGTTAGAAAAAACAAAACTTCCCCCCACATTTCCTCGATTATCCAGAATTTAGCAAAGTAGTACATATCATCTTAATTAAGAGTTGGATCTTATTTTGCCAGCAATCAAGTTATTAAAGCAACTAGGTGTTTATAGACATGCGAATCTGGACGTTAAGCTACTAAAGCTACATCATCACCATGTCTAATACCTTTTATAGTTGACTACTTTCATTCTCAAACTCATTTGAACATTATAACATGTGCGTTGATTACTTTAAGTATAATTTTTCGGTAGTACTAATAGGTGCGTGGATAACTGTAAGTGTACTCTTCGGTGATACCTTTTTAAAGTTATTATATTTCAAATAATACTATGAAATATAATCAACATATGACAATTAACATTACAGTTAGATATGTCATTACCATCACAAACATATATATAAACAGATACATATATGGTCACCAAATATGTTCTAATGTTAGCAACTAAACAAGTTATCATACAAACCAAATTAACTATACTAAAACATAGCAAGAAACTAGTAAGGACCAGACGATCCTCCAGAAGAGGAACTCTCAATCACTATCAACACAGGATCACGCGTCCTCTTCCGCACACAAGTCCACATCATGAGAACCCTCGGGTTATGCTAGAAGCTTCAACTTTTGAAAGTAAGCGGGACACGGAACGCTCTTGTGAGCGGTGCATCGAATCTTCTTCTAGTAGTTCTGATAGCGACTAGGTCCTGCCTCATTCAGTCCAATCACCGTCCTAGCAGAATAGGCAGTGCAACTGGCCTAGAAAGAATAGTGTCCTCTAGGCCATTAAGATGATACATCGTGTGTAACACGGAAGGATCTATTGCTTGTGTAGGATTCTCTAACTTATCTTCTCCAAACTAGTTCTGATCCACTTCTTCTCAAGTGTCTATCATCCTCATGTGAACTACAAACACATGGTAAAATTCTTATGATTAGAAATCATATAATAACACTATTTAATGTCTCCAAGGAAATTAAAACCTCTAGCAATAAAAATTGCTCAAAACACAAAGTCATGCTTTCACCAGAAAACATATAAGCATGGCAAGACAAACAACATGTAGCATTTAAGATACCTTAAAAATGTACTGATACAACTTATCATGCTAAACATGCAACAAAAACTGAACTTTTACAAATTAATAATCACTATGCAATTTAAGTTCATCACAACATTAGGAGTCATGTCAATTGTTATAACTTAAGTTTCACCGTCATATTTGAATTCACACATGACTATGAAAATTCTATACCTAACATCACACAATCACATGCAATTTCACAGTATTATTACATATGGAAAACACAAACAAGAAGAAACAGAATTTGTCTTAAAATTGTTGAAAAAATGATGTATAATGTCTCTAATATAATAATGTGAAATTAGTAATATTAAATAAAGTGTGTGAAATAATGTGACATGGCGTACTCGATAATTCATATGTGAAAATACAATATGCAAAGAAAGGTTGATCAAATCGAGTGTTTCACACTCTTTTTGTAAGACAGATTCGCTCCTCACACAAATACTCATGGGATTAACAGGTGTCTATCTCCAGGATAAAATGATCATGACATTGACTAAGTAGCACTACAATATTCAGGTCCAAAAAAATCAAATGTTAGATTCTATTCTCTCAATATACAGTATGAATGCAATATGTATAAAGAAAACAGAAGGAAATTTCTGTCTAATTCAACACAGAATTATGACAGTAAATTTCATACAGAAACTTATACCGTTTCTGACAAAATCAATATGGCATGATAACAAAAGATAGTATTTTTCACACTAGAAAATACTGCAATTCTATAGAATTTCAATGTTGAAATTCAATATAGAAACACAAAACAAAGTGGTTGAATTTCTACTGAAATTCACCACACAACATATACAGAAATTAATCTAAAACACGAACCAATAAAACATTCGCCAGTGTCGCAGCACTTCCTCGAAAAGAGGGAGAGAGAGAGACAAAACAAAATATATAAAAACGGTTATGAAATTCGGAAGGGGATCTTTCTATATATAGAAAGATTCGTACCCTTTCGAAAACAGTGCCAGCTAAATGTGCCCTTAGGAAGGGTCACAATCATTGAAATTTAAATTTAAGCCTGAACCTGTTCAGTTCGGTTCTCACTCGGTTCACACACTTCTGGTTCAAATCACTGGGTCGAATATGGGATAAGCCTTTAGTTACACCCAATAACCATACTCATGGTACCTAATTTAGAGGTCATTATCTCATTCAAACCTCCGTGAATTTGAGCAAGTATATGCTTGTTCTTCATCTTCTCATGGAGGAGAACACAAAACACCTTGGGCCCACTAACAAGGACATGTGGGTTCCACCTTAAAAATGGCTCAAAATTGGTGTGTCACACCAAATATTCTAACATCTACTCTTGGTGCAGGATTACCTTGTGAAGTCTGGATATAGGTAAGATAACAAATTTCATCTGTAATTGACATTACTTATCACAATTTTCAATTTTACTAGTCACTCCAGTTTGCCCTTAGATAAGCTGAAATGTAAAAGTTATACACCTAGATAGTGCTTCACACCCCCCTCCCCCCGAAATTTTTTTACAAATGGTTCTACATTATATGAACTGCAGGAGTGGCAAGAGAACATGGCAAATTTCGAGTTTAATGGACCAAAGTTAGCTAAGATGTTACTAACATTAAGACCTCGCTTAGTAGTGCAGTTCTCTACAACCTTGACTTGCTGAGTTTGGACTGTGAGTTCAAATTTTCCCATATAGGACAGCTTAGAAAGAGTAGTTGAAGTGCAGTACTATTTTCGAGTTCTTATTTTCTTTTTTATCTGTTTCTTTAGGATAAATAGCAGCTGAAATGAGAGAAGAAGAAACAATCTAATAGAGAATCTGCTAAGAGTTCTAGGTTGAGGAAGCAGGTATGTAGAATTTAAATTGCAATTTTGTTTTCTTCTCTCATTTTGTTAACTTAGTTTTCACCTTCTAACATGGCTTTGTGTCACGATCTCACATTGGATAGGAGAAGTGAGGTCTTCGGCCATATAAGAGAGGGGGGTAGGTAGTACCACATAACAGCTTGAGCTTGTGGAGAGAGTGTAATGGTTCTCCACATGGGTGGTCCACGTATACTGGTTGACTACCGAGGTGGTAAAGCCCATTTGGGGCAAGAATAGACCAGTCCACGTAATACGCTTCCACTGGGAACGTTAGCTTGAGCTTTTGGGTTCGATGGCAAGCGCCCGACCACTGACAAGTGGTATTAGAGCA
This sequence comes from Euryodendron excelsum, assembly GCA_033060915.1. Taxonomy (NCBI): domain Eukaryota; kingdom Viridiplantae; phylum Streptophyta; class Magnoliopsida; order Ericales; family Pentaphylacaceae; genus Euryodendron; species Euryodendron excelsum. The sequence goes on along the minus strand of CM065378.1, from coordinate 18,438,430 downwards.
GCCTGACTCTTGATTCAATTCTATGCTAAGCGCTCAGGTGGAGTGGGCAAGGTAGTTCAACCCGGGAAGAGGGCGTCGCAAATTCGAGTGGAGGAGTATGTCACAATCCTACATTGGATAGAAGGAGGGAGGTCTTAGGTCATATAAGGGGGGTAGGTAACACCACCTAATAGCTTCGGCTTGCGGAGAGAAGGTAATGGTTTTCTACGTGAGTGGTCCACATATACTAGTGGACTATTGAGGTGGTAAGGCCCATTTGGGACAAGAATAGACCAGTCCACTTAAGACGCTTCCACTGGGAACGCTGCACACTCTACTAGCTTAAGCTTTTGGGTCAGATGGCAAGCGTCCGACCCGTGATAAGTAATATCAAAGCAGCCCAACTTCTTATCCAATTCTACACCTAGTGCTCAGGTGGAGTAGGTAGGGTGGTCCGATCCGCGACGAGAACGTCGCAATTCGAGTGGAGGAACATGTCACAATTTCACATTGGATAGGAGAAGAGAGGTCTTTGGCCATATAAGGAGGGTAGGCAACACCACCTAATAGCTTGAGCTTGTGGAGAGAGGGTAATGGTTCTCCACGTGGGTGGTCCACATATACTGGTTGACTACCGAGGTGGTGTGGCCCATTTGGGGCAATAATAGACCAGTCCACTTAAGACGCTTCTACTGAGGACACTGCGTACTCTGCTAGATTGAGCTTTTGGGTTAGATGGCAAGCGCCCGACCCATGACTTTTGGCAATGGATTTCTGATCAGTTCAATCTGTTCTTTCTTCCAGGCTGAAACTAAGGAACTAATGAAGAGATATGACACTTTGGAAGTAGAAAATATTAACCTTAAATCTGATGTTATAAAACTAAAAGAATATAAAGCAAATAAAATAACTTAACAAAAATTATAATGAATAGTTCTTCAAGAACTGTCAAAAATTTATCATATTAGTTCTTCAAGAACAGTTAGGGATTGATCTTCTAGACCACACAAAACTTTATTGATAGTACAAAATTAAATAAAATACAACAAGGTGTTTGAGGATTTACCTATACCTCTCTTCCTTCTATTTTCTCTCTGCTTCTTCCTTTTTATTTTCTCTCTATTTTAGTTGTACCTAGAACTATCTCTGGGCATCTATATTTATAGTAATTAGAGTCGGTTCATGACGCAGACAGAAGCAGAGGCAGTCGCCGAAATGTAAAACGCGCCAAGGTCATCCATGATCTTATTGCCAAGGTCATGCATGACCTTATGACTGATGTTATGCATGACGTAATACTCCCCCTTGGATGATCGTAGAGTAGCACAAGATATATATTTTGTTGAGTATATTAAAACTACCTCATTAAAACCTTGCTAGGAAAAGCCCAACGAGAAAAACTTTAGTGAAGGACAAAGAGTACAGTGTTTTACTCCCCTGTTAAATGAAAACTTGTTTGCTTCAAGAAAGATTTCTGAGATGGCGCATACCAATACCATGCACGAGTTTCTCAAATGTTGCAATTGGTAGTGCTTTAGTAAATAAGTCTACCAGATTATTACTCGAACATATTTGTTGGACATTAATATTACCATTCTTTTGAAGTTCATGTGTATAAAAGAATTTTGGAGAAATATGCTTTGTTCTGTCACCTTTGATGTAGCCTCCCTTAATCTGTGCAAGACAAGCTGCATTATTCTCGTATAATATTTTCGAGGTATCTTTGACTATAGATAATCAACAACTTTCTTGAATATGTTGAATCATGAATCTCAGTCAGATGCACTCTCAGCTTGTTTCATGAATTGCAATTATTTCAGAATGATTTGAAGAAGTTGCAGTCAATGTTTGCTTCACAGATCGCCAAGATATAACAATGCTACCATAAGTAAACACATACCCAGTTTGAGACTGAGCTTTATGTGGATCAGAAAGATAGCCAGTGTCTGCATAGTTAATTAATTCAAGTTGTGACTCCTTTGAATAGAATAAGCCTATATCAGTTGTCTCTCATAGATAACACAGTATATGTAATTCCTTTCCAATGTCTTTCAGGACAACGAAGTTCTTCACCATCTTCTCGAGGACAGAAAAAATCTTTCTGTACATCTAGTGAACGGACAACCATTGGAGAACTTACATGATAAGCTTTGTCCATGTAAAATTGTTTCAAAACCTTTTCAACATATTCCGATTGATGGACAAGAATTCCATTTGACAAGTGCTCAATCTGTAATCCAAGACAATACTTTGTTCTCCCAAAATCTTTCATTTCAAACTTCTCCTTTAAATAATTAACAGCTTTAGTAATCTCTTCAAAAGTTCCGATAAGATTTAAATCGTCAACATAGACTGTAATGACAACAAACCCGGATTCTGATTTTTTAATGAAAACTCATGGGCAAATTGTATTGTTCACCTATCATTCTTTTAAGAGATATTCACTTAAACGATTGTACCACTTGCAACCGAATTGCTTTAACTTGTATAATGATCTTTGAAGCTTGATTGAACACAAATTTCGTGGTTTTGAAATATTTGCTTCAGGCATCTTAAATCCTTCAGGAATTCTCATACATATATCATTATCCAATTCCCCATATAAGTAGGAGGTCTCTACGTCCATTAGATGCATATCTAGTCTTTCTGAGATTGTTAAACTAATCAAGAATCTAAATGTAATTGCATCCATTACAGAAGAGTAAGTCTCATCATAGTCAATACCAGGTCTTTGCAAGAAACCTTATGCTACGAGTCAGACTTTATATCATACTATTTCATTTTTCTCATTTCGATTTCTTACGAATACCTATTTATATCCAACGGGTTTTACATCTTCAGGTGTGTGGACTATAGGTCCAAATATTTTACGTTGTATTAATGAGTGTAATTCTGCCTCAATAGTTTGTTTCCATTTTGGCCAATCAATTCTACGTCGACATTCGTTGACTATCTATGGTTCAGCTTCGTCATTACTTCTGGTAATATCAAGAACCACTTTGAATAAAAATATGTTGTCGATAACTATATGATTTCCATTTCAGTTCTCTCATGTATGCATATAACTTATTGAGATCTCATTGTTTTCAGATACCATTTCATTTATAAGAGATATCTCTTCAAGAGGTTTCTCTTCTGGGAACTCTTCTGCAAGAATTTCTTCTTCAGGAAGTTTAGATATTGTGTTCCCTTCAGGAGTACTAACTTATTTATACATTCTTTCTTGTGTCTTCCTTTTTCTGGGTTCATTGTCTTTTGCACCAACAAGCCTCCTACGCTTCAAGCGTACTTTAGATTTATTGACTGCTATACTAATAAATTATCCTACAGAGACATCATTACATGTTGGAGTATTAGCAGCTGGTATATGTGATTTTGTCACTTTCTTTGTATCGGTGAATGCATTAGGCAATTGATTTGCAATTGCTTGTAAATGAATGATTCTTTGAATTTCTTATTCACATTGACTCGTTCGAGGATCAATATGAGACAACGTTGAAATATTCCAACTGATCTCTCGTCATTTTTCTAATTGTGTTTTTTCTCTCCCTAATTGTGGGAAGCCTAACTCATCAAAATTACAATTCGCAAAACGTATCTTGAATACATCACCTGTTAAAGGTTCTAAATATCTAATAATAGATGGAGAATCAAAACCAACATAAATTCTAAGTCTACGTTGGGGACCCATTTTAGTACGCTATGGGGGTGAAATGGGAACATATACAGCACAACCAAAAACTCGTAAGTGAGAAATATTTTGTTGTTGATCAATGAAAAATTGTAATGGTGAATACTGATGATATGCAGATGGCGGACACAAACTAATGATGCAGCATGCACTATGGCATATTCTCAAACAGAAGTGGGTAATTTTGTTTTCATAAGTAAAGATTGAGCAATTAACTAGAGTTGTTTTATAAAAGATTCAGCAAGACCATTTTGTGTATGTGTATGAGCAGTTGGGTGTTCAATATCAATTCTTATTGACATGCAATAATCATTAAAAGCTTGAGATGTAAATTCTCTAGCATTATCTAATCATATCGACTTGATCGGGTAGTCTTGAAACTGTGCCCGTAATTGAATAATCTGAGTAAGAAGTCTAGCAAAAACAATATTAAGGGTAGAAAGTAAACAGACATGTGAGCACCGTGTGGATGCATCTATTAAAATTATGAAATAATGTTATGGTTCACATGAAGGATATATAGGCTCACAGATATCTTCTTGAATTCTTTGTAAGAATGGTAGGGATTCAAGAATTACTTTTGAAGGAGATGGTCGAACAATTAATTTTCCTTGTGAACAGGCAGTAGATGTATAATCATTTGACAAAAGAATTTTCTGATTTTTTAACAAATGTCCATATGAGTTTTCAATAATTCGACGCATCATTGTTGATTCTGGATGATCCAAATAATCATGCTATAGTATAAAATTCTTTAGGTTAAAGCATTTCTGGTGCATCACTACAGGTGATTCCTCAACTTTTATAGTAGTAGAATATAAACCAGAAAACAACGCAGCAAGTTGTTTTGATATATATTTCTTTCCTAAAATATAAGAAATAATGTATAGCGGTTCTATATTATCTTCATTCGTCGTCTCAATATAATATCCATTACGACGTATATATTTAAAATTGATCAGATTCTTTATAAATTTAGTAGAGTACAATGCATCATCAATGTATAATTTTGTTCGTCTTGGCAATATTATAGTGATAATTCTGGAGCCTTCAATCAATCTTATTGTGTCAAAGATTGTATTGAGATTAGATTTAAGTAATGTCAAGTGTGAAAAATGTTTTTTCTTTCGAAGAATTGCGTGCGTTGTTTCACTGTCTACCAGACATGTATTTTTCTCATTCATTTTAGAAATAATCAACGTGTTGGTACGATCCATACATCTATATATAAAATGTTAAAATTGCTTATGTAAAACAAGTGATTTTATTGAAAGGAAAACCATATAAAGAAAACATTACAAGAGATGATAATAAACTAAATAAACGAGAAAATAACATTAATTAGTGTGAACATCTCCATCACTAATTAAATGGTATATTCTTTCATTAACACCTTCAAAGAAATTTGAGACATTTAGATAGGTAATATTAATTGGGCCATCAAAATTGCAAAATGCAATTCTATATTTTTTTCTTTATTTTTAAATGAGGCTTAGTAAAGGTCTCTTAAATGTTTGGACGTACGACAGCTATGTGACTAATGTCCTTTCATGCCACACCTGTAACAAATATCTTCATAATTCTTAAGAGGTTTATCCTGTAAACCTTGTTCTTTTTCTTTTTTTTTTTTCCAGAGTTATTTCACTGCTTGTGGGGTGGTGTGGTATTCTTAAACCTCATATGATAAATGTTACCTCCACGATAATTCGCACGAGTTCGAAAACTATTTCAGCTATGGCTACGACCACGTCTGCGGCCACGTTTGTATCCCCGACCATCAAATGAGATTGCATTCATTTCAGGAAATGGTGTAGAACCGGTAGGTCGGGATTGATAATTTTTCATTAGTAACTTATTATTTTGCTCAACCACAAGAAGACATGATATTAATTAAGAATATTTCTTAAATCTACGCTCTCGATATTGCTGCTACAAGAGCACATTTGAGACATGAAATGCGAACAATATTTTTTTTCAATATATCCTCATCAGTAATAATTTTTTCACATGACTTTAATCGTGAGCTGATTTTAAATAACGCAAAATTGTATTCACTGACAGTTTTAAAATCTTGCAACCTCAGATGCATCCAGTCAGATTTGGCTCTTGAGAGAATTACAGTCTTCTGGTGCTCGTATCTTTCATTTAAATTTTTTTCATAATATCAATGGATCTTTTACTGTGAGGTACTTAGATTTCAATTTTTCATGAAGATGATGATAAAGAAAAATTATTGCTTTAGCGCGATCCTGCTAGAATGCGTCATTTTCCTCCACTATTGTTTGCTCAAGTGCTTTTACAGCGAGATGGATCTCAACATCAAGGATCCACAATAAGTAATTATTGCTAGAAATATCAAGGGCAGCAAATTATAAAACAAAGAGATGGATCTCAACATCAAGGATCCACAATAAGTAATTATCGCCAGAAATATCAAGGGTGGCAAATTCCAATTTTGTAAAGTTTGACATTTTCAGAATGCTATACCATATAAAACAATAAGATTAAATCAGGATAAAATTATTAAGACTGCACATATATTCAAGCCACATAAAATAATAAAAGGAACAATAATTGAAACATAGAAACATGTATCAAAATAAATATCATCATCTTCTAAAAATTTTACACTTTGTAAAAGTTATCAAGCATTAAAAGTTATGAGACGTATACGTATGCGTATATTAAAAGAGTTTCGTGTTGTTAACGTGTTATAAAATTAAAAGACTATAAAACAAATAAAATAACTCTAACAGAAATTATAGTGAATATTTCTTCAAGAACTGTAAAAAATTTATCATATTAGTTCTTTAAAAATATTTAGGGATTGATTTTTTAGACCACTCAAAACTTTGTTGATAATATAGAACTAAATAAAATACAATAAAATATTTGAAGATTTAGTTATACCTGTCTTCCTTCTATTTTTTTTTTGCTTCTTCCTTTATATTGTTAGTTATATTTAGAATTATTTCCAAACACCTATATTTATAATGATTGAAATTGGTTCGTGATGCGGACAGAAGCAAAGGCGGTCGCCAAAATATAAAAGCGCCAAAGTCATCCATGATCTTATTGCCAAGGTCATGCATAACCTTATGACCGATATCATGCATGACGCAACAGAAATAAATCAACTTACGGAAGACTCGGTGAAACTGAGCGTTGAGAATGCTGCACTGATGGTATTTCCTATCACATTTTTTTCCACATATCACGCCTAGGGTTAGGTTTGTTCCAGTCTACCCCTTCCTATCACCCTTGATTATTTAGGACTAGCACCGGGAAATGGCACGTTGGGTTATATTGGAGTCTAATTGAGTTAGTTAAAATTTTAATAAGTTGAGTAAGTTGAGATGCTTTAGTGGTCAACAGACTGAGAGTCAGGATCCTTTTGTGGGTCAAATGCCTGCACCGTTCCCCTCTGCTGCATTTGCATTTCTGCCATCGGAGCTTATCTGAGTATGATCTTGCAGGAGAAGTTGAATGGTGCCATGATTTCTAGGCCTGGAGAAATGGTTTTAGATAAAATTGAACCAGACTTAGCTCAGCCTAATCATGTGAGGATGAATTTATGCTAAACAACTCAGGCTCTGTAACTGGAGAGAAAGAAAGACTTGGGAACTCTAATTCTGAGATGAAGCTGCAAATATGTGAATCAAGGCCAGATGCTGTTGCCACAAATTGATTAGGGAGTGAACCGTAAATATCAAAATATGCAGAGAATTTTATTTACTTTCATCAGTTGTTACTATTCACCAGGTAAATTTCTAATTTATTCGTGATTCTTGCATGCCTTCGATTGAATCCAAGTCTGGAAACTTACTGAATTTGTAGTAGGTGAGGATTGCACATCGAAGCAAAATTCCCGGAAGTTCAGGCTGCTGTGAAAACCACATTTGATGGATATTTGGAGTACTTATACCTTTCTAATACTGGCATTACAAGTCAAAAGTTTCATCAGATTGTTTCTCCTCCTCAAGATTTGGTCAAACTCCAGGAAGAAGTGCGGTGCTACAACTGGACCACGTCTTCCTTCCCGCAGCTCCCTTCCCAAATTACATTAAAGTTCAACTATTGACCCTGTACTTTAACAAATACATACATGATTCTAATCATGATATGTTGAGATTCAAACTGTAACATGTGGGGTCTCAGCTGAGTGTTCATACAAGATTTGGGAAGGAAAATAGTTTTGAGTTGTCTATGGCTTTGTGGAGTTTGGTCACATCTGGTGAACTTGTCCATAACTTCATCATGATCTGATTTGGATGAATCACAGGAAGCCCAGAGATGGGTTGTTAATCAGATAACTAAGCTTCAAAGTCATTCTGATCTTGCTGAACCTTCAATCTTGTTGGTTAAATTATGTGTTGTTAAACAAGTGATATGATCATTGGGGCAGTTGCATGTTCGTCGTTTAAATTATTAATCAATACAGTTCCGATACTGCTGGATCTAAGCATTAGGCTTTCCAGAGTTTTTATGCGAAGTGAAATTCAAAATAAGGGAAAACCATGATGCCCAAATCGCAAAATTGCAACTTTATCAAAGGAGCTATCCTCTCAACTATAAAAATAGGGTATTTAGAACTTAACAACAAACATGTAAGAAGAAGGAAAAGGACTGAAATATTTAATATGAATGTCAAACGGACTTCAAATTTGGTTAATAGGCACAGCCTCAACCATATATAATTTTGTAAAAGTTATGAGTTAGGATAAGATTTCTTTGGGGGGCATAATTAAATATAGGAAACATTATGGGCTCAAATTTTTTTTTAAATTTTTAATACTTGTTCTGGGTCGTTAATTCAGGTACTCAAGAGGACTTCATGCCCCAGGAGGTGATGGTTTGCTGAGTCATATCCATATATATACTATATAGAGTTCCGAGTGAAATATATTTATTCAGTCAATCACACTATCAACGATGGAGGATTATTATGGCCTCTTCAAGATCTGACTTTCTTTACTAATAATACGACTAGGTCAGTACAAATATGTGGATTAATCTCATTATCTTTCTCTATATGTAGGTGTTCTGACTTCTGACCCTTCAATTTTCTTGCCATGCTTGTGTTTGGCTTTGATTTTCCTTGCTCTTTTTTCTGTAGGTAACTGGCGTTCATAAATGTTTTGTTTGAAACTGCTATTTCAAGACTCTGGTCTCATGTTGAACCGTCTTTTGTTGGTGCTTGGGGTATTAGACATTTTGCTCATCTGGGTAACCACAAAAATTGCTTTTGGTGATAAATTAGGTTCTGCTTTTAGGGGAAACTTTACCTTCAGTGAATACTGTTCTTCAAGAGGTGTGTGTCAGTGAAGAAAATTGAGGGAAATTTTGATGGTGCTTAATTTATTTCCAATTTTAGCATTTAAGAAAGACCAAGAAGTTTAATTGGTAGTTGGGATTTTGGTTTGTATTCACGAGGAAATATGGGTTTTGCTTTTGGTGATAAATTAGGTTCTGTTTTTGGGGTAGACGTTTCCTTCAGTGAATACTGTTCTTCAACAGGTGTGTTTGAGTGAAGAAAATTGAGGGAAGTTTTGATGGTGTTTAATTTATTTCCAATTTTAGCGGTGAAGAAAGACCAAGTAGTGAAATTGGTAGTTGGGATTTTGGTTTGTATTCACGAGGAAATATGGGTTTTGTCACAAGAAAGGTGTCGAGAGAAAGTTGGATTCTCAGCGGCTTCAGGAGCTGCTGAGTTTTTTCTGCTGTTCAGGAGTTGGTCTCTTTAGAGTTGGTGGTGGCCTCATACAAAGTTTTGTTCCAGTGAGAGAGAGAGAGAGAGAGAGAGAGAGAGAGTTTGAATCTTGCCTTCTTATTTTCTCAAATTTATCCCCCTTTTTGTGTTTCTGAAATGAATCATTCAGGAGTTGCTGGGGATCAGAGAGCAGTAGTTGAAGTTACTAAGGACAAGAACGGAATTGAGCAGATTGTGCTTCGAAACCCTCGAGGGGCTTCAGCACGGGTTAGATCTTTTAACTGGATTCTAATACAGTTTTGTTGCTGCATTTTGCTTTTATTTGTATAAAAAAGGGAAAAAACACTCTAGACGAGAATATTCGTATCAGTTTCGCTACATGTTTCTTGGGGGTTTTTGTGTTATCCATCCAGGTTAGCTTGCATGGAGGACAGGTTCTTTCATGGAAGACGGACCGAGGGGAAGAACTTTTATTCACAAGTAGTAAGGTGAACTTCCCAATCAGATGCTTCTTATCCTGCCCTCTTTGGTATCTTAGCCACCACAATGGAATTCATTAAAATTTCATATATTTTGAATTCTTCCAAATTCATTCATTCGTTCGATGGGACCCAGTTTTGGCATGTAATATTGGAACATGTCTAAAACTATTCATGAAAACGTCACTTATCAAAAAAAAATATTGTGACTTATATCTGAATTATTGACATCGCATTCTTTTGAAGGTTTTGGAAAGAGAGTGTCCCAATTGCATTCTTATAGGCATTGCTACTCTCTTCTACGTTCATATTTTCCCCTAATTACTGAATTCTGAATTATCTGCCTTTGTTTGACATTCCAAATTTAACACTAAGGTATTAACTGATTGTTTGGACTAATATAGTATTCCATGATTGCACTAAGAAATACAAAATTCATTTTCTCTTGTTTTTTGGCTATCATCCACCATCAGGCAATATTCAAGCCACCAACTGCTGTGAGAGGAGGGATTCCAATTTGTTTTCCTCAGGTATTCTTATAGTCATGAATATTAAGACTTCTATGAGCTTTCACGATATTAACTGTTGGGTTTGCTTCAATTCTGGTGGCAGTTTGGAAACCGTGGATCGCTGGAGCAACATGGATTTGCCAGAAATAAGATTTGGGTCATCGATGGTAACCCTCCACCTCTCCACCCCAATGATTCTGATGGAAAAACCTATATTGATTTGCTACTTAAACCATCGCAAGAAGATCTAAAGGTCTGGCCCCATAGGTATGTGCTTCAAGGCTTGGAAACTCTCTCAAAATTTTAAAGCAAAATAATCAATAGTTGTACCAATATATGACAGTTGAAAGTTCTAGGAATACGAATCAAGAAAGAATATAGTTTACCTGCATAAATATGTTATGAGGGCTAATCAGTTGGAATTGCTTTCATTAATATGCTATAGAGTATTTTCATTTATTGAAGTGCAGTCTAGGGTATATTTAATAAACTTCAAGCTGTGACTTCTCCTAGAATGTTAACATAATGACGGGGATTGTATTTTTCAGTTTTGAATTTCGTCTTAGGGTGTCTCTCACAGCTGATGGGTATCTGACCATGATATCGCGCATTCGGAATATCAATTGCAAGCCCTTTAGTTTCTCTTTTGCGTATCATACCTATTTCTCCGTCTCTGATATCAGGTAATGCTCAGAATATTCTTTTGTGGAAGGTTACCATGCTATAAGGCTTATTACCATTTCTTCCTTTTTCCTGTCTTTTAAAGGATTTAGCAAACTGAGCTATGTTCAACAAGAACAATAATAGCTTCTACAATTTGATTCTCTTACAACAAAGATTTAGACAGTGACCTAACTATTCATGCAAATTACAATGGTTTTACCACAATTGTCAATTTAATGTTCTGGTTTTTTATTTTACTATGGAAAACATCAGTAATCATTGTGGTTTGGCCCCATGATTTGTCAAACTAGAATGTTTGAGTCTAGTTGTTCTCACCACCTACAAAATTATTATTACTTTTGTATGTATTTATCTTTTCTGTTTGGGGAGTTATGCTGTATTTTTTCCCTCAAGTATACAGACTCCCTCAAGTTTCTCTGTATACTGTAAGAACACAAACTTTATTATTCTATATGAAATATATTGAAGAACAACAGGTTGCAGGTCACATCTTGATCAACAATCAGTACAAACAGGGAAGAAACAAGTGGTACTCTATTTTTGCTATCTGTGACATAATTTGTTGACTCTTGTTTAACATTCATCCAGTTATTGCTTCTAGTTAAGTAATGTATGTTTTTCCACTGAGGTTTGAACTTCATGTTACAAATTTTATTAACAGTGAAGTAAGGGTAGAGGGGTTGGAGACTCTTGACTACCTCGACAACCTGTACCAGAAAGAGCGCTTTACAGAACAAGGGGATACCTTAACGTTGGAATCTGAGGTAAACTAAATTCTGATTGCTACAAGTGGCATAGTAGTGAGACATCTTTGATACCTTTCATTAAAATACCTAGGATATATCATCCTAATTATCTTCTAAAAGCTCTTTGAATGATGACTGACATCTCAAAGAAATAAATGGTCAGTAGATATTTGATGTATGTGCATGTGAGTCGTTGATGGCTTGGTGGTCATCTCTGCTTGCTTGTGTTTCTGAAGAAGATAGGAACTGAAATAACTTCCTGGAGAATAAATGTGTATTTTAGAAGCTTTCTTGTTCCTTGTACATTTTGGTTTCATCCTACAGGATGTGGAGAACAGAAGGGGAAAAAAATGGAAAAGAGAGAGACAATTTTAAATTGAATTTCAGATTGTAAAATGTCATTGTTTTTCATTTGTATATTTGTACTTCAGAGTCTTCAGATTATCCTGCTCGTATATTTTTCCTACCACCCTGTTGAGGGCACTTGCTTATGAGGGTTCTCTAACTTGTAGGTTGATCGAGTTTATCTTAGTTCTTCAGATGTAATTGCAGTTTTTGATCATGAGAGAAAGCAGACTTTTGTAATACGGAAGGTCGGACTTCCAGATGTTGGTAAGCATTATTTTCTTAAATCCTGATTTCTGAGAGCATCAATGGATAGATTTAATAATGACCAACTAGGGGAATGAGGACATAGCTGACAAAATGGATACTTTTAGTATCATTCTAAGAAAATCTACCAAGAAAGTAATAAAACTCAAACTATGCAAGCTCTATTACTATCTCCCCTAACATGTGCATAGGTAGCTTCATAGACATTGAGACCTCTGTAATGACATGGAGACCTTTGTTGAATTTGGATGATACGGTGAACTTCAACTCAAAATTAAAAGATTGCGCAATTGAACCTACTAGAAACTAAGCAGCTTGGAGAATCATCTGTTCAGCTAGAAATAATTCTGGATATTTTTCCTCAACAATTTTGTAATATTGTAGCCTTATTGGTTTATCAGTTTGAGCTAGGTACAAAATGGATCTTTGTTGTTGAAATATTTTCTGCAAGACAATGAGTATTGAAGTGAAAAAGCATGAAAGTACATACAACATTGCCAGATTCACTTTTTTTTTTCCTTCTCTTTCACTTGGATGGAACATTAGCCAACTTACCTCTGTGACCTGCTCCATCATAACCTGTTTAATATGTTTCACTGCACTGATTTGCTTAAGATTTGTTCTTGTTGACTTTTCAATCAACAATTCTCTTACGCAGTGGTCTGGAATCCTTGGGAGAAGAAATCCAAGTCCTTGGTAGATTTTGGGGATGAAGAGTACAAACAGATGCTTTGTGTTGATGGAGCAGCAATTGAGAAACCAATCACCTTGAAGCCAGGCGAGGAATGGACAGGCCGGCTGGAGCTATCTCTCATGCCTTCAACTTAATGAAAGAACCACTTCGATCTTCCCAGAGACAGAGGCCTAGGATTGAAGCGATGTCAATATCAACAGCAATAAACCAGCACTGTGTCTTAGTTGGATATGTATTTCGTATGCAGAATAAGAGCATGATTACATAATAATTTTCATGGCCGTGAAGATGGAAACCAATGTAATGGAACTGGAGATGTATATTCTGATATTTCTCCCATTGTCGAAGCAGGGATATTTGTTTTTGTGTTTTCCTGGGCAGTTATAACTTCAACTGCGTATAAATTAGCTTGAACCAGGAGGAAAAAAAAATAGAATACGTGACTGTAGATGTTTTCTATGAACTGTGATAAGACTGCTCAAGTAGCAGCTTTTACTGATCACGTGTGATCTCTCTCTGTCTGTCTCCCACTAACCAAGGGAAAAAGAGAACTTAGCATGACAACGTACCTCAATCATTTCTAGGGTTTTGAACTTTTGATTTAAAAAACCAAAAGAAGAAGAAGTATTAGATGTTAACCAAAAATAGGGGGCAGGAAGCAACTCGTTTTATCAGAGCCAGGTTTCGATCCTGGGACCTGTGGGTTATGGGCCCACCACGCTTCCGCTGCGCCACTCTGATTTATTGTGAGTTTGAGCTACAATATACTTTACAAATATGTGAACAAACTAAGTCCTTCCTCATTTGTCTTGTTTAATTTTTAATTTATATTTTTCATATAAAGACAAAACAACTGTAGTGACACTGAAATAACGTGTCATCAACAAGGCGAATGCAAAATGCACAGTTGGTGGGTGTTGGGCACCCGCAATCCTTAACATCCCTCCATCAATAATACTTAATAAAAAATATTCCTTTTAGTTGTCCTCCGGAGTTCTTTTGCTAGGAAGAATTGTGTACAATATTACACACACACACTCTCTCTCTCTCTCTCTCTCATGTAGGTGGGCTTGAAAATAACTGTACCTACAATTTCGAAGATATTTTTGACAAAAGCTTATGTAGCTGAATAATTTTCCCAAATCTTTACCAGCTAACTTAGACGTTGAAGGACATATTCCTAGCTTTTTTTCTTTTTTGGTTTTTTGACAAAGACACATTCCTAGCTACCACAAACCCAAAGTAGGCTATTTGTTACATGTACTCATATACCCTAATTATTAGAGATCTAGTGACCATAGAACCCAAATCAGACTCAGTAGAATAGACGTTCTTTGTAAATTCCTAGTCTAAACAAATGCAGCCAAACTTGGATCCATCAGATACCAATCATACATTGCACCAATGAGAAAATGTAAAAATGGGTAGGCTCTAGCCCATTCATATCCTTCCAATAAACAAACATTAATCCTTAATCCTGCAAAAAGAACTTAATCCAAAATGTCTTGTATATAATGGTTTATATGTGTGGATTTGGAGCCTTGGATGATGATCCAAAAAATTCCAAAGGCAAAAATCCTTTGATGCCTATCAAAAGTGGTAGTTGCAAAAGCAAGAGGGAGTGGGTTTGGGACAGTTTGTCTATTTGTCATATCACTCAGCCAGGGCCTCAAGTTTGCAATCTGCTTGCCTTTGAAAATCTATCCTGTTGAAGGACTCCTACCAACCACCATTTTTACATTTGGGATAATACTTACCAACCACCAATATGAAACTTATACCACAGATCAGGCTACAACCCACATGGATAGTTTAACAATGACCTTCCACCTCAGGAAATGTGAGTTTTCAAATGTATGGAATGTTACTCTTTTTGGTATCTAAGTCTTTATTAATCATTTGTGATATTGCTGATATTTATGATCATTTATGATTTGTTAATTGGATTAAAAAAATTTTTACAAGATGTCCAAAGGTTTGATTGACTACTCCCTCAAACTTAGGTAAGATCGTTGTCCACACAAACTATAGTATAAATAATGGCTGGCCATAAGTAGCAAAGGTAGTGAGGATGACCGACACACCACTGAGCCATCCTTTTTGATATATATTCTAATATATAAAAGCAGTACCTTAAAGCTGCTTATCTATGTACTTGCCAAAAATATCTTTAAAGTTTTTGAATATTTTGCATATTTCTGTCATTTTATCAGTTGAAACAATTAAACTGAATGTTAATTTTTCTCTTCTCACACTTCTCTATATGTGATGCAAGTAGTTTTGTTCAGACCCAATATTTGAAAATACAGCAATGAGAATAAAAATTTAACAGACTTGCACATCTTTGTGCCCCACCCTCTAGTAATTATAAAATCTTTGATAGTTGTATTAGGATGTGCTTTTTTTTTTTTAAACTTTAACTTATGGTTTTTTATTTAGCTTTTAGTCTACAAGTCAGTAAAAAAAAAAAGTCAAAGTCAAAAGGCAATACAATAGTTACATCCAAACAAGACCTTACATCATAAATAATAATAAAACAATCATTTAGCCCCTCTAATTTTACTTTAGATTCTAATGTCATTCCGAAATTTTAATTTCTTTTATGTAAGTCCTTCAACTTTTAAAAAAAAGTCAATGTGGTCCAACTTTTCAAAATAAGTAAGAAAATTAAATATTTATTATATTTTGGTCTTTTAACCTATATCTTAATATTACTTTATCCCTATTCAACTAAAAATAGTTACATTTTTACCATTATAAAATTTAAAATTTGTTTGGTCAAAGATTTCTACTAATCTCTAAAACGAAGATAAATTTTTTTTTTTATAGCTATGAAATGTTATAAATCATCTTAAAATACCTATAAACATAGTCAGAATGATTCATAAAATTTTACTTTTGTATACCATAAATTATTAGCCTCGACAATATTAAAAGTTTTTTTAAACTTTGCATTTGTTAATTGGGACAAAAAAAAATTTATATTGTATTCGATAAAAAATGCTACAAGCGTTTAATTTATTAATTTTTTTTGTCAATAGCGTTGATATTTAAATTTTTATAATTTAGGAGTAAAATATAATACTTTTTAGTTTAGCAATTATAGTAAAATTAAATTATAATTGAGAGAGTTAAAGTATAATTAATTTTTAATTTTTTAAATTTATTTTAATTTGATGGATCACATTAACTTATTTTTAGAAGTTAGAGAATCAAAATAAAAAAAATTAAAGTTCAAGCATAATATTGAAATATGAGACAAGTTAGAGTTAAAAAATAATTATTTACCGATAATAATAATATATGGGACTTAATAGGGCCCACATTGTAATAAGTTTTGTTTGATACATTAAATCTCTCGTCCTATCCTAACTGTGTGTATCTTTTTTTGTTATGCTAAGCCTAACTGTGTGTATCTACAACCAAACATTACGGAATGCCAAGACAAGTTTTTATCAACGTCGGACGGCTATGATTTGCCGACACAGTTAATCAACGATCATGATTGAAGGATTTCTGTCGCGTATAGTTGTATTTATTCAGACAAATGACAGAACGGAGGATGCGAAATCAGAAATGCTGGTCCCCGACTTGTCCATTCGGTCCACCTCATTCATCACTTTGTATAAAACTCCTCCAACTGCTTCATTGCAGACTCACAGTAATCTCTGCCCGCGACCCCCCCTTCTCTCTCTCAAATGAACCCATCTGCATATTGCGCTTACCTTTAGCAAGCAATATCATTTATAATCATTTCATGCTATATGGATGTGGAAGAAGTGAATGTAAGTAGTTCTCTAAAGCTACCCATATTCTGGGAACAGGCTGGCTCAGTGAGTACTTGGTTGATGTAGGCCGAGTTGGTCGAGCACTAATGACTCAGAGATCTCTTTTCAGTTCCCTCCATTGCTCAATTCTCTAGGAGGGCAGTGATGCTGTGATAGTAGTTCTTTTATCTTTTTCTTTTTCAGAAAATTCTCGGGTGTGGCACTCAACCAAAAAAGTTGAAGAAACAAAGAACAAAAAGCAAAGCTCGATTTCTGATCAAAACCCAATCTTTAAAATAACACCCTTTTGACCACTGCGCCTAATTCAAAACCTCTCTACCTCCATTTTTCTAAGCCCATTTCAGATATCCCCTCTTCCTTCCACGACAACAATCTTGGAATTTGAATCTCCTTCTTCCCTCTTTCTAACATTTATATATATTTATGTACGTTTGTATGTATTTATGTCTTCATTAGCATAGATGTGGAGGTAAAGAGTGCTTGAATAGATAGTTTATTGCGACTCCAGAGTGTTGAAATGGAAGTGTCATACATTTTCTCTTTCATTTTCTGTCTGGGTTTGTTTTTCTTACGAGGGTCTGCACTTCTTGTTGAAGATAAACGAGCATTACTTGATTTTGTCAACAACCTTCCTCACTTGCGTTACCTCAACTGGAACGAGTACTCCGCCGTGTGCAACCACTGGACTGGTGTCACTTGCAGTGAAGATGGGTCTCGAGTAATGGCTGTCCGATTGCCCGGCGTTGGATTTCACGGCCCAATTCCGGCCAACACTCTCGGCCGCCTCTCAGCACTGCAGATCTTAAGCCTCAGATCCAATGGTATCACCGGACCTTTTCCTTCTGATTTTTACAACCTCAACAACTTATCATTTCTCTATCTTCAGTTTAACAAGTTTTCGGGTCCATTGCCATTGAATTTCTCTGCTTCGAAGAATCTAACAATTGTTAATTTGTCAAACAATGCATTCAATGGTAGCATACCCCATTCTATATCGAATCTTACCCAGCTCACTGCTCTGTATCTTGCCAACAACTCGCTTTCCGGTGAGATACCCGATCTCAATTTGCCAAATTTGCAGCGACTCAACTTATCCAATAATCATCTCACCGGCATTGTGCCCAAATCACTTCAAAAATTTCCCATTTCAGTGTTCATTGGTAACAATGTTTCATTAGTTAATTCTCCTCCTCCTGCTTCTCCGGTTCTTTCTCCTCCTCATCAACCTAACCCCAAATCTAAAAATGTTCAAAAACTAAGTGAAACAGCATTACGAGGGATTATTGTTGCTGGTTGTGTTCTGGGGTTAATTGGGTTTGCTCTTCTGCTGCTTATTTGCTGCTTGAGAAGAAGAGGTGAAGATGTCTTTTCAGGGAAGTTGGAAAAAGGAGAAATGTCACCGGAGAAAGCGATTTCAAGGAGCCAAGATGCGAACAATAGACTGTTTTTCTTTGAGGGTTGTAGCTATGCATTTGATTTGGAGGATTTACTAAGGGCTTCTGCTGAGGTTCTGGGAAAGGGAACATTTGGGACGGCTTACAAGGCAATTCTTGAGGACACGAACACGGTTGTGGTGAAGAGGCTGAAGGAGGTGAGTGTCGGGAAGCGGGAATTTGAGCAACAAATGGAGGTGGTTGGGAGCATCAAGCATCAAAATGTGGTTGAGCTAAGGGCTTATTACTACTCAAAGGATGAGAAGCTACTGGTATATGATTATCACAGTCAAGGGAGTGTTGCTGCAATGTTACATGGTATGTTGCTTTCTTCTATCTCTGCAATTTCCACTTTTTAAGACCACTTCAATTTGGCCTGCTTCAGTCATTATTTGCCATAGAATTAGATCATCAAACTGTCGAAGCATGAAACTATTTGTTGGTTTTACTGTATGTACCACGGAGAGGGAAGAAAATCATGCCAATTATCATGATCTTGGAATAAATAGTTTTACTTTAGTGACAATGTAAACAAAATAAATTCCACTGATCATGAGAATTGAACCTCAAATTCCACCAATCATTTCAGGCATAATGCTTACACCCACAATGTGGAATAGTAGCTTTGGCCCTGGGTATTTGTATAAATTTTATTAAATCATCCTTTGTTGTGTAGTGTATATTTCTTTTTCCTGTTGTGAGAGTTGTGAATTGTGGTTTTAACAAGAACAATTGCAGAGAAAGTAGTGCCCCTATTCTCAGATTTGAGATCTCCCGAGCAGGAAACAATATGTTGTATGACTAATAATGCTGTAGTCTCAACTCCCCACCACAAGCAATATCTGAACTTCCATATTCCTAGATGACTCTGGAGTTTCAGCAATCCTCTAATGCATTAGTAATTTGGCAGGTAAAAGAGGAGAGGATAGAATCCCATTAGACTGGGAAACCCGAAACAGAATAGCTATTGGTGCAGCCAGAGGCATTGAGCGGATCCATGCAGAGCATGGTGGGAAGCTTGTTCATGGCAACATTAAGTCCTCAAACATCTTCCTCAACTCTCAACAGTATGGTTGTGTGTCGGATCTTGGCCTGTCAACAATAATGAGGCCACTAGCACCACCTATCACCCGGGCTGCTGGTTATCGAGCCCCAGAAGTGACAGACACTCGAAAAGCATCACAACCTTCGGATATCTACAGTTTTGGCGTGCTGTTATTGGAGCTCCTCACTGGTAAGTGCCCTGTCCATGCCACGGGTGGTGATGAGGTCATCCACTTGGTCCGATGGGTCCATTCAGTAGTACGAGAAGAGTGGACAGGAGAAGTGTTTGATGTAGAGCTATTGAGGTATCCAAATATAGAGGAAGAGATGGTGGAAATGTTACAAATAGCTTTGGCATGTGTAGTGAGGATGCCGGATCAGAGACCTAAAATGCCAGATGTAGTGAGAATGATTGAAAACATCCGGCAGAGTGGTTATGAGAATCGGCCATCTTCTGAAGCAAAGTCTGAAAATTCAACACCAGCACAACTTGGTTCTGGGTTGGAATCCTCAACCCCACAGTGAGTGATCACTATATGTCACTCTATTTTGCAGTGACTCTGTGTTGTTTTTATTGCTTCATTACATCTTGAAATATTGTTGTTTCTTTCACCCTCTTGGTGAATAGAGTGTTCTGATGTTCTATGAACCTGATCCTGGTTTAAGGCAGAGTCTGGTCAGATTATGTTTCTGTGTATCACTGTGTTTTTGGTGCCCATGATAAGTTGTTTTTGTGATATAATATAATCTGATTCCAAAGCCATCTCTCTCATTCTGTGAGTGTGAATGTACATGTATGTGCATATAAAGAAAAGTATAACCAGGATCTGTAAATCCATTGGTTTGAACACATCTCTTCTCCACTATTTTCCCTCTAACCAAACTCTCTGAATATTAAAACTTCCTTCTAACACCATTCAAGTTTGTGTCGTAATGGTGTCACTTTTTGTGTGTATTCTCCAAGTAGCAAGTTAATTAATGGCCAGGTTTATCATAAAAGAAGAGAGCGATTGGCAGACGAGCCTTTTTTGGATAAGTTTTTACTTAATTGAAAGGGAAATCAACTTTATTTATATCTCTAGATATTGAATGTCAGTGATTTACTTTTATAAACCATGAAGAAACTTGACATAATATTTGGGATTAGAAGAAAGAAACACATATAGAAGAGTTGGTCGAGGCAGCAATGAAAGCAAATCTTTCGAAAGCTTGAATTTTTGGGCAGGATTTAACAGATGGTACCACGATAGGATGTGGGTGATTAAGCAGTAGTGCAAGGGAAAATTTATGGGCGTTAATCCAACTGTATTTGCAAATACTTGCTACTCTTGGTTTAAATTGAAGGGTGGCCGCATTTCCGAGGAATTTATCGGGCAAGTTTTGTGAATAGACAAAATTACCCCAATTTAATATGTGTTAAGGAATTTTAGGAGGATAATTTTGCCCCTTTGCAAATAAATTTGCCTTACAATGCCAGGCTCCCTCACAACAGGAGTAACAGAAAAACAAATAAAAACATCTTTTGCTCATGGGGGAGAAAAAATTGCTCCTACACTCTATTTGGAATTAGGAGACGAAAGAAATGAAAGGACATTTCCTGCAATATAAAAAAAAGAAAATGAACATATTAATTCTTCTTTCTTGTTTGAATATTTCAAGAAACAAAAATGAAAATCACTTTCAAACCAACATGCTTGGTAATCAATAAGAGAGGAAGAAAAAGGAAAAATATAGAATATGAAATTTATTTATTAATAAAAAGAAGAAAAACAGTTTATAAGACTTTTTCCCCCCTCCAAATTGTCCAACATTGAAAGAAAAGGAAAGTGACTCTACTTACCAAAAAGAAGAAAAAGAAAAAGAATGGACAGGGAAAGGAATCCCTCGTTTTCTCTCCCGAAGTCCAAACACGAGAGAAGTCACAGGGTCAGCGGTTAACCGGGTTGGAAGACCGAGGGACCCAAGACAACAGAACGGGTCAACTAGGTAAGACCACGTCTTAGAAATACAAAAAATTTTAAAATCTTTATCAAGTGGGGCCCAACAGGTAAAGATAGACCAATCGCGAGTGAGCACTGTCTGAAACGGGAGTTCTCTGATTCTGATTGATTCCTTCGAGTCTCTCTATATAGTTCATTTCCATACACAACATGTAATTTCTCCGTTCTCAGAACCAATAACCAGAGGAGGATCTCAGAGGTAAGCATCTCTCTGTCTCTCTCTCCCTAAATCGTTTCATCTGTGAAGCCAGTAATCCATTTCTCTCTCTATATGTATACGTATATATGGAGCTGAGTTGTTCTTTGGTTGCGGAAGCTAGGGTTTGGTCATGGCTTCGAAGCGGATCTTGAAGGAGCTCAAGGATCTTCAGAAAGATCCTCCTACCTCTTGTAGCGCAGGTACGATCTATGTTCGTTTTAGATCTCCAACTTTACCTTGTCTATCTAAGGGATATGGTATTCTCTATAGGTGAGGTCTTCTGCGGTCTTGTGTGGTTTTTGAATTGTGAATTCATTTTTTGATATTAGAATTTATCTGGAAATTAGCAGTATTTTATTGACGGAATGATTGTTTTTTGTGTGCACAAACGTAATGATTTGCTTTTGAATTTTGTCTCAAACACAAGATTTGAGTGGAATACTGGTTTTAGATATCTGGCTTGTAGTTGAGCATTTTTGGATTTGGATTCTAGAATGTTTCATGTGTATATGGATGGAGGGTAAGCATGCATAGCATTTATTCCACCAGTCTACTAGTGAGAGTACCTGGGGTTGTCCCATTGGAAACCAAATTGTTCTATTGTGCTCTACGTAGCATTCTGGTCAGATTCTGATAAACTCAATGGAGCCTTCAATTCGCCTACTTGATTTTGTGACCTCTGTGGATTGCTATGCTAGCAGTTCAACAAAAACCTTCATTACTAGCCTCATTGGCTTTTTTGCCACGTTCTTCTAGCCTTCACCTTATCCTTGTGATCTATTTAATTTGGTTGCCCTGTACTTTGTACCATATGGTGTAGCGAGTATTATAATTGTCAAATAAAATAATTTCAGTATTGGTATCTAAAAATCACACTATTCTTTTATATCTTCCTATTTTCTCTTATTCTATGTTGAATTCCTTCTTGAACTCTCTTTTATGGACAATCAATTTGAGATAATGCTTGATGTTTCACTTTGATGTATCTCTTGGCAATTGCTTTTTGCTATTCCCTCTGTTGTATTCCTGTGTTTATCAAGCTATTTTCCCATTTATTTTGGTTGTATTCCTTTCTGTGCACTTGTCATCATTTTGCATTACTTTTCTTTACTGTGTTCCACAACTAGAAGAGTACAAGCTTGCAAGTAAACACAGCATATGATCATTCATAGCAACAATAAGTTGCCATATCCATGTGTCTCTTTTGAAGTGCGATATTCACCCTTCAATTCATTATATATACTTGATCTTATTCTTTTTATCTTTAACTTCTTTGTTGTTTCTTGCTTATTCAACTTGGATTTTTTTTATTTTTTTGTTCTATTATCAAGTTGGCAGTTCTAAAATACATACCTTCTTAAGTAAGTGGTAGCAATGCTCACACGAGCAACATTTTTTTATGGTAAGCAATTGAAGTTGATATTTTTTAACTTCTAGATATGAGTTGTACTTGACATGGTATGCAATTGGGTGATGTTGTACTTTAATAGAACACAACAATGCTGTTTGCTATTTAACTTGAAGTCAGTTTCTTATCTGGTTAGTATGTGCTTGTATTAGTTTATACATTAGTGTGCATGTGAAACAAGTGCTGTATATTGTAGGTTCAGTAATTAATTTAAGTTGTTTATTTTTGCTTTTGTATATGTATTGGTAGGCCCAGTTGCTGAAGACATGTTTCATTGGCAAGCAACAATTATGGGACCTCCTGATAGTCCTTATGCTGGTGGAGTGTTTCTAGTTACTATTCATTTCCCTCCGGATTATCCATTTAAGCCACCTAAGGTACTGCGTCAATGCCAATTTGTTGAAAAATGGGTGATTCTGTTGCTTCAGTTATGTCTGTGATTAAGGTGCTCTTTGGCATATCGTTTGGACATTGTCTCTCTCAAATTTTAATATATGCAGGGGCAGCAGTTTTGTTTGCCCTGCTGCTGTGTACTAAATGGTACAGTGTTAAGCATGCTTAATTTTATGTCATTTGATTTTCAGTTTTAGGACAAGATGGTAGGATATAGATTGTTTTGCTAGGTAGAATGTTATATAATGTTAATAGATTTTTCCTATGGTCCAGGTATTGCTTCATTCCTTTTGGTACAGTCTTGAAAGTGCAAGACAAGTATTCTCTTAGTAAACAATCTACACATTGCTGTTCTTTTTTCTTTTTTTGGTCATTCTCAAAAAGTTAATGCTGACAAATTTTTGGAGGCAGTAGAGGAGGTGGTGACAGTTGCTTGCTAATAATGGTTGTGGCTATTTTGGAGTCTCAAGTGTTGGAGGGACGGACTGCTAGAGCAGGCATTGCTGTTCTTCTGTTGGATGTGGTGGTCTTAGTAGCTTGCAACCTGGTTGTGTCATGTGACCATGTGTTGGAGTTGGTGGTGGATTCTGATGTTGGTGCTAGTGAATTTAGTGATTATAGGTTCTTGAAGGTCACAATGATAAAAAAATAATTGCTTATTATAGCAATTCTGACTCTTTTTCCCATCAATGCTCTTCAGTTAGTTGGTATGAATCTATGTTACCTAGAATGTGGATCGTTCTAGTACGTGGAACGGGAATGGGATAAATATGGGTACGCTAGCGATAGATTTCTATAAAGTATAGTATAAGAATTAAGGTACTGCTAGAAGAAATTTTTTTTAATAATCAGATATTTAATAAAACATAATTTATGTTTTTTCAAATTAATCATCTAAAAACACATTCTAGAAGTATTATGGTCTCTTTTTTTTGTTTACAAATTGTTATGCCAAAATTCTAGTCTTCTTATATTTTTGTTCTTTATAATTGATTTTTTTTTTCCTCTGTTAAGTGACTTTTAAAGATATAAATAGGAAAAAAAGTTTGGGATTGCTTTGGATCACTAAATTTACCATTTTAGAACGCTAGAGTACCATGCTTTGGAATGTCGTTCTAAAAACGTAATTCGCTAGGGTAGTAGAGTATTACGGTAACACATGTATGAATAGTTAATATGATCTTAAGTTGAAACCTTCTTGTAAACACTCTTGTGGTGGTTCTGAATTCGGATACTCAATTGATGTTGTACAACTGCGTAGTCAGTCTTGAGGGTTGGCCTTAATCACTTTATCTGAGGCACAAGGTTTGGTTGAAACTTTGTAGTTTTGGAGTTCGCTTAGGTGTAACACAAGGATATAATTTCAGGATTATAACTATAGCACGAAAGGCAAAGTGTTTTTTGTAGTGCCAGGACTGTGAATATCTCGAGTCGTAGGTCGTGTTATTTGGGGTGCTAGGTTCAGTGCTTAAAGAAAGAAAAGGATGCAGGCGAAAGATTGCACTAACCTTGAGCCCAAGGCTAGCTGTTAGTGTTCAAAGAAAGAAAATTATGCTTGCAAAGGACGCACTAACCCTGAGCCTGGGGCTAGCCCACCAACAGGTTGTCATGGTGTTGTTTAGACAAACCACCTCTAGATTGCAAGTCGATGCTTATTGTAGTCATGCCCATCTAGCTTCCCCCGGACATACCACGTTACCTCCCTCTCCAAGTCTTTGATGTCACTTGTTAGCCTTGTAAGGTGACACTCCAAACAACAAAGACATCTCTTCAAGCTTCCCCTCTAGCGTTAAGCCTCACCAGCAGAGGATGGCATGTAAAGAGCCTCATCCTCGAGCTCTGGTATTAGGGCCCTCGCCCATCATCATGCTCGAGGCATTCCCTTGGGTGGGCCAAGGAGATATCCGCCTCGTGTATACTCCCCCTTATGTCGATGGCTCCATGCTCGGTACTTCTTGGCTTGGCCATGGAGTCCCTCCACGAGCATGCTCCCCTTTGAGCCCTAATGACTCTATCAATGCTCAATGCTGTCTCCATGGATTAGTTCAACATCTATGGGATGGGAGCATGACCTAGGGACCCCTGGGATTCACCCTTGTGCAGGACCATCAGGAAACCCATGGATTATAGGCTAGAACTGAGCCTTCCTCAGCTAGTTCACTGCCTCAGCCTGGTATCCCTCGCACACACTTATGAATGCAATGAAACTAAGGAATTGTAAGGCGTGCAAAAGGTTATGGTTATGGAATTGTAATTAGGGCAGTGAATGCAGTGGTTTGTGTTCCTCCAAGGCTGTGAATATCTCCTGGACAGTAGCAAGTACTAACTTGTTTCTTTTGAGCTGCTAGGGTTGAGTGTCTAACCCAGGAATGTGATGCCTATGAGAGCCAATGAACCTGGAAGTTGGGATGAAGCAACAAGCTGAATCTTCAAAAGTAGACACGACTAGTTCAGCATGATCAGCAGTTAGTGATGCAGGATGTGGACATTTATTATCATAATAAAACCCCCGTCACAGCATTTTAGTCAAAGTACTGACTTGTTTTTTTTGAGCTGCTAGGGGTGAATGTCTAACGAAGAAAAGTGATGCAGGACTGAAGAACACACCCAACTTGGGCCCAAGGCCAGGCCAGCTATGGAAAGTCATCTCATTATCAAGTCCCAAGACAAGTGACCTCCAAATCACAAGTGGATGCCACGAGAGCCAATGATCCTGGAAGTTGGGATGAAGCAACAAGAAATCTGAATCGCCAAAATCAGACATGATTCATTCAGCACGATCAGCAGGATGTGAACAGTTTTTTTCTTGACTAGTGCAGGATATGGACATTTAGTATCATGATAAAATCCCCGTCAATGTATTTTAGTCAAAGTGTGAACATTTCACACTGATATGAATTCTCAGACCCCATAATGATCATAGATTGATCATTCTTTGATGCTAGAAACCTCAAAATTACCCATAATTGGCAATAGATTACATTTAGCGGAGGACTTTACAGCATTTCCTAGAGAAAAATCTTCAGGTGGTTATAGCAGTCCAGTTTGGGACACCTTTTTCAGTGTTCCAAGTTTTGGACAAGAAACCTATAAGAGTCGAATGCAGCTTTGTCATTGTCAAGGTGCTCAGAATGACAATTGATCGGAGACGGTCATAGATAACTACTTTATTGTTGCTCCAGTTGTAGCACTATTAACAGCATTCTGCACGGTATTGTATCACGAACTGTTGTGCTATGATGTAAGATGAGCAGCGGCACTGCTACTGCACTAGATTGTTGCTTCTGCATCAGAAAAGGAATTGCTTGTCAAATAGGATTTGGAAGGTTGAGAAAAGATTAACAATGTGTAGTTATGAATTCTGAAGCCTTGGTGTTGAAAAGAAGAGGAAAGGTAGAAGAGGATGCTAAGAATTACCCCTAGATTTCTACCCAGTTTTAACATGTATATGTAGACTTTTGGGCATTCTTAATTCTAATAAGACCTGTGTTTCAACTATCCAAGGTATCAAATTTAGTAATTTTGACCACACACAGAGATCCAATGGCAGAACTTCGATCTGGACCCATGAACCACCACCATAGCTAATGTTTATAAAACTTTGAATTGAGCAAAATACCAGATAGTCATAAGTTGGAGAAATAACTAGCAACATAATAACATAGAATACAACTTAACCAACACTTGAACTAGATTGCGGGAGGTTCAAAATGGGCCATGCCTTGAACTCTAACGTAAATTCTTTGTTCTTTGTATTTGAATTTGTTTTTCCTTGAGCTTCTTCTGCACTATGTCTTTTTGATTAACCAGCGGGAATACTGAACAAATGCTTGAAGCTTCTCATATACTTATTTTTTGAGCATGCTGGACTGCTTCAGTACCTCTCATTTACTGGTATTGTAAAGTTTCTGTATTCTAAACTGTCAATGGAATTGTGTTTAATTCCTAATCCATTTTGAGAGATACAACAAAAGCCCTGAGATTTTCTAATCACGAATTTCCAATCTAGATGGACCAGATCTCATTCCTAGTTTTCCTGAACCAAGTGGCCCATTACAAGCTTATAGGATATTCTCTAATTATGTACTTAATGGTATGGTGACAACAAATTGTGTGTGGATTGTCTGTGTAGTACTGTATGTGAGCAATACGACAAATATATTACCTTTTTAGTTTCCTCTGTATTCTTGGGCGTAATTATGTGTATTAAAGGAATAAAGTTGTGTCTGCAGAAAATTGTTGGATGCAGTTTCCTTTACGTATTGTTTTGCATCAAGCTAGATCATGTTCTGCATGCTTTATTGCAATGTTTATGTTATTGGTAGATTTATCATTTTTTTGTATCAAGGCACAGGCCCAAAATATTTCCAGCGGTGGGGAGTGCCTCAAAGAAGTGGCATTTGAAACTACAGCATTCAAAATCGGAACGCATTTGTTGACAGTCATTCTCAGATGTACAATGTTTTAACTTATTTGGTTCAAATGTATCTGGAAAGAAAATTCAGTGAAAATTAAAGTATACAGCTTGTGGTGAATACCAGTGGTTGCCTATGTGGGAGGCTTTAGTATCATATTTCATGCAGTCCACTTTTCCTGTTTTTCCTGTTCTGGCCCAAATTTGTGTTTCCTATTACTCGTGCCCTCATGATTTTTTTTCTCATTAATGTATGTGTGTGTTTGTGTGGGGCACGTACATTACAGCGTGTTTGATTGATACCATCTCATAAAATTGATGCTAAGTGTTTTTAGAATCTTGACCAACCTAGTGTGGAAAACCATGTTCTTCAAGGACAATTATGTTATTAAAACCCATTGTCTTGATCATATGTGATTTGGCACTTTTTTGGTCTTCCCCGATTTAGGCTTTACTTAATAAATTGTTTTTTATGATTGTGCAATGGGTAAGAGTTTACTTCAAAGTTTTCTCGGATAAGTAGCCTGAGTTGTTCTATGTACTTTGGATGGTTTCTGCAGGTTGCATTCAGGACAAAGGTTTTTCACCCGAACATCAACAGCAATGGCAGCATTTGTCTTGATATTTTGAAGGAACAGTGGAGCCCTGCCCTAACTATTTCCAAGGTGGTGGTTCTATTACTTTATATATGCTTTGATCGATGATTTATTCATGAATTGTGAAGTTTACTACTTTTTATATGTTTTTGCCATGTGAATCATTGTCATAGTCAGTAAAATAAACTTCTTCATTCAGGATGACTAATTATGGAGTTTTGGTGCTATGGACAAGGAAACTTGAATTATATACTGGTCATTAGGTGGGCCTATTTTGCGTTTTTTGGATGGAAAGTTAACCGATTTCCAATGTCTTGTACAAAATGAAAGGGTTGGTTTTGGTGATTTATGACTGTTAGGTGGACTCTCATGTTGCACAAGGAACACCCCCTCCCCCCCAAAACCCACCCACTACATATTCATGACATGGGGAAAGGTATGAGAGAGGTGTTTTGATTCTAAGTACTCAAATTGGACTCCCAGATCCTCTACATGTGATGATGCAAGAGCAGCAGCTGCTCAGATTTAATACAAGAGAAGGGTTTTTTGCTTCTTGCATCCCTCCCAATCAACGTCAAGTACATCCCTAGATGATATTTGCATCAAGTGGTATGATCTTATATCGAGTGAAATATTTTTACCTGTACTCAACCTTCAGTCATATTCCTAGATTGCAAGATTTGGGGTTCAAGACTTGCACCAAGATATACGCCTGGACCTGACAGATTTATGAGATCGCAGTATGTATCTTCAATCTTTTAGAGATTTGTTATGGGGATTTCATCATCGTGGAGTGGATAAGGGTTATCAGCCATCTAAAAGAAAATTATTTGAAAAGATAAAAATAGAAAAGAAAAGGATTAAAATCATGAATGCCATGGGTCGAATCCTGTGGATCCTGCAGGGACAAGTGAGGGAAATTTTGTGGCTCTCTGAACCTTTGAGTAACATGCTTTATTGTTATTGGTGTTCTAAGCAGGAATAACTGACAAATATTTCATTTTCAGGTGTTGCTCTCAATCTGTTCTCTGTTAACAGACCCGAATCCTGATGACCCCTTGGTGCCGGAGATTGCTCACATGTACAAGACAGACAGGAGCAAGTATGAGGTAACTGCCAGGAGTTGGACCCAGAAATATGCCATGGGTTAGGGTGCTGCAGTGTGTGACAAGGGGGCTTCTTTACCTTTGTGACTTTGTTCCTTTATCTATGTGATTGTATGAATGTCGTGTGATCTCTGTTGTAAGATGGACAAAAAGGTAAAGGCTTGATAGCTGCCCTCCTTTAAAACACATCTGCTGCTGCTTTTGAGTTGTTTGTATGAGAATTCGTCTTTAAAAACTATGAAGTCAGTTTCCAAATATTCGAATGTCCTGAAACAGTAAAGCCCCAGGATTTGGTGGCTCAAAACATGGGATAATCGTTGGTCATAAAAGTGAAATCTATCTCACTTATATTGACCATTCACCTGGAAATCTTTGCCAAATGGTTTTCAAGACCCTTGCAAAGTGGGAGGCATAAATTTTATGCAAATTTCATATAGTGGTTATGAAATCTTTGTTGAGATTGTGTGCAGCAGACTTGAAACTTGCTGCTATAAGGGCAAAGTGATTGATATAGCTGTTGATGTTCGAATCTTGATGCTTTACTACTTTTCATAAAAAATATTGACCTGGATATAATGTGGCATATTGGGTTCAAATCAAATCAAAATAAAATGGTAATGATTCAAGTCCAATTTGTTTACTCTGAAATTTGGAAGAAAAAAAAAATAGGCATCTTTAAGGTAGTGTTTTGAAGCTTTTGTGACACAGCTAGAAACAAACACATACCCAAACTATAACTGATTGGGTAAATAGTCACTACACCAAACGACTCCTGAAAAGAAGTTTGGAGTGAGGCAATATACCACAACATAGGAAGAAGAGCACTCAATGTGAGACAAAGCAAAAACACTCAAAGGGCTTGGTTTTTTTGACAAAGCTGGAAATAGACAACCAAACCACAACTGAGTGGGTATGTAGTGAAATCAATATCATTGAGTTTCTCACGTTTCACTTGTTTTGGCAATGGTTAATGGTTGTAGCACTGCCTGGTTTGGGCCATTTCAACCGTTTCTGTGATTTGCTGGTTAGTCAGTCTTGCCTTTCTTTTGAAAGATTTTTATCCTCTTGGTCATTTGAATTCTGGGTTTTATGGAAGTGAATAACTGGAGTATTTGAATTCATTTGCGAGTGTATCTAAGTTATTCTGTTTCACAACCAAAGAAAATGTTAGGAAAAATATCAAAACTATGGAATTGCCTTGGAGATAGATTTGAGAAAAGGAAATTAGCGATTTCAATCAAGAACATTGTTAGTTCTATGATGATGGGTTATGCATTGGGGTAACCCTCCTGCTCTCCATAACTTTCACAACCTTGGTGAAAGGTGGGATTTAATCCAAGTTTTTAATTTTTTTTTTAGGTACACTGGAGAGCCAAAGCTACGAGGAAACTAAGTTGAACTCATGATCACAATACAGCACCACTATTACTAGGCTACCCTATATACTCTAATCCCAGGTTTTGGGACTAACATCATATGTAAATTCATATATGAGTTCATTTCCAGCAGTTAGCAAAATATTGTCCCCTTTTTCAGTAAAGTGCCATCAACATGGAAACAAGAGTAGAGCTACAAAACCTATAACTGCAGGCAGGCAGAGGTAGGTCTGCTCTCTGATTCCAAAAAAAAAAAAATGAGCCGAATTCCATTATTTCAAGGCATAATGCAAGAACAAGGGTATCCCACAACAGCTACATGCTATCATCACCTGTTCCTAGATTGTGCTTTAAATCCAATAGCCTCTTCCCCTTTTGGGTATAGAAAAAGTTGCCTAATGCCTCGCCCCAATTAGGCCTTCCAAGTTATTCAAATTTGTGCAGTGCAACTTCGATTCTAAAGTCAAAACTTGTTGGCCCTATTTAACAAAACCTTGCTAGCGTCAGAATGAAGTGCATGATTTATAAAGCAAAATCAACTTGAGAGTTGGGACCCGTTCAATTCAATCCATGGTGCATTAAGACTGAAATATGAAAATATCAATGCCAGATAGAAAGAAAAAAAAAAAAAAAAAAAAAGAAAGAAAGAAGAAGAGAATGGAAAAGCAAGTGAAGCTTAGGTGTATCTTCTTTTAATCATAGTATATGGTGTATAGTCGGGAAGATTGGATAATTTTTTTGAAACAAACATTGACTATATATAATTGCACGTGAAAATCCGATTGCAGAAAATATAGAAAATGTAATTAAGCCCCGGCAAAGGAGCCGTGGACACGAGTGGTTATGACTTGGTCCGTAAAACCAGGTGCCTAAACCCTAATTTAATCAGCATTAGTGCAGTGGAGGAATTGTCTCTATTGAAGACACAGCTTGAGAATCACAGGTTGATTCCCACTCTAAAAAGTATCTCAGTGAGAAATGATGTGGCCATTGTCGAGTCCGAATCGCCACATGAATGTGTAGCAGTTGGTGGGGGCTGCACTTCTCCTCTTGTTTGATTCTTTTTAACTAATTTTTAATCTACTTTTAGGTGTAAATGATTCACTAATCATTCTTCATTCCCACTCTAAACTTTATTTAATCATTCGCTAAGGTATGGTTCTCTAATCATTGGTTAGTGTACGTTTCGTTTCATTTAAATATGAGCTGCAATTAATGCTCAATTAGTTTCATGAAAATGCCCTTTGGTGCTTAGATTAGTTTGAGCATGTCTTTGAAACAAGACACAAATTTTCTTTCTTGCCAAATAACAATAAAGGATAAAGTACACTTCAAGTTAACACAATAAAAGGCAATGACAATGGTCGGAGTCTAACCTAACCCATTAAAGTGTTCTAACCAAAATAATACCATTCCAAGCAGTTTCTGTGTCCTGTATGTTCCATACCAAAATGCTCAATTTAGGGGCCTTGTTGTCACTTCTTTTTTCCTTGTGGATCCAAGCATTAATTTTCTAAATTATGAAAGCATGCTACTGGCAAGGGATGCTGAAATAATTTATTAAGTGATTCAAGAAAGTATCAAGCAAAATTTTCAAGTGGGGGGCAACAAAACATGTGTGCAAGTAGCCGTAAAAGAAACATTTTGAGTTTCCTTTCTTTCTTGCTTTTTTGAAATACTGAGAGAAGACAACAAATGGTGGGTTTGGTTTAGGTTATTTGCTGAATGAAGACAGTAGAGTTGCTAACTTGCTAGTTATGGACACTGTCCATTAAAAGACGCCAAAAAGCAAAAGAAAGAAAGAAGGATGCTATCTATTAAAATAACTTTTGAAGCTGCTCATTTTGGACCAGGTGAGGTGACTACTAATATCACAAAAATGCAGTCTCAAGTGCTGTGTCTATAAAATCTATATTTCACTTGTCTATACATACACATATATGTGTATATGTATATATTAAACATCAATTACCTGATATTAGGAATAAAACACTGCTAACCAACCTGGTGAGATTTTTTAAAAGCGTAGCATTTTCCATCCAATATTGATATTGTTATTGTGGGAGAGGCCTAGCCTCTGGCAACTCCTAACCTTCGCTCCGCCTATGGACCACTTTTACCACTTGAAGCCAGTAGTGTTCATGGTCAGGTCAGGTTTTGCAGTCACCCACCACCCGAATTAAAATGATTGTGTTAAAATTTTTAAAACTGCTTTTAATTCAATAAGTGATCGGGTTAGTTCGATCGGTTTGGATTTAGGTCGAGTTCATGTTAGGTGTAAAAATTGTTTTTTATTGTAAAATGTTCAGTTCGATTTCAATTTAATTGAATAAATGAGAGTATTAACGACCTGACATCTAAATTAAATAAAATTAAATTGATTAAAATTCACTCATTATTCACCTATAAAATAATCATGTTGGTGTCGGATTAGATTGGATTGATCGAGTCCATTGAAGCCCATGAGCTTGGCAGGCAGGCCATTGGCACATGACCAACCCCTGCGGATAAGCGTGAAGGGCGCCGGTGGCCGCCCCATATAAAACTCTAAACGGTGGCGGAGATGTCAGCGTTGGCCCACCGACCCCCAGCCCGTCAACACACCCCCAATTTTATTATTATTTTATTTTGTTGTTTTCGAGTTTCGAGACACAGCCCCGTACGGTACGCTTGTTGTTTCCACGAGCTTCACCTCTAAACCTTTCTCTAATTAAAAACCAATTAATTGACCCTTAAAAGTATATAATATTGTCAATTTGTTTCCGAAAATGCCCCTTAGTTGAAATACATGTTATGTTCTTGGGTTGATGATAAAGAAGAAAAAACACGCGCGAGAGATGATGCTCTGCAGAGTCTGCACATAGCAATTGAATTCTTCAGAATTCGAGGAAACACACCACGTGACTTTCACTCTCTAACTCCACACTCTACAGTCACTTCTTGGGTTTCATAAAGGAATTTGATTCACCCAAACAAATAATTTGGGGATGAAAACTCAAGAGAATGCTACTGTCCATGCGAAAGTTAAGAATGGACTTTGAGAATGCAAAATGGATACCTCATCTTATAATTAGTATCACCATTGTTTTCCCTTCATCTTATACTCGGCGGCTAGTATTATGATCAAGA
Source organism: Euryodendron excelsum (assembly GCA_033060915.1). NCBI lineage: Eukaryota > Viridiplantae > Streptophyta > Magnoliopsida > Ericales > Pentaphylacaceae > Euryodendron > Euryodendron excelsum. The sequence continues at coordinate 18,404,440 of CM065378.1, read as the reverse complement.
AAGTCTAAAGTTAAGGATTTAATTCTATCCGTTATGATATCGTACAAAAGAAAAATAAATAAAAAAAAAAACTTCAGTTCCAAATGAGCGGAGAACAACGTACGTACTTTATTGTTGTACATTTTCATTTCTGCCAAAATTACAAAGAATTTGTATCCAAGGACCAAGTATACCATCGACGACAGATTTTTTAATTATATATAATTGTGTAACATATAAAGATAATAAACTAAAATACTCTAGTAGGATTTTTTTTTTTTTTGGTTAATACAAGGCAATAGGAGGAGGAATGAGAAAGAGTTGGCAGGTTCGAGCTCTAGCCAAATGAATGAGTTCAAAGGGCATCAACCATTGAGGGAAATTAAGAATTAGCATACATAGATGTACATGTATGTATGTATATACATACATATATATATATATATATCTGTCACAAAGGAAGACAAACACGACATGCACAGTCGCAAAGACACACTCCTATTATGGGATTATAATTACAAAGTAATTACTCAAATATCAAGGACATCTAGATCTTGATGCTTGTTGACTTAATGAAAACCATGAGACTATCATTAGTCCCCCAATAACCCCCCAAGAAAGAAAGAAAAAGAAACTTGAAGAAGTTCTTTTGTTTTTACTCTATCTTGTGGCTCAAAGTGGGCAATTGGTGGGGATGCTTATTGACTTAAACCCTGATGGATTCTAGCCTACTAAACAACTTGCATTACAAAACAAATAGAAAATTTTGTGGTTTGAGAACCCCAAACAAACATCAAATGTACTCTTTATTATATATATGGTACACAACAAAAACCTCTCAAGGATTTGTCGAATCTGATGTACTTCTTCACTTGTCTTTTTATTATATGGTTCCATGCATTTACTCTCAAGTGAGCCAGAGTCCAAGAAAGTTACAGCCTTTTCTTCTTCTTTGTCTTTCCCAATCCTCCCTTGAGCCATTGGATCCTATAAACACAACTCTCAAACTTTGGAATTGTTTTTCTCTGAGTCTTTTCTTTACATTACCCTAATCTCAAGAGATTATTGGAACCCGTGATTTAAAATACCCATCAGAGGTCTGTTTGGTTGTTCCCAAAATTGTAAATGGACCAATTTTGAATTGACTCATTGACGAATTAGATAGTTCATGCATTTGGTTGTATGAGTGAAATAACTTAAAAATCTACAAAATTTACATTCTTTATGAGAATTTAAGCTATTTGACCATTTCTGTTGAAACATATATTTACCTAACTTAAAATTGGTAGATCGATAAAGTATTTTGTTAGAACAAATCTTGAATAAACTTAGAACAAATTGATAAATTTTAAAGTAGTTAAATCACTATAAAATTATTTCGTTCACAACCCAACGGACCCTAACTTCATTATACTATTGAAGCCTTGTTCCTAATTGCATCCTAATTACTTTTCTTTGTTGTGTGTACCCCGTTTTGGTTCTCTCCTGTGATTAAAAATCCGTTTGCCGGACTTCTTGAACGAAGCCTCAAAAAATATATTGAAATTATCAGTCCCTTATGATTAATTTGGCTTCCATCATTTACATTAATAAAGCTCTACGATAATTATTTTTAAAATTTATCAAAATAGGTTTAATTCTCGGGTGAAATTTATCAAAAAATATATTCGAGACAGTGAGTTCACTTCTGTCCTTTCTTGGACCTTGATTAAGTGCCTTTGATGGAATTAATCCATGCGGCATATGCGACAATGTCAATGTCCTAGGGTTCAAAATTCCATTCAATTTACATTTTTTATATTGTATGGTGAGATATTAGTGCATCTACATTCTTTTACTTGCCAATTATATGCATAAACACAAAAGAATTAAGCTAGAAGAGAACATGGGGATATGGTTAACCACTAATTGATGAGACATAATCCAAAATTGGTTAGTGAACAAAGCGGCAAATGATTGGAAGATTTCTCTTAAGTTTGTTCATTAATTCCTTAAATATGGACTCATTTGAAAAGCGCCTACTCATGATGACTAGAGCTCAACCACCCAATAATTCAATGACAACTTGGACCGCACGAACGAGTTTCAAGCTTGATCATACGCTAATTAACTAACAACACGAATTAAGCAATATCAAAACATAAGGAAAATACAAAAAATAAGTGTAGGTCTCGTATACTAATACCATATTAAGGGGGTGTTTGAGTCTCTGGTTTATAAGGCATAAACCATAAGCTATAAGTTATAAGCTACTTTTAAAAAATTACTTTTAAATATAATTTTTTTTTAAAAACATAATTAAACATAAGCTGTTTTTTTAAGTCATTCACTCAAACACATTTTTAAAAAATTATAAGCACTAACTAAAAACTATTAAATAAGCTACGTTCAAACTCTCTCTAAAATTTCGTTTTGTTGCCCCTAGTAATTTATTTAAAATTTATTTTTTCATAAATGTGATAAATTGTATGTACAGAAGTTAAATCTAGAGTGTCAACCCTTAAACTAATTTAGGCGGCCGAAAGCAACTTCTAAGGGCTGAACCCGGTCAACGTTGCTTGCCGCTTGATTTGATTAAAAAAATTGGGAAAAAGAAGGCCAGTTGGGAAAGAAACAAGTGAGGGCGGCCTTTTTGTTTCATGCGACGTTGAGGGCTGTTTGGACCTCTTGGGACCAGAGCGGCCCAATAAAGTCGGACCGGCCCACCAGCCGCAGAAAATGTAAGACCAGTGACTTAGAAATGGAATTACTGTATTGCCCCTCTCGTGTTTGCTCGGTTCCCTATTTTGGAAACAAAGCACCCGTATTTTGCTACTTGACTGAGACTATTAAGTGCGATTATTAGTGTGGGAAGAAGTTGGACATAACGTGTCATAGTGGGAACGAGAAATTACGGCGCCGTTAGAATAATTATTGATTTTTCGCCCTTTTACTGTAGACCGTGTAAAGTATTCAATTCTTCGAGGGACTATTCATCCAGGCAATGCAAGAAGGAAACCGAGGGGAAGCTGCCCCACTCAATTGGTTATTTCTATTATTTTTTTAAAAAAATTATGTGTATCTATTTGATTATATGTTACAAATGTATGTTTTATTGCATTAAACTTAAAAACACTTACACGTGCATCTTTCAAGATTTACTTATACCTATATTTGCACTAATTAAGTATTACTAAATTTGTAGTAAAAAATATATGTATTTTATTAGCTTTTTATTATTTAATAAAATAAATTTTACAATTCTAATTAACCCTTCATTATATATATATATATATATACCCATAGACTATTAATTACCTAAATCTCAAAATTCTTTCTTGAAATTTTAAACTTTAGCCAATCAAATCTATATTAAAATTTTTAATAGGTTTTTGTGTACAAATTTTGCACAGATGTAGTGTTCTTTTTTCGGCGTCTTTAATATAATTTTTTCTTTATTTATTAGAGAAAAATATTATTAATTAAAAAAATTCATTTATAATTTTGTATAAATTTTGCTCTCACTGTACAAAAATTTTGAATCCGCCTATAAAATTTGTGTTAAGATTACTGTTCACACGAACAATATAAATTTTATGCATACTAGCTGACAGTGAGCCACCCCTTTGTGATCTATTATGGATTGTTAAGACGTAAGCATAGGTACACATTGCATGAACCTTACAATAGTTATTAATGGTGAACACCTAAAAGGAGCATTACTTCATTAATGATGAACACCTAAAAGCTAAAAGATTTTGTTACCCAACTACATACTTATTAGTGATGAACACCTAAAAAGAGCATTATAGAGTTTATAAATAAGAACAATAATGGCATGAAAGCTATAGCAATAATTAAGTTTTCAATGTACTCTAATTTCAAAAATAATAAATGGAAGACAACGATTTCTCAAGATCCATATGACAATATTCGTGTCCAAAAATACTTAGTAAGGTTAGATGTCAACCCGTGCAATGCACAAACAGTAAGACTTGTTTAAATTTACAATAGAAATATTATAAATAATTAATTTAAAATCTAAAATAATTCAAAATACAACTCAAAATTGAAAGCCCTAATTTGTTTTACGGTAATAAAACAAACTAACACTCTTTAAAGAGTTAACATTGTTTTCAGAAGAAAAATGCAAGTATAGCAGTCTCATGGATATTTTTTTAATTAATTAAAATTTTTATTTTTATTTGTTCTCCTTTACTGTAGTAATTTTTTTGGATAAGATTTAATTACTTTATACGTACAACAGGGTGATTGAAGTTGTAATCGATAACTTTTTGTGTATGATTCAATTGCTTATATATATATTTTTCAAAACTAATTAAGTGGATTAAATAATCAAACAAATTCAATAGTTATCTAACCAATTGTCTTTATGTCATAATATTTTAAAAATAATCAAAGTATTTAGAATGCTACGTCAGAGAGATACAAAATTAAGGACGAACACAATTTATATATATATATATATATGATTTGTGCCCTTATGTTTGCATTGTCTTGTTGTACATATTGTTAAAAATTATAAAATATATACAATCAATGTTACTCCTCGTCAGAAGAAAATTTTTTTTTACGTAAAACGACTGATCTCTAATTAAACCAGCGTTTTGAAGTGTGACGGTCCGAGTTGTGACTAGATTTATATGCTCCCTCTCATATATACAAACAGCATGTATAGCCATTTGAATTGAGTATAAACAGCCGCTCACACAAGGTGTAGCGGCAACTCCTACACTGGCTCCCACATTTTCTAAGCTATAAAAACTCAAAAATAAAATCTCTCTTGTACGCGACACATATTAAATATACTTTGTCTGATTTAAAAAAATATAAAATATTGTAACAAATGCAATTTGAAATGATGAAAACAAACTTGACAATAAAAACATTATTGAAAAATTAATCCGTGAAAAATAAAGTCAAATGCTTATATGTGTCTTTAAAATATATTTTTTTAAACATATTTTATGTAATTGTACAAAGGATTAAAAATTTTTATAATTTCTAATACTAAAAATATAATTTTAAAGATTTCATGTATAAAATATAACACATATTAACCAGACTCAAAAAAAAAGAATGTAAAAATTTTTGTTAGTCAAAGAAAGAGCGACCTAGGGATTTAACTGACTAAATTAACAGAACAGTACCTCCGTCATCACGTGAGCTGAATTTCAAATTCCCAAAAAAATCTTCTGCTGAGTCAGCACAAATCGAATGATCATTCAATCAACTTCCACGTGTCATGATCAGATGTCTCCATCAAATGCGGCGGCTCGTGAGAAATATCTCGAAACGTAGCCGGAATCTCAACCTCGCCCGAGCGCACCTCCGACATGACCGCTTGTTCCTAATTAATCAATTTAATTAAAGATAAATAATAAAATTTAGAATGAGTTTAACAGATTTCGGCTATAGGACCTTATAAAACAGCAGCATCCTCAGTAGTTTCAGTCTCCACCGTGACTGGACTTTCTATCTCCGTGTGTTCTCTCTGTCTTCCACCTCTCAATCTCTCTGTCATTTTCCTTCCCTTTCTCGGAGATTTTCACCAGAAAATACCGGAAAAGGCAAGGATTAGAACTCCACTCCCCTGAGTAGAAGTACTTAGTGTTCACCGGAAAAAGTAAGTCGTGAGTTGCTGATGCGACTGACGAAGCTTCACTGCCACCCATAGTTCCTTGATTCAGACCATTTATTCCATTTTCTTTTTCCGGTAAAAGAAGGTGCTTCCCATCCACAGTTTCCCTTTCTTTTTCGCTGAAACATTCCTAGAAAATTTCACTTTTCTCTCTCTCTCTCTCTCGCTCTCTCTCTCTCTCTCTCTCTCTCTCTCTCTCTCTCTCTCTCTCTCTCTCTTCCTTGGTCACGCACGCCTTGTGGCTGTGCTTTCCGTACTCGTCTACAAGTTCTTGGGTCCATACCTTCACAGTCCATCCCTCGATCTGCAAAGAAAGTGTATTTCAAGTTCGCTGTCGGTCTCGCTCTCTCTCTCTCTCTCTCTCTCTCTCTCCCTTTTTTTTTTTTTTTCTCTCTTCTTTTCCTGTAACTTTCCTCGAAGTTTCTCGCCCTTTAGCCCCTTTTTCCACCAGTATTTCTATCGGATTAGTGTTAGTTTATTTCCCCTTGGAGCCCCTCTCACATCTCTACACTTCTCTTTATTCTCATCTGAGTCAATTCTCAAAGGAATCTCTTCTTTTCTCGCGGAGACTATTTCACGCTCTCACTCTGTTTGCCTTTCATTTTCAATGCGAATCTGAGAAATCTATAGAGATATGGATCGAAGTATGTTGTGTCCAGTGAAGTACAGTCAACATCGAAAGTTAACCACCAAGTTGACGTTGCCGCTGTCCGGAGATGTCTCCGGCGGGAGGAAGCTGCCCGAGATGAATGCTGGCAGAACGAGAGTTGTACGGATATCGGTGACTGACGCTGACGCGACGGACTCGTCCAGCGACGAACAGGCCGGACTCTTCAGACGTCACAGAGTGAAGAAGTTCGTCAACGAGATTACCATCGAGTCGTGTTCGGGAGAGAGCGGAAACTGCAACGATGTTTATAAGACCAGACCGGCGACAACGAAGGCCAAGCGCCGGAAAAGTAATGCCGGAAAATTACAACCTCCGGTGAACCGCTTGAAGCTCAACTCGGGGAGGAAGTTTCGCGGAGTACGGCAACGGCCGTGGGGAAAATGGGCGGCGGAGATTAGAGATCCGCTGCGACGTGTACGGCTATGGCTCGGTACCTACGATACGGCCGAAGAGGCCGCTATGGTTTATGACCATGCGGCGATTCAGCTGCGTGGGCCTGATGCCTTGACCAACTTCGCTACACCTCCAGCGATAACCACCCCAACCCCACCGGAAGTCAAGCTGACTTCGACGTGTTCCGGTTACAACTCCGGCGAAGAGTCTCACAATAATAACGTCTCCTCTCCAAGGTCAGTTCTGCGTTTCCACTCTCCTCCCAACGACGAAGCCGAATCCTCGCAGAGTCAACAATCGAACGACGCCGTTAAAGAATACCGCGATTTCAAAGATGATGCATCGGTAATAGAGAACTTCTCGGATTTCTCGCCTCTCGATACCATGTTTCCGGATGTCACGTTTGATTTCCAAGACCCGGTACCAGATTTGTTTGAGGAGTCGGGTCTAGAAGATTGCAGCAACATGTTTCTCCGGTCGGGTGATGACTTCGGATTCGGACTCGGACAATCAATGTGGCCTCTAGATGATTATTTCCAATTCCAAGATCTAGGAGATATATTTGGATCAGATCCTCTCATTGCCCTGTGAGATTCTAGTTGTTATTTTGCCAATTTGTCAGCCAATTTTGTATTAGCGGAAATGAAGTTATGTGCTTTCTATTTTTCTCGTAAGTTCTATTTTTGGTTGTTAAGTATTGTATGTAATTTTCTTTTTTTGAGACTTTGAATTTGGTTGGTTAAGAAGATAATAGCTAAATTCAAGATTGCATTCAAACAAAAACTTATTTACTTCTTGATTTGTGAGTTAGTGATATCAAATTACAGACAACTCCCGGGTACGGACGAAATTTGAGAGTACATGTTATTAAAGGCACGTGTTCTTGCTCATGACTTGGGAAAGACTTGAATTAGGTGAAAGAAGGAAATGTAATGAATGCAAATGAAGCAATTCAAGTGTAGCTAGCACGTGTTGAAATAAATGGATTTGGCACCTCTACTTTCATTCGATCAAATTTTAATGATTCATTAGGAGAGTGGTATGGACTTTGGCTCCATTCGTTTAGTGTGGCCTATATGGTTTGTCAAAGAAATTAAAAAAAAATGTTATTTTTTCCAAAAACATTAATACATAAAATATGATCGATGTGGCTGTGATATTTTTATAAAAGTAAATTACACTTTGCAGCCTTTCATTCTACATCGAATCCCACTTCAAAATTTATATTTTCAATTATAACAATTAAATTCATATACTTTTAATTTGTTGTAATGTCACCCTTATGTTAGCTTTCGTATGTGTAATTAACAGTCAAAAATTTTGTGCATCTCATGTGACCCTTTTTAAGGACAAAATTATATTTTTAAGCTATTTTGAGCCCAAACGCTCTCACTTCTCACCACTCTTTCAAAATCTCTAAAAATCAAGTCATTTTATGTACAAAATGAAATTAGGATTACTAAAAAACCACCAATCGTCTCAAGTGATGAAGGGTTGAGGGTGTTTGGAAGCTAAAATGGTATAAAAATACGTTTTTATCCTAACAAAGGGTCACGTGAGATGCACAGAACTTTTGACTGTCAATTGCAGAAGCAGAAGCTGATGAGAGGGTGATATTACAACAAATTAAAATATAATTTACTCTTTTTATAATTAAGAATCAATATGATGGGTGTTTTTTTTTTTTAACTGAGTCAATATGATGAGTATTTTATTTTATGTAGAGAAATTTTACATGAATTTTTTTACTATACAGTATTACCTTTGAAATTAATATAATTGAATATAAACACATCTTTGCTTTTTCTGGTGATACAGCATAAGGAGGAACTGTCAATTGTTGATTATTTTGAAGTTGAGGGGACCTTATTGGAGACCATGCTATGCCTAGAAGTGTCCAAGAGAGAGTAGAGTGCTCATATTGGTCAGACTGACTGCAGGTAAAATTCTGAAGATGGTCCTAATTCTTGCATTCATAACGGGAACCTTATGGCTTCTGAAGCAATCAAGGCATCAGGAATTTTCTATCTTGGTCGCAGAAAAAGTTCCTATTAGCTTGCTTTGTTGTTTAACCTATGTTCATCCAATGTTCCCCAAGTAGTTCAACCCCTCTGAACTTTGGTGTGATTATTAACAGAGAAACTGGTATCAAAGTCCATCACAAGGTGGCCCAATGGTCGATTATACTTAGCATGAAGTTTCAAGTAGTTCAATATTTTCTCATGCTTTATGTAGTTAGTCATGTAATGTATGAAGTTCAGTTGCTTTGTGTGGAGTTTAGTTTATAGGGGTAGACAATATCTTTGTACTAATCAAATATTTGAACACCACCCAAAAAAAATAAATAAATAAACAAACCTGTAATTAAGGTCAACTGCATTTACTTTAAATAAAACCTTTGTTGGCTTAGTTCCATGAAACCTTCATCTCATCCTATTTTACATTAACTCATCACTACAAACTTTTAAGTTTAACTTCCATATATCTTTATTCGAAACTATACAAAAATGACGTAATACTAAAGGCCGTTTGGTTTAGTTTATTTTGAGCTTTTTGGACTTGACTTTTTTTATTTAGAAACAAAAAAAGTCAAGATTTTAAAGTTTTTTTACTTTTTTTTTTTGTTTTTCTGCATATTCTATCCTGTTAAAAGCACAAAAGTTGAAAAAATTTAACTTTTTTACTTATAAATCAAAAAAGTAAAATAAAAAAAGCTACAAAAAAAATAAAACCAAACGAGCCCTAAACACATAGTACTCTCTCTCTCTCTCTCACTCAATTCGGTATCTATAACAGAAGGCAATTATTATGTCTGAGACGACATTTTTCCCTGGGACGCATAAAATCATATCATAGAGAATGAAAGTTTGTGTTTTTTTCTCATGTGAGTGTCCTTTAGGACCCTCCTGTTGTCTTTTGTCTGTTGGTAAAACTTAGTAAACCAAAGTGCATGATTTTGGGCCAAAAAAACTGTCATGCCTCAGGACTCATTGAAACCATTGACTGTATAGTGTATATATAGCATTCAATGTCTAAATCTGCAACTCTTTCTTTATATGATTTTGTTCATAAGCTAGCCACCAAAGCTTCATATTGTGTTGTTTCAAACAAATCAGAAATCAAAACATATCACAGACATCACAAAATTCAGATACTGTAAATACTAGAAGCATGAAGACACCTTTTAATTGGGCACTAAAATTTGACATCGAACGCTCCATTAACACTCCAATTAGAGTTTGGAGAGCTAAGTCATATATCTAGAGGGCAAAGAATGAGATCAACAGCCCATTTTACAAGAACCCTATGGCAGTTTGCAATTTCTTTTGATCAAACCTAATCAGGTGGTCCCGTCATGAGCTGGTGAGATTACAGACAACAGATTTGGACAAACTACTGCGCTCATTGCACCGCTGCAGCACCACAAAATCTTTAACTTATACTATATACATATACATATACATATGTCTCATACAAAAGCCGAAGTATGTTTAAGCTTATATACCTCATCTAATGGCCAGGAATTTATTAATTACATTTGTCACATACGAAAGTAGCTATGCAATGTGTTACACCCGACGGCTCAGGCTAAATGGACAAAAATACCCTCAAGAAACCAAAACGTCCCTTTCATGTTCCTGTGGCTTTTGTCTTCTTTAATACGAGCCTATTCTAGTCATTTTGTACTAATGGTGAATTCAGGCCATGTTTGGCAGGAATTGCATTTAAATGCAGAGGAAGAGATGTAACTTTCTAATAGATTTTGGGACAGTGAGGAGATATGGCGTTACTGGCTATCTGGAGAGAGAAATTAAATGACAGAGAACAGGGCCTACTTGCAAGTAAGGGGGCAAAGGACTACTCTACAAGTAGGATCCTTCTGATCTGGTTTGTGCCCAATTTGATGCAAAACGACAGCCAGTTGAGACATTTTCTTCTGATCATGAATTCTGGTATCTTCGATCTTGGGTCCCCTCACAATCACATCTTACGAATTTGCATGCAACTAAAATGGCAAGACTCACTCAACAGTCAGCAGCCCAGGTCCCGTGGCACAAATGGCAAAAATATGGTCAAACTTTGTCATAGGGGTTTTTCTTTTTTTACTTGTTTTGATGTGATATATTTAGGAGTGGCAAATGAAAAGATTTGGGTGTGTTTGATTTGGATTTAAATGAGTTGTGGGTTAAATATGATACACTCAAATTTATTTATTTTATTTATTTAGCAAGCGGGTTGATTATAAATGAATCATTATTGGAGTCGAGTTAAATTCATAAATTCAAATGTGGTTTAGATTTTAAACAAAGTGAGTGGCCGCAACTGACAGCGATGGTGGATGGTAGAGGCAATGGGAATCTGCGATCGGGGGTGGGTGGTGATAGTAGTTGACGGAGAGAGAAGAAAGGAGGGACCAAAATTTTTTTTTGTGGGTGCCAATACAACTCAATTATAATCATTTATGGACTTGGACGGATTAAAATGAGTTTTAAATGGTTAAAATTTGACAAGTTGATGAGCATGAATCCTTTTTTTTTTTGGATGCTATGGATGCCGAAGCCAAAAAAAAATACTACACATGGGTGCCTCTCGGTCATTCTCATCCCCATCTGTCAGCTACTAGCAGAGGGCCTATGCTTGGAGGAAGATCTGGTCACAGAACCCATTCCCTTGTTCCTTTAAACGCTACCTGAGTGAGCTAGTTAGCATAAGTATTACCGCTACGTTCCACATACTGCAATTGGTATCACCATTGCTTTTGTAAAAAACTATGAATTACCAGAAGAAGGTTGTGATCAGGATGTCCTTGCTCGAAATCATGAAGGAACTGCACAACTTTCTATTAGTCGGTTTCAATAATCACGTCTCACGACCCTGGTCCCAAGCAGTCTTCAGTCCTTACAAAACTACCCATAATTCAACTGTTATAGCCAAACTTCATCCCACTTGCTGGGTGAAATCAGTGATCCAGAAACCGTCACTATCTCTTATCAAACCCCCAATACTCATAGGCCTGAATTCCCCCGTGAGGCACCTAAATCTGCTCTATGGTTGGCTTAAATTGAAGTTTAAATTTATGAGAGAAAAATATTAGAGGCAAAATCTCATAATCTGTAAAAGCTTCTAAGGTCGGTTTGGTTGCATGAATAAAGTCGTTTTGTTTCGATCACTGCCCGCATTGCAAGTTTGCAACTAGACCAGGTGGACCCCCACCATTGACAGAGCCACCCCAGCTTGATCCAGCTCAGCCACCAGGCCCACCACCGTAAGGTAGTGGCGCCCATATAATTTATATAAAGCATTGAGTAGCGATGGTTTGCTGAATAAGAAGTGCTACTCACCTCATGGTTGTGGGTCACTTTTCAATTAATGTGTATTATATTGGATGAGATTCATTATTAAATGAAAAAATTTACTTAATTTGTCACACTTTAAATAGCAGTTAACTCACAATTACGACTATTACACTAATTGAATTTGCCCAACGCGCATTACCTGCCCTTCACCCTTATGTAAGGACGACTATATAGACTGTTGGGTTTGTGTGTTTGTTTGCTTTGCCACTGTCAAAATAACTAATAAAATCATTAAATTCATAAATATGGTCGCTAATCTATTTATATGTATATGTGGGTTCCATTTGCATCGGACTTATTACAAGCATGTAGCCTAATAATTAAGGTTGTTAATGAAGACAGACTACATTTGTTTGCAAGATGGGATTAGAGGGAGATAATGAATCATACAAGTTAATAGTTAAATGATCTCCAATTTGCCATGAAATGGAGAGGATCCTATCCACAAAATCCGTATCATGTGAATAAATTTCTTCGATAAGACTTGTTAAATGGTGTTTGGCCGCTGTTTTTTTTATTTATTATATAAACAAATCAAATATTGTGTGCTATTAACAAATAAGGTAATTTATGGTTTCAGGTCAACCCAAAAAGCCAACTAACATAATTTGAATCAGCTTTTTATGTGTTTTCTTTTAGTTGGCTTTGGCTTTTTTACTAATTTTTATTTTTTGATTTTTAATAATAAAAAAAAGCCAAAAATCTGAACTAAAAATTCAAAAAAAATGTACAAAATAGAATGTAGTTAAAAAAAAAATGTACACATAAAAGCTAGAAGCCGAAACTAAATGTTAGTAAAAAGTTGTATCCAAACAAATATGACGTATTCCTTCGGTGAAAACAAGACCGGAAAAGAAAAAAAGGAATCACTTTGTACCTCAATGCAATCAATTAAATTATAAAATGTGAAAAATCTAAGGAGATAGATACTTGGGCCATTCTTATGTTTCCTTATCTCCCGCTCCCGCCTAGCTTCCCATTTGTGGCGATGATGTCCATGTGGCAATCAAGGGTGATCACTGCCACATGGCTTGGTGGGGAATGGGGATGTGTTGAAAGACCACTATATACATACATATATATATAGTATACATATTTATATATCTACTCAGGTAATGCAGGGTCACTCTCACCTACCCAACAGAGGAGTGATGGAGCCGGAATGTACCTGAGAACTTTTGGAGGAGTGATATCTCAAGAGCGGTCTATTTGGGAATATATATATATATATATATATACATATGCATCGCCTATCTCATGAATGTGATGGGTGGGTATTAATATGGGTCACACCAAACTTGCCCCTCTTGGTGTGGGATCGTACACTACTTTTATTACAATAGCCACAATTAATCTCCTAGATCTATGGACTATGGTGGGTAACTGGTAATGTACTTGGTATGGTGCATGAACTTGAGATGCGAAGGCATGGTGGACAAGGCCATATTTGAACCCACATCACATCTAATATGCATAATTTAGGTGGATAAAAAGCCATAGTTGTTTGAAAAACCACGTCACATCTAATCAAGAAGAAGCATTGGTGATAACTTTATAGGTGTTAATTCAAATTTATTTTGATAACAATGAGTAATTTAGGTGTTAAGTAAAAGATAACAATGCGTAATGTTTGAAAAATGGGTTCAATGCAAATAAGAAGTTAAATGTGCCACAATGACTTTAATCAAGAAGAAATCCTTTGGTGATAACTCCCACAAATGATAATTTTATTTTTCTTGTCGATCTTGCATTGGGAAGAGCTACAAATGGGACCCCACTTTTGGCAGGGCCAGGGCAATACCACCTGATTTTTAGGCAAAGAACCATGTCTGCCAATGCCCATGCTTGTTCCTATACGATGGTTTGAATTATGGGCTCAGAGTTGAACAGTCCTGGGAACCCATACTTAGAGAACCTAGTGGATACGAACAGTAAGATGTATTTCAAGTCCGGCCCTGTATGGAAATGTCCAGTCCATTACTCAATTTGGAGTCCTATTTGGAAATGTCTTGGTCCATTTCTCAATTTAGAGTCGGATTTGGCTAGGCTGCACTCAAAGATTTGAGAAACGAAGGGTCCTCAATCAACCAGTTCATTTTATACCCAATAATGTGCTGGAAATTCTATATAACAGAAATTCATAAAGAAATTGTGTATAAAGTAATACGATTGCTAAGATGCACTCTTGTCAATTACTTTAAACAAAATACTTATCATTATAGTTCTTAAGTTTTAACTATAAAAGATATCATTGATAATTTAATACAAGATACTGATAGAATTTTTGTATAAATGTTATAAAAAAATAGCATTTTTCACCATTGTTTTGGAGAAAATATAGTATCATACAACTGCAAAAATCATACAAAATTTTTATAACATTTTTTATTTTAAAACAAAACATGAAAAAAAATTGTGTGTTTAGCGGAAAAAAGATCACTTGTTGTGATGCTTTTTAATTATAAAAACACCATTCTCACTTTATTCTTACGTTATTTTTTTGTATGAATTTTTAGGAAGGAAATCAATGGGCAGGAAGACTTCTACAGGCGGTTTGGCAAAGGCGGGAGTCTCAAAGACTAAAATTTTCCCCGAGACCAAACACTCCTACCATCGAGAAAAAAAATTGCCACGAGTCAGAGTTCTCATTTTGGCAAATCCCTAAAACCCTAAACTCCCAAAACCCCAACACTAACCAAAGGCATGGACGAAGCTCGAGCCCCTCAGCCCGTATGCGCGCAGGAGGCACTCGATCTACTCAACTGCGTCGCCGAGTCCTCTTTCGATCAAGACAAATGCCTCCGTCTCTTGCGGTCCTTGCGTGATTGTGTCCAAAGCAAGGTATATATATACTAATATGTATGTATTTGTATAGTTATGAATCAGTGCGTATGAATTTGTGTTTCTCGATTTCATTTTCTGCTGTTTTTGTTTTCTCCATGGGTTCAAATCAATTTGTAGATCGCATTTGTGCTTAAATTTGTTGGAATCAACTGCAATTTGAATATGATTCTGTGAAATTTGAAGGCGGCAATAAATGGGTCGTGGTGTTCTGGATTTGTCAACAGTAAATGAATTTCATGATTTGGTGCTGCTTAGATTTTTTCCTTCCCTTTTCTTCTCTCCAATTGCATTTACTTCTCACACGCTAAATTACATGATTCTTTCACTTTATTTTTCCCTAAAAAGAACCCTACGTTGTTATGCTTTAAGCCTGCTGTGGAATTTGATGAATCATGACACTTGATTGAGAAAGAACTTCTCTGTGTGTAAGATGAAGATCTGAGAGTCAGCGCTAATTTTGCTATTTGGCCTTAGAGATACTTAGCCTGCAAAGCTTAGATTTATCTTGTCTTTGAGACTATAACGCTCCGTTTGGAACCTGAATTTTTGGTAGGAAAAGCAAAAGAAAAGGAAAATGTGATGGAAAAGTGAACAACATTCCATCACATTTTCTTTTTTTCACCGAAAATTTGGATTTCAAACGAAGCATAAGAGTATCAAAGTAGAACAGCGCGGACATTGTCTTAATCTTTATCTCTTACTTTGACATCAATCATATTGTGAGCCTAACTTTGGCTTTGATATTTGGCAAATCTGGCTGGAGTTGTCTTGTCAGAATTAAATTTACATTTTGAGGATTCATGTCTTTCAAAACTGATTGTGAGTCATCCTCCGACATATAGAACTTCCATGTTAATAATTGAGCCCTAAAGATAGATGAATTAATTCAGGAAGCCGACTATCAGACTGAATAGAAATAAATAACAGAAGAATGAGGTCCTTGGCTCGAATGCTATAAAGCAGAAGACTGAATGAGAAATCCCTTGGCTCGAATGCTATAAAGCAAAGGCCTTGCCATAGTCCAATCAGACTGAATAGAAATGAATGACAGAAGAATGAGGTCCTTGGCTCGAATGCTACAAAGCAAAGGCCTTGCGCCATAGTCCATAATGATTACAAGGTTTCTCTATGAACTTTTCATTTGCACATATGTTTTGTTACATGTATATGTACGTATATGACTACTATATTCTCTCTCTCTCTCTCTCTCTCTCTCTCTCTCAGTAGTTATAATCAATACGTTGGTTTTGTTTCCTTTTCTCTTTTATCTACAGAATGTGAAGAAATTCACTCTGGCAGAGCAGAGGGAAGGGCAAGTGGATTCGAAAAGCAAGAAGGATGGTTAAGACTATTTACGGGTTGACGATAGAAGACATGAGGAGAAACTTGGTTCCTCCTTTTTTTTTTTTTTTTTTTTTGGATAGGCAACTACAACTGAGATTATACTTTTCAAATTGGTTGTACTGCAATTCAATCTGAAGATCCATATATGAATCAGAGTTGAAAGTGTTTCTGTTATTAACTTCTTACGCGAGTTTCAAACAAAGGGGAAATGAGACAGGTGGGAGGATAAATAATTATGATTTGTGCTTATTTATTTTTTATTTTATAATATTGAATGGTAGACATGTCTGTCTCCCGAATAATAGTGCTGGTAAACTAAAATGCAGTTTTGGTGGTGGTTTTCATACTTGATTTTGATTGGTAATTTGTACCATTGGCTTAAAGTTTTATCGATGTTTTGTTTGGAACCTGAATTTTTAGTCAAAAAAGTAAAAAAAAAAAAAAACGTGAAAGAAAAGAGAACATAAATATTTTTTTATTTTGTCCTCTTTTATTTCACTTTTTTTTTACCGAAAATTTGAGTTTTAAATAGAGAGCATAAGTATTCGAATGAACTATTGAAACTAGCTATAGAACTGTGGCCAGTGGGGTTTCTATCGTATTTGAGAGTCCTTATATTTTACAATGTTTCCAAAGCATTCCGATACGGTTCTGTTAGAACTGTGGCCGGTGGGGTTTTTATTGTATTTGAGAGCCCTTATATTTTACAATGTTTCCAAAGCATTCCGATACAGTTCTCTTCTTGAGCCAAGCGAAATGAAATCTTGATCCTTGATTAGGAGATACAAATAGAAAATTATATTTATGAGAAACAAAAAAAAAAAAAAATAGCAACGAAAGGTGAATTAAACTGGCAACCAAATAGATTATGACATTACAAGTAGCCAACAAGTCCAAGAATTTTCAAGTCACAAAACTACATACAAAGACCTATTTCATGTCCCAGGCACACCACCTATTTAGAAACTCTTTCCCAACACATAGCTCAACTCCATTGCATTAACACCTTTCCCATACTTTCATCTTGGCAGTGAAAGCCAGATAGCCATTTGTCAGTTTCCTTAAAAGTTGAAGGGGGTATCCAAGGTGTGGATGAGGTAAGTGAGCAGCAGTGCCGCCAACACCAGCACATATGCTATCCCTTGGTCAATTGTTGTTCCTGACATTAACATTTGTAGCTCCATCAGTGTCATGAATGATCCACAAGGGAAAAGGAAAATTCGAAAGACAAAAAGGTAAGTGGGACTTGGAACAATGAGCGACTTGGAAACAGTACAAAGATCAAAGTTGCCTCGTAGATCATTTCGAAAACACAAGATGGCTGTCATATTTCTCTAATAGCATCTGCATTGTGTGACAGCCATCTTAACGCAGATGCAGTAGAGAAACATGATTCAGAATGCCAAATGCGGAAACAAAAACGTTGGTCGCAGATCTGTTAAAAGAAATTGAAAATTTGCAGGCCTTTTGGTTGCTGAGAAAATGCAGGGGACAATGAGAAACCATGAATTCTTTAAATTTTTGGTAATAAAAATATTTTCACACAACTAAGGCAATAGGTCTTGCGAAACCAAAAACCAAGAAAAAACAATGAAATGTACGGAACTTTATTTTCTTTTCCTATATTTTCTCGGCAAACAAATGAGAGAGCAGAGAACTAACCGTAGCTGACAGGGGCAGGTGCCGGAGCAAGAGTCTGAGCCTGAATGGAAGGCAAAACGATAGAAAAAATGAGAGCTAAGGCCGCAATGACACCGAATGAAACCCTAGAAATTGCCATTTTCTCTCTTTTTCCCCCGAAAAAATAACTAAGAACCTAAGAAAAAAGACAAGCCTCGATCTGTCTCTGCGACGCACTCTCTCCGAGAAAATGTCTGCAATGGCACCTGAGAGCCGCGCAGAGAGAGAAAGAGAGTATTTTTCTTGTTACAGAAAGAGAAAGTTAAAACGAATCGATTCAGAACAAGGACACTGATTATGGATGTGTGGACGATTAAGTGAAGAGCGTTTAGCCGTTCAGAGCGTTTTATATCACGAAGACGGATTCTCCGGTGCTCTGAGAGGAGAAGGAGAGAGAACCAGGGAAAGCTGTGAAACGTGAAAGAAAGGGAATGGTGGGTTCCACCGGCGTGGCTCGGCGTTCTGCCACCGTGTCTCCAACCCCGCACCCCCATGTGACCGACTGTACGTCCGGTGGGAATCGGCCAGTCTGTCCCCTCAGTTGGCGCCATATGCTACGGTTGTGATTCTTCTACGTGTCCAACTTTTTCCACTTTCGGATGTTTCCACGTCTTTCCTAAAATGCTCCTCTTCTTCTGATGGAATCACTAGTCTGCCCTCCACTCGGGTCCGTTTGGTTGCGTTGTGAAATTCATTCCCAAATCATGTCTCGGTAATCCTTGTCCCGATACTGCCAAGCTTTTTATTTTCGAGTGTGTTTGGATGACAGTTTAAAAAAAACTTAAGAGCAATGAGCTTAAGTTATTTTAAAAAATAGTAAAATAAGTAATATTTAAACACTCCTTTATTAATAAGGTGATAAGGTATAAGGTTTCTATACGGATGTAAAATGATACTTCAAAATCTTCCTAGAGTGTTGTAATAATTGAGAGTAAAATGAAGAGAACTCTGGATGCACCGTAAATTCGGACGTCTTGAGTTCTTCTTTTGTTAGTGTCTCCTAAACTGATCTGATTCCTGTAATTAACAAGCAACTGTAGTCTGTAGGTATTTGAAATTTTGACGTGCAAGGGCTGGCAGGTTTAATATAGCCTTACATTAAAATAGTTTGAAGGGCTTTCCTCTAAAAATGTCCATGCCCTCATTAAAACGTAATAGGTAATTGTCACATTTAACAGGAGACATTCACCAACTAAATACAAATCAATTGAGCAGCAACATTAATGTTCTTCAGAATAAGGCACGACATTATTTGAGATATAGGATTGTACTCTCATAGCCAAATAGAAAGCCCTGCATTTTGAAGGGGTCTTAAACATGAACAAATATGAATAACAATCAGTGTTTAAGGGACTCCCATCTATTTTTGATATCATATCAGTTCAGATACAGGAAATCATCGTCTTTAAACCAAAGAAAACCCAATAAGGAGCTAAGCAAATATGGTTAGTTCAAAACAAAGAAAACTTCAAGAACATTGGACAACATACTAATATAGTTTACCGTATCGAAAGATGAGAGGAAAAAAAAAAAAAAAAAAAAAGTGTTCAGTGTGTTAGTGTCGAGCTATTATTGCCTTTTTGACATGGAAGTTCTGTCCTTTTGTGACTGTGACACTAAAAATAGAAAATAAAATCATTCATTTGGGATTGCAGAGTTGTATTTGTGTTTCGGTGAATCATCATGACATGACAATGATACATAAAACATACACCAATAGCATTGAAATATAGCATTGAACATATCACTTCATTACATTTTTAACTCGTTCGACAGAGGATGAAGTTAATATCATCAAATTACACCGCATAAGACACTAAAAGCAATACCAGCACCATCAACTGATGGTACTATATTCTACTGATTAGAGCAGCAGTATATGATATGAGTATTGATGTCTGAAACCAAGTTACAGCTAGCAATACGACATATAGACAAATTCAGACAATTCTGGGAAGGCCAAAGAAAGGCCCCCGTGGCAAACTTCCTCATCTGCACGACATCTCCATAATAGGCAGCCCATATTTGTTTAACAGGCAGTCCAGTTTCCACTCTGGCATGGTCTCGTAGTCGGCTTTCTTGTACCTTGGGTAGTGCAGTGGCATCTGAAACGAACAGCTCTTCTTCTGATCAGTTCCAGTTCCAGTTACTTGGTGCCCATTCGGCCTTAGCCCAGTCATGGTGTAGGAGCAAGCTGTTCCACTCATCTTTCTTCTTCTTCTTCTTTTCACAGTTTCTTGAGCAAAACTCAATGCCAAAGGGTACCCTTTTGTAGGCACCCGTCAGACAGTGTTCTGGAAAAGTTGGAATATCGAACGAAGATTCTATAAGCTTCTTTGTTAATTTATGTTTGGGAATATAATTATTGTAAGAAGGGGCTTTCGTATTGGTTGGTTAGTCTTCTACTTGCAATTTGAATGCTATTAGGGAAGTGGGTCTTCTGTTGAGTAAGAGAAGCAATCACAATTCATGAAGAATTTTTTGTTGAAAGATGGCTGCTATCTTTAGCCTTATATTTTTTTAAAGATTCGGTGTGTCACGGTACATTAATCTACTATTGTGCAACAAAGTTGATTGTGTTTTTTCAATATTTTGGAGTGACCTAGCATGAAATTATAAAAGCGTTGGGTTCTTTAATTGGTACTAGAGCTTAGTGCATAAACCCAACGAAAAAAAAAGAAAAGAAAAGAAACAAATGGAAAAAAAATAGAGGAGAATATTACAGCATGTACTAGAAGAAAACAGAGGTAGAGAGGAATTAATGTCAGGAAAGGGACAACACGAAGAAGATAGTGAAGGCTTAATCCAGTTTTATGGTACAAAGGCTTAGAGTCGAGACTGAGAGTTAAAGTTCGATTTTTGATTACTTGGTCAATATTTTGTGCCTTAAATCATCAATTCAACTTGAGAAATGTAGTGTTCAAATGCAACATAGAGTTTGTGATTGCCAAAATCTGCACTAGAGCCAATTCCAAAAATCGACTTTCAAATCAAAATCTGAGTTACCAGCTGAACAGATCACGTATTTGAGAAATGAAATAGAACAAATAATTGAAACATTTCAAAAGTAGATAGAGCATCTTACAAGCAATGCTTACATGATACAAAAGCCTATTACAAGTAGAGATGCATCAATCAAATTGCTGTCACAATTATTTTCTTCCAACGGGTGATGAGGAATGCCAGCAAGTCCACAGGAAGGCCCCCATGGCAAACTTCCTCGTGTTCGACGTTTCCGGCGACCGGCAGCCCGTATTCAGCTAAGAGGCAATCTAGGTGCCATTCGGGCATGGTCTCATAGTCAGATTTGGTGTACCTCGGATAGTGCAATGGCATCTGAAAGTAACTACGCCTCTCCTGTCCATGATGTTCCTTAGGAGGTGGCTGGGCAACTGATTCCATTCCTCTCTCTCTCTCTCTCTCTCTCTCTCTCTCTCTCTCTCTCTCTATTTGGGTGTCTCTCGAAGATTACTTTTGCAAATTCTGAGGCCACCTCTCAAGGAGATGGGCTTTTAGAGAGAGAGAGAGAGAGAGAGAGTAGGAATGAACTGGAATAGAGAAACAGTGTGGGGAATTCTTGAGAAAACAAAGTAGGAATGTACTGGAAGAAACAAACATTGCGGGGAATTCTAGAGAAAACAAAGCATTAATGATCCAGATTTTCTAATCAACCCATTTTTATTTTTTGATTAAAATTCAAAGCATAGTTCTCCATTTGGCTTAGATTACACTGGATTCAGGTGGTCTAAATCACCCTTAAGAACTACCCACCAATTCCTTCCAAGAACTCGACTGTGGATTAGTTCAAGGCCTCTCCTTGTCTGGGTTTGAAAGTCAAATCTACAGATATAGTATCTTAAAATTGCTTCCGGGAACAAATCCATTTGACATTACAAAAAAATTATTTAATGCAACAAGCAAATAAAATATGCAAACTCTCTCTAGAAGCCCTGCAGTTCTATCCTAGTGGCCAACTTTGACAGAAACCTTTAAAGAAATTACATTCGATCCTCATCCAAAATATGCACAAACAGGTAATATCTTCATGCTAATCATCAAATTTTAAATTTGATATCTACTCACAAGCTAACCAGTATTCATATAGTGCAAAACCTCACTCAAAATATGCACAAACAAGTAATAACTTTTTCGTTGGTTCTCAAATTAAAGCATGAAATCTCAAGTTCGATCTCTCGTCACTCCCCCTTGTAACCAACCATCATTCATGCAATGCATCTGTACCGCTCAAATCAATACCACTAACTGTGGCATTAAGATATTCCAGAACGGGGGACGTTCTAATTTTGTTTTCCTTTAGTTTTTTTTTTTTTTTTTGGCTTCAACCTCCCTTGTACCCAAGAAAAAAAGAAGTTTGCACGTACCAAAGAAAAAAAGAAGTTTGCATGATTTTTGTGAATAGTGGACCTGCAGGATTGTGAGAATAGACACCTTATAGTAAAAATTTTAAAAAATGTAATATATTTCATTAGGTTGAAAATGGGCACCACTTGCCTATATTTGTAATCCTATCCAGAGAAGCGCCGACCAGGATGTAGCTTTTTTGGTTGGCCCCATGCTTCCAGAGCCACCTCCTGAGCCAAAGACTAGGCATGCTGTGCTTCAATTATTCAAGGAAAAAGCCATGCATGCATTAACTATGCAATATCCAGAATCTAGTTATGGGACATCCATGCATTTCCCATATGGTGACAGCCTCTGATGATCAAAGTCATCAGATCAGATCATTCACAAGCAATCTGGATGAGATTTCTGTGCATCTACTTAAACGCATAATCACCAAAATGAGAAGTGAAAGCAAAAAATTTTATGAAAAATAGAAGCGAAAAACACAATAAAAAAATATTGAAAAAAACGAGAAGCAAAAATTTGATTGAAAAACTTAATAAGAATCGCATTAACAAACTTTTGCATAATTCAAAAGAGACATTTAGAAAACTTAATGAAAACATTTGAAAAGCTTAGTGAAAACTTATATGAATAATTCTATAAATACTTAGTTAGAACTTGAAGAAAAATATATAAAAATTAATATTTTAAATTTTTGCAACATTTGCCTTTAGTTTCCCAAGAGTTTCCAAAATGCTTCCGCCGCTTTTCCGAAACATTTTTTCAAAACTTTCAAACAAGTTTCATACCCGTACTAGAAGCACATTTTCCTGAAAACGCACTTTCCCAAGAAAACGCACTTCTCTTCCAAATGAATTTCCCAACAACTATGCTTAAACAATCTTCAAGGGGCTTCTTCATCATCTTGCGGAACAATCACGAAAGCTTCCCTCTCAATCACAAAGCAAAGGAAAATAGCATAGTAATCATTAAAACAGGTTTTCCAAAATTTGACCAGCTATTGAGTGAGTGCGATCAAAATGCATAAACTCCCTCAAAGACCAGCCTAGTCTTAGAGGTTGAAGTTTTGCCAAACTTTGTTAGGTCACCCCACCAAATCTAGATGTCTCTAATCTTGAGAAAGCACTACAATGATCTCAGAAAGCGAAAGTGTTGTACAATAATCTTGATTCCAAAACTAAATAAATAAATTCTCACTCACACTTCAAATATCCAAAAGAAAAGGCTTCTGGAACTCTCACTGCAAGTCACATAATGATCAAAATTATCTAGGATAAATTCTCTTGGAACCCAACTCACTACCACAAGTTCATTCACAAAGATTTGAATTTGTAGTCTCTTTCACCAGCAATGACTGCTCAATTAGTTTTCCATCCACTGGAGTTGCCCAAGCATATTCAGTAAAAAAATTATATCTAAACAGAATCCTCATTAGTTTCTGAAACCTGCAAAACTTGCAGATAGATTCCACTGTTAGATTACTCGAAGAATGATCTAGTTACTCCATTCTCTGGCAGCCTTGACAAATCTCTAGGTAGGAAGGCCAGAGTGCATGAAGTGATATCAGTTACTGGTACTATAGCATAATCCAGATTCCAAAATGTGGTGCTGATTTCAGTATGGATGTTTCTCAAAGCTACCCACCTGGGTAATATTCTAATTAGTGCATTAAGAGCGTAAGAGTGGCACCTTTCAGGGGGGAGTCTAACAAAGTCATTTCTTTTCAACTGTAAGAAGTCATACATCAGGAATCTGTTCTTCGGTCAACGTAAACTTCACTTAGGCTCTCGGGAGCTGCTTTCTCCGTGGAAGGTAAATCTACAAGCACGCTCGGAGGAGCAAAGTACATGTGCAGTGACATCATACAGATAATTATACCCAAGAAAAGCTGCAGCAGACAAAGAAGAGGAAAACAAAATTGATCATCAACAATATAGGCATAGAAAGAGGACACTATTGCACGAAGAAACACCCACACATATTCATCTAATCATCTATACAAGTCAAACATCCAACAGTATAAAGAGAGAGAGAGAGAGAGAGAGAGAGAGAGTATGGCATAAAAATTTTAATTTTGTGGAAATTTACCTGCAACGTAGGCTTGAACTTGAAGAGGTATGCAGACAAAACCATTGTCAGCAACATTGCCATGGATGTGGAATAAACCTAAAAGAAGCAAAAACAATTGGCACTTGAAACAGAGCAGAAGATAGAATACCAGAGTTCCTTAATATAAGGACAGTATTCATCTTTGCAACAAGTTGGACTCAAGAAACTCATGAATTCTAGTAGAAAACTCCTAAAATCCTTTTTTTTCTTTTTTTGTTTATCATCAATGGTTACAATAACCAATAAATCATGTACCACACTAAACAATTCTACATAATTACATTCTTTTAGGATAACTAGTCCAAAGCCCAAAAAGGGAGGTCGTATTTGACAGAATTACCGTACTATTCAAAATTAGAACCCTAATTACTACAAATCTGAAAAGTTCTAAAAGACATATGACATAAAGTGATTATGACTTCAAATAAGTAGCATAAAGTGTTGTATATGATGTTTCTAGGTGAGTAACACTATCGAGCTCATTTAGCCTTTCCTACAACTAAAATGAAATTCATAAGATGCATTACTCTTTTAAGCTAAACTACACTATATAAAAGTAGCAAGTATTGGACTATGTAGCACATACAAACAGACAAAGCAAAACAAGTTTTGACTATTGGAGTTTTTTTTCTCAAGTTCTTATTTTGTTGAATTTTTTTGTAGGAGAAAAATTCCTCATTCCATGCCAATTGAAGAATTAGGTTTATAGCTCTTCCAAGATAGAGAGAGTTCCTCCTCACATTAGGAGAAACATCTCAGTGGTGCACCATTATTAGTATCGAAGCTTTGAACCAAATCTCATACCAAGTACTAGAGCATTTGGATCCTAATTTCCCCCACAAGAAGTACTAGAGCATTTGGACCCTAATTTCAAACAATAAAAGAGTAGGATACAAACATGGTAAGGGGAGAAGAATGTATCAAAGAGACAGTATATGCACCCTTCTTTATTTGTTTACTAACTTTTATTGTGAAATAATATATGCACTTTAAATGTGACAAATATTTTTTAATCTATTTTTGAAATTTATATACCAAAAGATGAAGCAACACATCATATATGTTATAGGATGTATACTTTGTTTTGGGGTAAGTAATTTTTCTAATGTCTATACCAAACAATACACCTTTAGTTATCATTAGCTTAACTACGAGTAAGTATGCTTGACTTGTTTTGAACAGGTTTTGATACCCAATATTTTGCCTTTCCTAAGAACTTTTGGCAATTTGGCTGCTTCTCCCATACCAAACCAAAGTCATTAACCGAACTAAAGAAGCCTTTCCTAGAGTCAATCCAACTGGCAGCGCTTAAAGCAAAAGCACAGCTGACAAAGAGTTATAAATTTTAATTTGCAGTGCACCTTTTGTACAGCTTCTGCTAAAATCTTGAAAAAATGCATGATAATAGGAGAAAAACACACCAGAGAATATCACAATACACTATCTCCTGAATTTTTGTCCTACAATATCAGTTCGTTAAAACTAATACATAATTTCAAGTTATAATTTCAAGTTACAAAGTGCATGAAACAAGTTTTAAAAAATTCATAAGTTGAGGGAATCACCTTCACAATATTGTCAGCGTACTTCATAAGCCATGAAACCAACAACCCAGTTGATCCCAGATTCAACACCACCATCCATGTTGTAATATTGTAACCATTGAGAAGGCGTTGCCACCATGGTCCATTCTCAAAACTACCTCTAAAATCATCCACAACAAGCCGTGCCACGTTGAAAATCACACCAAACCTGCAAGAGAACGCGATTATATAAAAATCACCATATAGCGAAATAACTTAACTGTCAGTAATAGATGACACATGCAAGACACATTAAACAAGTTCATTGACTTCATTACATTCTTCAAGGCATCAAAAAAAAATCATTCACCTGTTTATGCCATGGAAAGAAGAAAATTTCTCTCCCTGAATTTATCTTAGAGCACTGTACAACTGTCATCAAAAATTTTCTGCTAATTATGCAAACAAATGAGCCAACCCCAAATTTAACTTCTGTGATGAGAGCGATATTGTTTCACTCACAACAGTAATTGCCACATCAAAGGGGATGGAGAAGGTTCACCATCTTTTGAAATTTCAAACTATGTTGCATGGACTCGGGTCAAGTGTTCGGTGGGGGTATATGTCTAAGTGTCGAATTCGTCTAATTTCCACGTCCAATGACTCAGGGACACAGCAAAATATGAATATTTCTTAATATGCTTTATTCTATTTTCAAGGATAAAATAGTGTTCACAAGGTGCTATAAAGCATTTCATTATAATATGGGAGTTCTATGCACAGTTACATAGTAAACTCAAAGTACTAAATATTTTTGATAGGTGAACAACCAACAATACGTGTCAGACACATATCTACACCCATAGCCTTACCCTAGTGTCAGAGTCCAAGTGTCGAGTGTACAACACAGATACTTCATACATTTTAGAAGAGTCCGCATAACATAGATTTCAGATATTTCCATGCTTTTGTGGCTGTGGTTACTTGAAAGTTGTAATGCATGATGATATAGCATCCATGTTACTTGAAAAAACAATGGCAGTGATCAGTTTGAACAGACAAAATGATACCTACGTATACAATTGTACATTCTGCCAATACAAGCTATCATTATTCTTCTTCATCAGGAACTCTGTATAAACACCTGCCAATGCTGACAGACAAGCAGATAGGATGCCAAACATATACCCCTGGATAGGTGCTGAAAAAAGAGACTCACACGAAGACTCCCCACAACCTTTTACCTACATAATAGACGAAAGAATTGTTCATTCAAGTACTCAAGTGACAACTAGATAAAAATTATATCGGATCAGTTCTTAAAACAAGCTTTCTTGTCAATACTGTCATATGGAATGCGAAAACATTAATCAAAATATGCATAAAGACATGGCTCTTCACAGTGTAATAATATACGGGCACGAGAAAGTGGAATAGAATTATAGAACATATCAACAAACCCTCCTGATGCATACGTTAGATTTTTGTTAGTGTCTGTTCATTTCCCATTTCACAATTCTACCAGCCAACCTAAAAAAAGGTTAAAAACAATACCAAGAACAGTTTTACATTGTACTTGAACTATCAAATCTTTCTTTGTTTAAAGGAAAACAAATCTCAAGAAATGCAGCATCCAAAAGACGTAGGCTTGTGATTTCTGCCACATGCACAAGACCCAGTCCTTGCAACAGGTTTTCTACATAAAGAGAAATGTTCAAATTATATAACATGGTTTTAGGCAATTAGTATGGTGATTTCATGATTTGAATCAACACAATCATTGTTTGGCTAAAACAGAGGCCCTCTTTTGAGTAGTAGTACCCAATGATCAAATCAGGGAAACTTCATTCAAAAGACTGCTGCCATACTAGAACAATCAAGCAAAAAGGACAACCATCTTCCTGTCTGATCCCTGATTAGCCAGGAGATTGGATTGCCTCCCAATGCCCCTCTAAGATAAATAGTATTTGAATATCATAAATTTTGCTACTATCACCTGGCTTGTGGTTGTTCCAACAGCCAATAGAACAATTGCCATCCACTGCAAATTAGACAGCTTCCTCCTGAGGAATAGACTGCAGCATGGGGAAACAAAATAATTTAAGGAATTCTAAATCCCAATGAGACAGTAAAAGATTATGAATTTATCAATCAAAACCAGAGAAAGAATTGTAAAACATGAGATTTCAAATGATGTGGGCCATCAGGCAAACACCGAGGAAGCACCTGAACAATATGCCAGTGGTGACAATCTTCAGATTACCCATTATCTGATATGTGGATGTATCCAAATAAGTCAGGGTAGCAAACTGAACGTTGTTATGAATTAGATATATGATTGACGGAATGGGGAATAAACGCACGCTCTTCCATTCTGTAGTCATCCTTGGAGGAGATGATTTTTGGCCCTCCCTCCAAAGAAGCAAACCAGAAACCGCAAGCTGTAGTTCAGAAACATATTATGGATGATATCAGTGGCTTACTGGCAAAAGAAAAATGCATTAGTGGGAAAACCAACTCTCCATTACACAGCCAAGGTTCAAATAAGAGCAAACTAGAAACAATTTTCAAAACAAATGAAATTTTATCCGTTCCAGATTTCAAATAAGATCCTTTCCAATATATTTTAGAAATCTAACAGAGCAAGGAGTACCTTGAACACTTCAGCAAGAAATGGAACAGTTGCATAATCATACTTATAACCTCCATTGGTTTGAGAAAGAGTAGTCAAAATTCCCTGCCACATAACGGAAGACACGGTCCAACATA
This sequence comes from Euryodendron excelsum, assembly GCA_033060915.1. Taxonomy (NCBI): domain Eukaryota; kingdom Viridiplantae; phylum Streptophyta; class Magnoliopsida; order Ericales; family Pentaphylacaceae; genus Euryodendron; species Euryodendron excelsum. The sequence goes on along the minus strand of CM065378.1, from coordinate 18,375,763 downwards.
TCAATTAATAGCTCACTTATGGAAGACGTAATCTCACTGTCACATTGCGCCGCAAATAAAAAATGAAAAATAAAATTCAAAAAAAAAAACCTTGTAGCAGTGGCATATAAAAGGGCTAAAAATAGAAAATATTAAAACAAGCTCAAAGCAGCCAAAAATAACTCACAAAAAATGAAGAGGAATAATCACCTCTCTAATAATAAATGAATAAAATAAGCATCATTTGCTTAAGCATATAAATCATCTACTACAGCTTTGAAGGTTCTCGTATAGTGCTCCATCAAAACATATCACCAAAGACAAAGGAGTGCTGCTCTCCAAATAGGCCCAACTCTTTGGTTGCTGCAACGCCCAGTACAAGCAAGAACGGACATTGACATAAACTAATGAACCCTAAACAAAAACAAAAGTGCAGCCATAATTTTGACCAATCATATGTTCACAAATAAATAATTAATGATTTCTCCACCCCCTTACAATGAAGCACCAACTTTGACACATTTTTTCCCCGGATCTTAAATTATCAATTGTCAGGTCTTTTCCAGAGCCACTGTCCATACAGGAAAAGCCACTTTAGCAGACAACTTGCAATGAGTCATGTGCCTCCACAAGACACACAACCCCAACTCCTCCCAAAAAAATTTATAAAAGATATGGCCACAAACCTGCTACTCCTTGGTGTCCTCCATCCTATGGAATCATCCCCTTCCCTAACACGAAGACCCAAATCGCAGCCAAAGAAAGCATCCATTGACTCCAAAGGCCAGTCTTGCACCACCTTACTCAACCTTAACCTATGCTTCTCCACCCTCAGCAAAAGGAATAGCATCCACTGTGGGTGTCAATCATAGTATAAAAAGGTCTGGGAACATATCCTTCAAAGCAACTCCCCACATGCAAAGTCATGCCCTAATCTAACCCCCTTCCGTGCCCCATTGAGAAACTCATTTACTTTCCAAATTCCTCCCAGTTCCTCCTGATGCTTTTCTACAAACGAAACTCTCTTCCCTCTGAAAAGGTCCCGTCCCCCCAGTCACTCCCATATATTGTCCTGCCACTACCCTCTGACTCGATTTCCACTTTGGAATCTTTCCACCCTTGCTGGCTCACAATTTGAATCACTACACAAATTGAATTCCTCAACCAAACAACCTTCCCCCAAACCCCCCCCCCCCCAAAAAAAAAAAAAAAAACCCAAGAACAATGAAATGTCTCTGCATTTTTCTCCAATATCTTAGCCCAGCAGACTGAAATAGTAACCAGTTAGCTCTGATAGATAAGAAGCACGGTACAGACCCGATCTTACAACACAGTACACAGATAAAAGCTTATACCCACTACATCCCCCACCTCTCTTAGAGGGATCGTTCCACTTTCTGCTAATAATGGTACATTTAACAAACAATACCCACAAAAGATTGGTACATTTCTCCTACTTGCCGGATCAAAGCAACAATTATTGTCCAACACAAAAATACATCGCACTAAAGAAAAAAAAAATCTTGGAGTATGTAAGTAACATAAGTTCCAGAACAACAGCAAGCAAACATTCAAGGCCTCTGAGATCCCGATATCCTAAATTTTACGTTCTAAAGCATTTATATATGCACACATACGTGTTTGTGTGTAGACAGATATGAGGATGAAGAGCTTTTAGGGTTTTATATATATATATATATATATATGTATGTATGTATGTATGTACAACCTGAGAACTAGTGAGAATGGTGAGGAGTGCGGCGACGAAGTACCACTGCATCTTCCTATTCTTCTTCGTTTAACAATTATCATACGGAGCACCAATTTACTAAAATGCCATCACAGACGGTGAGTACTCTGATCTTCTCTCCGCTCGTAACCTTAGGGTTCAGATCGAACGGAAGTGCCAAAGAACGAATTGTAAAGAAGCTTGCTTCTCGGGGGAAGACCAGAAAATGGGAAAAGAAATGGGGTGAAATTAAAAGGGTCATTCGTGGAACTGGATGTAGAGGACCCATCCTCCATTCTATTTATTTTCGGGCTCAAGAATTCTTTCATCTAGGCTACCCCATCCCCAAGCCCTCCTCCTCCTTCACGGGCCCTCCTCCGTCCCCCGCGTGAAGCGCTCTACGGTCGAAACGTGCGACGCACCTAAACAACTTCACTTGCCTCCCACGTGGCACGTAATAGTTGTTGGCGGACTATTACTTGGCCGCTAGATTAAAAAAAATCCCATAAATAGGTTCAACCCATACCTTTTTTTTTTTTTTGGTTTCTTTCGAGTATTGCCATCTCTACTTCCGTAGCCAAGCCACCCGAGGGATTGTGGGTAACAGTTTTATTTAGGTCGAGTGGGTTTGGGTATGTGCTAACTCACAATGAAATTGATTTTGATTGATTATAGATTTTTGAATGGAACTAATAATATTAACTTGGGTTGATTATAAACTATTTGAGTCGGTCACTTATCTTATATAAAATTTGATGAATTCACTTAAATGTTTTAAAACATACTCAATTTGTATTATCGATTTTTTAAAAAGTTAAAAAAATAAAGTACAAAACAAATTAATTATATTAAAGTGTAACAAATAATAATTTAAATATATATATATATGTAGAGGATATGTATATAAAAATTCCTAACATACATGAACCGTGTTCAACTTTGGAAGGTTGATACTATGCAATAGGAATTAAAAAGTGATGTTCAGAGTAAAAATCATGTAAAATTAGAGCAAAAGGATGACCGGTGAAGTATTTACCCCTCTGGCTCACCAACCAATGGTTGAATACTTGCCCTGCCCCTTCTCCTAATTCTCATTCACGATTTCAGCCCTTTTTGTAATTATTTTATTTTGATAAATTAAATATATATATATATATATGTAAGAGGACAAATTTGTAAAAACACAGTTTTTAGTAGGCACACAATTCTATTAGTGTAATTTCAGAAACTACAGGAAACGTACTTGTAATTACAAAAACCTCGAAGAAAGAAGTGTAATTTACCCAAAATAAGAAGAGGGACGAAACTCGCGGGAAGACGGCAGTTTTCAACGGCCAAAGCCTCAGAATTCCAAAGAGAAGCCGACAACAAATTTCAGGGGGGTCAAATTACCATCAGAAAGGAGAATCACTATAAAAATAAAAATAAAAATAAAATTGTCAGAACACAAAAAAGGTTGTTGTTATTCTGATAATTTTTCTCGGATTTTCCGTTTCCTTTTTCATCAGTACTTTCGGCGGTTTCGAGATTGATCGTCAGATACATAAGATATATACATCTTTCACTGTATCTATCCTTTCTTCTTTCTTTGGGCTTTTTCAGGTGTTGCTCCTTACCTGCTTTGATACCAGATTTTGGTACAAATTTGGTAATTCTTTTTGCAATACCCATATTGGATTGGCTGTTGTTTATGACTGGATCTGGATGGACTTTGCTGAGCGTCTATTGGGTTCTTAGAAATCCAATAGAATTCAGCATGTGTCCGTTCCAAAGCCCTCTTGTCAGAACTCCATGAATTTTCATAGAAGGTATGGATTATGCTCAACTCACCACTTTGCTCTCCTTTCTTAATTTTTTTTCCTCTTTTATTGTTTTTGTAAGAATTTTGGTTTTATGAACTTGTTTGATATTACAATGAATCTCCTTTATTCATAATACATGCCACTTATAGTCTGCTTATTATTTTTGGGTGATCCATTGCATATATATATCATTTACAATATATCTATGTGTGTGCTTGTTTACGATGTAGGTGCCTTGTTATTTTCATTTAATTTTTTTGTGATGAGTGCATAGTTGGATATATGTGATGCAAAACTGAATCTGTTCACTCATACATGTGCCCTGTTGCTTTTGATTTTTGTTTTTTCTTTATGGGGTTAATCATATCCAACATTTGAATTTGTTAACTCATCTACTTGTGGCCTTCATTTTGTTGTAATCTGATTGCACAGTTATTCAATTCTGCTGCCACAACCATGCAGTCATAGTCTGCCTTATTTATCATTTTCTTTCTTTGACATTTTTTTTCTTTTTCACTTTTTTTCTTGTTGGTTGTTCTGCGATAATTGATTTTGGGTCATCAATAAATTTTTAGGTTCTGCTGAATTCAGGGCTGTGCCATAGTGATTGGACTGTTTTCACTATTCTGTAGTGTACGTGGTGGGAGGTTGGTCTTTCTGGACGAATGGATCAATTTCGCCTGGTTGGAGAGGTTTTGGGAAGTATTAAGGCTATTATGGTATTGAAAGATGATATTTTAATCAATCAAAAGCAGTGTTGTTTGCTGCACCATATCTTTAATTTGGCCTTCAAGACTATTTCAGAAGAGATCAGACAAAACCTGAGACTAGAAGAGAAGAACACAAAGTGGAAAGCTCTTGAACACCCTCTAAGAGAGCTTCACAGGATCTTCAAAGAAGGTGAACTCTACATCAGATATTGCCTGGATATCAGAGACTGGTGGGGCAAAGCATTGAGTCTCCATCAGAACAAGGACTGTGTTGAGTTTCACATCCACAACTTGCTCTGCTGCTTTACCGTTGTCATCGAGGCCATTGAAACAGCTGGAGAAATATCAGGAGTGGACCAGGATGATATGCAAAAGAGGAGACTCTTGCTCATGAGAAAGTATGATGTAGAGTGGAATGACCCAAAAATTTTCCAGTGGAAATATGGAAAACAGTACTTGATTCCTCGAGAAATATGTAATCAGTTGGGTAGTGCTTGGAGAGAAGATAGATGGCTTCTTCTTGAAACAATAAGGGAGAAGCAAACTTTGGCATCAGCCACTATGGCAAAGCATGAGCAAAGACTTGCAGACCTACTCCTTAAGAAACTAAATGAATTGGAGCCACCTAAGGGAAAGCTTTTACCAGCTAGGGTCTTATTAGGAGCTAAGGACTATCATGTGAAGCAACGGTTAGGATTAGGGGGAAGCCATTATAAGGAGATTCATTGGTTGGGGGAAAGTTTTGCTTTGAGAAATTTCTTTGCTGAGATTAATGAACAACTACAAAATGAGATTTCTTCGGTCCTATCCCTTTCCCACCCCAACATAATGCAATACCTTTGCGGGTTCTATGATGAAGAAAGGAAAGAGGGTTTACTTGTTATGGAGCTGATGACCAAGTGTCTTGGCAGTCATATTAAAGAGCATTGTGGTCAGAGAAAACGGATTCCATTCTCTCTTCTAGTTGCAGTTGATATCATGCTTCAGATTGCAAGAGCTATGGAATATCTGCACTCTCAAAAGATCTGTCATGGAGACTTGAACTCATCTAATATCCTCCTCGGAGCAAGGAATTCCTCCCCAGAAAGTTACTTCAATGCAAAAGTCACGGGTTTTGGCTTAACCTCCATTAAGAGTTCCACTTCTCGAAAGAACTCAGACCAAAATGGATGCAACCCTGTTATATGGTATGCCCCAGAAGTTCTGGCAGAGCAAGAACAGCAGGGTGGTAAATGTAGTTCAAAATATACAGAGAAAGCTGATGTCTACAGCTTTGGGATGCTTTGCTTTGAGATTCTGACAGGGAAAACTCCATTTGAAGAAGGCCATCTTCAAGAGGACAAGATGGGGCGTAACATAAGAGCAGGGGAGAGGCCTCTCTTCCCATACACTTCACCAAAGTACCTTGTGAACCTGACCAGAAAATGCTGGCAAGCTGAACCAATTCAGCGCCCAAGTTTCTCAGCAATATGCAGGATTTTACGCTACATCAAGAAGTGCCTTGTGATAAACCCTGATCATGGTCAGCCAGAATCGCCACCCCAACTCGTGGATTACTGTGAGATAGAAGCAGGGTATTCAAAGTTATTCCCTCCAGATGAGAGCAGCAATTTGCCACCAGTCTCACAAGTTCCATTCCAAATGTTTGCTTATAGACTTGTTGAGAAAGAGAAGACTTCTGGGAGCTTTAAAGATAAGATATGGGATTTAGCTCTTGAAGCACCTTCACTTTGGGGGGCTGCTTCAGTTTGTGGGGATGACAATAGGGTTGTGAAAGATCCCTCCCTGGCAGCAATTGATCAAAGGTCAGTTTTTTCTGAGGTTCAAGAGAGGAATACTATGTCAAGAATAGGAGCTGATCAAAGGTCAGTTTGTTCTGAGACTCCCTGGAGGAGAGTTTCCTCAACCACAGCAGCTGATCAAAGGTCACTTCATTCTGAGTTTGTGTGGAGGAAAATGGATCAAAGGTCCGTTGGTTCTGAGACTCCTGAGAGGAAATTTTTGTCCACGGCAACAGATCGAAGGTCAATTAGTTCTGACTCTTCTGAGGCTCCAGAGAGGAAAACTTCCAAAGATGATCAAGGGTCAGCTGGTTCTGAGACTCCAGAGGGGAATATACTGTCATTAACCGCAGCTGATCAGGTCTCAGGTCATCTGGAGATTGAAGAGAGGAAAATTTTGTCAGCAACAGCAACATCTTCAACAGGGGAGAAGAAAATTTCCTCCACCACAGCAGTGAATCAAAATTTAATTGGTTCCCAGATTACAAAGAGAACAACTTTGGCAAAAACAGCAGTTGACAAAGTTTGTTATGTGAATCCCGGGAAGAAAACTTTGTCAAGAACAGTACGCAACTCAGTTTGTTCTAAGTTTCCAGTGAGGAATGTTTTACCACCAATAGCATCTGAATCAGAAGTAGCGTCACTTTGTTCTGAGAGTCCAGAGAGCAAAATATCATTGAAGAAAGCAGCAAGGGATCAAAGATCAGTTCGTTCCGAGATGTCAGGCAGAAAAATTTTGCGAAAAAAGAAAGCAATAGTTGCAAAGACAAGCAAGGGTCCAGGTTAGTCAACTCTTTTTTTTTTTTTTTTTCATCTGATTCTTGTACTCAGTTTCTATGGTCAATTAGTGTTTTCATCCTGCTTAGTAGTTAAACCTACAAAATTACATTTAAAGTAAAGATTATCAATTTCCTTATACAGGGACACAGCAAGAAGAGTCACCAAGATCATCACCAGTACGAACACCAAAAGAACATTCACCTAAACCTTCAACAAAATCATCAGTACTGAATCCTTCTGTTTGTCGTTCAAGGATGAACAGAGAAAGCCGGGTTACCGTAGGTTATGAGCCCATGTAGACACCCGCCAAAGAAGTGATGTTTGTGACTCGGAAATGGCTTCGTTTATCTTCATCCAACCACCAACCAGACAGCCATGGGATACACACAACTTCTATACATGATGTCGGTTCTTCAACAATGAATGAACTTCTTTTTTGTTTTGGTTTCTTTTTCCTTCCATCTAGTCAATGTAGTTTACATTAGGGGTTTTTGGAATTGCATGCATGTCCGAGTCTTTGTAGAAGAATCTTCTTTTGTAGGATCATACTCAATTTTCTCATGGGGTAGACTGCCTATACAGGAAAGATGCTTATAACTATTTTCATTCTTCAAGAGCATATAATGCACAGTTTTGTTCCAGGCTACAAAGGTTCCTACTCCTTCAGGGAGTTCTGTTCCAGACTGCAAAGATTCCTAGAACTCCATGGAATAATCTCCTCTCCTGTGCTTATTAATCTGAGTCACAGCTAGTACCACGTTGGGTGCAATAAAATATTTTGTATTTTTCCGAATCCTGGAAACACCCCAACCAGGCATTCATATCAGAACAGGGGAGGTTGATCCGGGCAAGTTATTAAAACCTGAAAACCTACAGGTTCAATGTTGAGTATCAATGTCTAATCATCTGTTTTAAATCGAATATAATTTCAATCAGCATTGAGTGGATTAGTTCAGGAGGTTTAATTTGCCAGGATTAATGGTTGCATGATATTTCAAGATTTGATGAATGTCAATATAGAACAAGTGGTTATTTCTTCCAAGGTACAAGCTGAAGGTTAACGGTTCCATGATACTTCGCAATTCGACAAACAACAAACATAGAACATGTAAAACCCTCAGGTCTATTAAAGAGGGTAAAAATTACAATATCTGCTCATACTTCACAGTGAACTATACAGGCTGCTCTTGTATACATCATTACTTGTTAAGATACAGCTGGATAAAGGCTAAATATATAGGAATTTGGTGTGTTAAAAGCTCATCAGTTGTCTCCTCAAGACAAAACAGCTTGGATGCGAGTGTTTTAGCATGAACTAACAGCTCGGTTGCAGATGCAGGTCCTTCATTTAAAACTAAGGAGGACCACCCACCTCTTCCAAATCACTTTTAAGGAGCTGTGACAAAACTAGGACCAGCACCAATATCACAATCTTGAGTTTCAGCCGGCTAATTGCTCTGCAATGCCTCTGCAAATTCAATTCATCCATGAAGTCCAAATGTTCGGATATTAATATTGATCTTGTTGGCATCACTTCAAAGCAGTCATTCAATCATCTTCTAGCAACTGCAGCACAATCTTCTTCTGGTTTCTAGGCAAGCAATTTCTCATGGCGGTGGTGTCATAGAATTTTAACTGCTGCCTTCCTTTTTGATCTAGATGTAGAATCAGTTTCACAATACTGCTGGCTTCCTTTTTGGGGGTGGAAGAGCTGCACTATGCAGCATCTAGGAGACTTGAGTCCTTCAATTTCACACAAGTGGTCGGTACTTGAGATCATTTACATTTTCAGAATATCTTCTTGGTGCAGACTCACAAACTCTGCTGAAGAAAGGCCGTCAGATAAAACTTTTTGGGCTCTCAAGCTGCAAAGAACCCGAGGACTGCAATTCTTCAGTCAGTCTAGAGAATAATTTTTTACTTTAAACCATCTGCAGCACTTTTATACACCCACTGGAATTGGCAGCAACAAGCATGTCTGATTTCTGCCTCCAGCACACACTTGAAACAAACTGTCCGTTGTCATCATCAGTCTCTTTACCGGAAATAGGATCAATGGAGCCAAACTTGTGAGAAGTGATTGGCATAGGCAGAGATCTATGAAAAGCATACACCTGAAGTCAAACAGGACAATAAGTTATGACTCCTCCAATGATATTCCTAGAAATTCATTTTGAGCGTGATAAGAAGCACAAGAATATCAAATTACACAATCAAACTACCTCTCACTGTTTCTTTTCTTTCTTTTTCCTTGTTGCGCGCCGGCCCGGGGTTGGGTGGGGGGGGGGGGGTTTCTTATATATGTAGGCAGAATAAATAATAAAATCACCCTCTCTCAGAGTTTTATGCAGAAACTTAATTCACACTTTAAATTTAGGGATTACGTGTCTATGAAAATTGGAGGATGTGCACTTGTGCACATACCATTTGTATTTTACATTTTGGCAATAAAAAATTGCGAAAAAGTCATTGAGATGGTATAGCCTTGTGCAATGTTAGACTAACCAACACATTAGTAAGGAAAAGTGCGCCAAAAGAAAAAGAGGAAGGTCAGCAAAGACATGGGCCGAGGTGGTAAGGAAGACATGTTTGCCTTGGATTTTACCAAGAATATGGACTTTAATAGAGCCAAAAAGAGAAAAAGGGTCCATGACCCTAAGTAATTAACTTCTAGATCGCAATATTGTTTTTTTTTTTCACCTGAAAGTAAGGTTGCTAAATTTTACTTTTTTATTCCATTTTACATCAAAATATTCTGAGGGGTCTAGTTCCTCCTAAATATGTGACCATCTTTTTCTACAGACTATGGGTTTTCATTTTCTTCTTTATATTTCTATTAAGAGGTACACTGATTGTCTTTCAAAAACTATGAAAACCACTATGATATGTGTCTTGCAGTGATGTAATGTCTAATTAACTACAACATCAACTAATCTTAGATTTGCTTCCTTAATCATAACCATCAAGACCACTGGACAGACTCAGTCCAATCAATTAACTATATTCAATAGATCTTACCATGTAAACCAAGAGTGCGGAGCATCCAGTTATTAAGAAACAAAAATACTAGAGTGCAAAATTCACAATCAACTTGACAGGAAAAATTCAGTGAGTATCAGCAAATTCTGATGTATATAACAAAAAGACTTGATTGGATATTTTGTGAGGTGCAAAACAAAGAAGTGCCATGATTAAGCTGAACACTAGAGACGTCGCCATATTTTTACCTCTCTCAGGACATAATCTTCTCAATTCCAATCAATTAGGCCGAATCCATTAAATTTCTAAAAGAGATTATTGAAGGATAGTGAGTGTGTCAAATGACTTTGGCACTTGTGACATCGCATAGTTTGACATCACAAAAATTACTTTTTTATCCTTCTCTAGTAAGAAAGAAGGGCATATTGGTGACATTGGTATTTTAGTAATTTGAGTCCTGCATCCATCAGAAGAAGCTTCGGGAATATTAAAAATGAATGCCTACCTCATTTGTCTCTGAACCGCATGCTATGTATCCATCAGCAACAGATAAACCCACAAAGTTCTGAGGAAGCAAGAGCACAAAGTTATAACAACCACCACCTTCTCATTGGTATAAAAAGTTGCGAGACTATTACGGATCCAGTAGAAGAAGAAATTTTTTAGATTCCAGAACAGAAAAGGACATATAACCAAATTCTAGCACAGAGAAACCAACCTTCTCATTAGTGTGCCCTTTAAGTGTTAAGATGCAAGCAGTGGTTGATAAACCTGTGGAACTAGTTTTATTGAGATCCCAAAGCTTTAGCGTGTTGTCAGTGGATGCAGATACAACAGTTTCAGAGTCCAAGAACTTCAAATAGCTAACAGCTTTGTCATGGCCAGCCAATATACACCAGGGGCTTGAAACATTCCGAAGATCATAACAGTAGGTCTTGTGATCAGCAGAGCCAAAGGCTAGTAAATGAGTGGAATGTGCAGAGAATTGAACAGAGCAGACATTTGCAAAGTTCCTGATTGTGCATAAACTGTTCCTCTGCACCAACAGGAAAAAACAAAACATGTATATAGCAAGATTAGTAATGAAAGAGCACCAATACGAGGGACAGGATGGAAGAATACATTCTGTGGATTGTACGCAATACATTATTATGTAGACTATACTAACTGTGAATAATATATGCCCCCATCCCCCTTCCTTTTCCTGCACATCGTGCAAAGGACCAGCCAAGCACATCCTTGCTATCCTACTTGAGTATTTCAACAAGAAAAGCAAAAGTTACAGTTGAGTTAACTATAAATTCTTTTTAAATGGAGTTATTTTAGCCAGGTAAATTAGCTCTTTTCTTTTGCTGATACAAAAAACTCTCAAAACAATCATGAAGTTGATATTTGCAATATGAGGGAATCTTAAGTTTTTCCTGCTTTAGAAAATAGTGAATATCCTTTACCTTCTCCCTCATAATTTCCTTAAGATCAACTAATACAAACTGAGACTCGGGTTTTGGGGTGGGTGGGGCGAGGAATTTCTCATTGTAACTCTCGTTTCAAAGAGTATCAACTTTCTTGAGCCACCAAAATTAAAAGACAGGAAAGAGAGAGCATGCCTCATTAATGTTCCAGAGCTTCACAGAACAATCATCACTTCCACTGGCTAATTTTGTGGGATCCACTTGAGAAAAATCCACACACCAAGCCCTTTTATTGTGCTCAATGTATTGAAAAAATCCTTGACCAGTTCCCGCATCCCATAGCTGGAGCCATCCAAGAAAAGTAATTCATAAGCAATGCAGGGAAAAATTAGTAAATACTAATAGCAATACTGGCAGTTTCGGGCAAATGAATATTATTACTTTATTTTTTTTTTTTTTTTTTTTAAACAAGACTTCTGGAAGTTCACATTTTCCCAAACAAATTTCCTTTGTTGCAGTGACATATATGAGTATACTTCAGAAAAGTTAAAAAAACCTAACGCAGTTGCACATAACCCAAAGAAAACCTGGAGTAGTTGCATTTAACCCAGGCACGTTAGAGTATGAGAGCAGTCTTCTTGTGCAAATAATGCTAAAAATTAGGTTTGTCTTTGGTCTTATCCCCTCCCAGCACCCTTGATAACTAGGGACCAACAATGGTAATGTCCTTCATTTATTTATAACTCCATCATGCATACTCAGTAATTTTACACAGATAGTCCCGAGCTTGGATAAAGGAGGAAGGTTGCATTAGGTAGCTGACAATCAAAGGAAAACTTTACTATATTGGTCGAGGTAGACATAGAAATGGCGTCAAGTATAATATTACAAAAAATTTGGAAGAAGATATTATAATTGTCACTAGAAAAGGGGATATGTTAATTTTCGTAAGACTTGTTTTAGGAAAAAAATATAACTAGTGTTTAAGCTCCTCAAGTTGCGGTAGATGAACACATTAAAATACAGTTTTGGGAAAACATAGACGAATTATTGTAAGGAAAACCTCAGGAAGAGAAGTCTTTATGAGGGAATTCCCATGGCCAGTCAGAAAATTTAGCATCTATGCACAGAGGAAAAATTGCGCAACTTGGTTTGGTCCGCTAACGATTCTGAACAAATATGGTTTTTTAGATTAAAAGATTCTATACTGCCCAAAGATACATACCTTGACTATGCCATCATAGTCAGTTGAAGCCAGATAGTTCCTGATATAGCTATTCCAGCAAATGCAGCTGAGCCTTGATCTGTTCGTCATCTCAATTACTGGATAATGGATATCAACAGCTTCATTCAAGAGTGCCTGAAACTCAAATATCTTTATTCTCTTTGATACCCCAGCAGAAGCAAAGTACTCCTGATCACGATCAAAACTCAAAGAGCAAATTACATTTGCAGAATTATGAAAATCTTCATTCCTTAATATCCCACGCACTTCAAACTTATTATAACGAGCGTACTTGCAAAAATCACTGAAGAAGGCCCCTAGAAGATCGACGGGTTTTTTTTTCTCTTCCTCCTTCTGTGCCCGATGCCCATTATCTCTTTCTTTCAGTAATTCCTTATTTGCACGTGTGGCCACATCATTGTCAGAAAGCTGAATATTGGATCTCACAGAGAAGTAAGCATTTTCCAGCTGACAGATGTTCTTCATCGACCTCAATTCATTAGTAATTCTGGGGGTTAACTTAGAATATATCTCAAAACTTGAATGTTCGCCGTAAAGAAACCTGTTTCCCCTTGCATGTAGGGACTCCTTAGATGAGCAAGAAAGAACTAAAGGTTTTTTTGTCTGCCGTCTTTCTACCTCTTCAATATCTGTTTCCAGGCACTTAATTTCTTCTACTAGCTTCAAGGCGTCCTTCTGCTTTTGTTCTTTCAGTGAGAGCAGGAAATGTGATAATAATTCTGATTCAGTATCATCTTGGTTAATAGATGATGACAATTCATCTCCAAACGATTCTTCGATTCCACTTATAACATCAGACTGCAGGACTTCCCTGTTGTAAACCAATGGTCAGAAACCCACGATGTTGCATTATAGTACCATTTGATTTCAGGTTTCATATATAAGAGACTAATGTTAAATGCCTTTTTGCTTTTTTCCTAGGTGACTGATGTTAAATTTGAATTAGACAGAGCAGGTATCCATTCATACTCGGTCACATGGTGATGGTTGAACAACTACCAATCTTTGAGAAATGGGCACCTTAGGCACCCTCACTTGGCAATATTATATGGGCCAGGAAAATCAAATGGGGTAATTTTGATTTGTTTCTTCAAAGTGGAAAACATGTCTATTTGTGGCAGTGATGGACATGACTGACATAAAATTTCATATATCAAGGATCACATACTTCCTACCAATCCAAAAACACCACAACTCAATACTTATCAGAGGGAAAAAGAAACACAGATTCACACAATTTATTTATGGCAATGCCAATGAGCTTTATTATACCAAATTAAAAGGTGAGAGATATATCAGAATCATCTCTTCATCTAAGTTTTCTGTAATTTTAATCAACATTGTATGTCGTACCTTAAGAGTAGGTGGTACAGGTCTGTAATTCCATTTTACAACCAATAGATATGTAATATGAAATAATAGAAGTTGAATTCCAGGTGACTGCAACTTTGGGTAATACTCTATCGTAAGACAGGTCAAGAACACCAAAATGGCAAGGACGAAGTGACTGCCTGAAATTTTTGTACTTTGAATAATAATGCCACCCAAACTTACTACAGAAACCTTTGTTGAAAAAAGAAAAAGTCTTTTCCAATTTATATAAGGTAAAAAGAAAATATATAGAGAGCAACGTAACTATCTGAGGCTCATACTAAGAAATTATTCAAAAAATTTACTCAATTCACTTAAACACAACAGTTCTGATGTTGAGAATAAAAGTTATGGAATCAAGCTGTAAATAAAAGGTTATGTTCTATAACTACGAACTAAACCCGTTAAACGGTGGCACCCAAATCGAAAACTAACTTATTGGCTACTTGATATGTTAAAAGAGACTACATTACAAGGGTTTGCATGAGCATAGGCTGCACATACTTTTCCATTATCCTAAGGATCCTTCACTAAAAGGGAGAAAAAAGGGGGATGGGGGTAGAGGAAAAAAGAGAAATCAACATTTGATTGGTCCTATTTGCAAATCAATTGCTCCCAAACTTCAATTGTCATATGATCTCAACAAAAATAACTCCCTATTGAAATTAGGCAGCAAAGTTTATCCAACTTCTGCATAAGATCATATGGATAACTCATCCAGATTTTCCAATTCCCAATTTGAACTTCAGAAGAGTTCCCACACTTGAGTGACAAATTTCGGCCTTGCAATGGCAAAGAAAAGGAAACATTTGCAATTGAAATGAGAAGGCCAAAATTATTGTTGCAAAATTAAAAGTATTGGAAAAGCTAAGAATGAAATTTGAAATAAATACAAGATCGCTAATGCAAAAAATAACCAGTAAAGACTATATACAAGTGTAGATGCTAAAATGGGACAAGGGCAGGCTAGGAATGGAACAAAATCTAAAAACAAATTCCATGGAAAATTTCCATTTCCAAGCAACATGCCAATGGAAAGTATTAAGGCTCAGTAGGGAGGGGAGCACACAAAAAAAATGAGTATAACTTAATGCAAGAAAGTTCAGCATTGTAAAACCAAACTTATGGTTAAATTTTAACACAATCAACCTAAAACACTACATGTTGCAGGCCTAAGGGAATTATCTTCCTAGATGATTGGTTGCGGAGATTCGAAACATCACAAACAAATGAAAGATTTAGAAGAAAATTTAACAAGCATGCAGACGTCCAAGTGGATTTATAGCACGACATTCCTAGAGTTAATTAGGGGCTAATCCTAAACAACCTACACAGAAATGCATTATAACATGTTGAGATCGCCCATAGTGACAGCCTCCCAGTGCTTGGATTGGATACAAACCTCAAACCTTTAGCAACTTTGATTCTTTTTTTTCTTTCTAATGTTCATTATTTTTTTTTTCTCAAAACAAAAACTACTCAATAGTCGATATATGGAACTTTGACAACATACCTATGTTCTACAAATTGTATTTACTACCAATTATCGTTTGCATGTCGGATACTCGTACTCCTCGGACACAGGACACGTTTCTGACACAGTGATTGGCATAACCTAATTTTTTTATCCATTTATCTTTCAATAGACATGCCAAAGACACACATGGACACATATTGGGCACATCTAGGACACTTATTGAACACTTAGCTTCTTCACAGCCAAACTTCATCCCGCTGTTGCGGCTTCTTTTCCTTTTCCTTCTTTGTTCTTCTTATTCTTTTCCTTTTCTTCTTCTTCTTCATTTTTTGTTCTTCTTCCTCATTTCGGAGACTTCATACCCTGCTGCTTCTTTCTTTTTTTTCCTTCCCTCTTCTTCTTCTTCTTCTTCTTTTTTTTTTTTCTCCTTTTCTATTCTCATGCTGTCGCAGCAGTGGAGTCAAGCTTAGGCCCAAACTGATTAGTGTTTTTTTTTTTAATATTTTTGGTTATTTGTGGATGTTACATTCGTATGCATTACAAATAACAAAATAATAATTTCCTTCCGTATCCTCAGTATTGAAAATCGCCGTGTCCCGTGCCAATATCCGTATCCATATCCATACCCGTGTCTATATTGGTGCTTCTTAGATGTCATCCAACAATTATTAATTAAGTAAAATGATGTCAGTGCGTCAAGATTTGGTAGTATCAGTGCTTCTTAGATGTCCTCCAACAATTATTAATTAAGTAAAATGAAGAAAGTGCGTCAGGATTTGGTAGTCACTTTTAGCTTGAATTTTAAAGAAAATCACAATTACAGTAAACAGGAGTTTCTTATTTTATTTTAGGCTTTTATCTTTTGGATGCCAAAGGTTGGAGGGGTGGAGGGGAGGAGTGGAAGCAATGATCAAGCTAGACGAGAGAAGAGAAAATTACAGGGAATGGAGATCCCCTTTGACTGCTTCTCAATTATCGGGAAGAAGCCTAAAGGTACGTCATCACAAAAGAATGTAGGTTCACCTAAGGTATCAATCACCCTTCCAAAAAAATTAGGACCCTTTCGACTTTCTATATATAGGAGAAACAGTAACATCCGCCAAAATAATAAATAGAAAGGTTGTGTTATAAGTTATAGGAGGGGATATACACTGATTTCTATAGATAGCTTTCCTTGAAAGTTTATCTTGCAGTTGGAGAATAATACTAGTCTACAGTCAGTATTACCTTGCTGTCGGGCGCGATGAAGGTTCAGGATGAAGAAGCCAAAAACAGAATCCAGCTTCCTTGGCATTCTCTGACAGGAAGTTTGGAGGAAGAATCCTATGATGCAGATCTGACAAGGCAGTAGCACGTGCCCTTTCAGAGTCAAAAGAGCCAAGCAACTGTAAGAAACAAAACATGTTAGTCCAAAAAATTACATAACGTCTACTCAATCCCTTCAAAGGAAGCAAAAATTGGGAGAAGAGCAATTAACAATTATTACAAACTAGAACATACTATTTCTTCTTCTTCGTTTGTTTTAATAATACCAACATAAAAGTGGAACTCCCCCTCTAGACAGTACATTATAGGGAAGAAAAACTCTTATCTATCTACAGTACAAAATTACGAATCCCCCAAAAACTCCATAAAAGAACACAAGCAAGATGGAAAATCCAAGAGACGGGGGGGAAGGAAGTGCACAATTAACACTTCTCAGCTTAAATCGGAATCTCTTTCTCTTCTGATGCAATCTATATCTTTGCCTCCAAATACACCACGTCAAGCACAACAGTGCCACTACCTCGGCTTTCCTCGCACTCTTCTAAAGCAGCCCTTCCTCCAACAAGACAATAGCTCCCTCACCGAAGTTGGTATCACCCAGTGGACACCAAACAAAGAAATGGTCCATAGCTCTCTAGCATACTCACAGTGGAAAGGCAAATGACTGATATTCTCACCCACCTTCCTATGCATGTAAAATACTCCATCATGATCTTCCCTCTCCTTCTCAAGTTTTTCTTTTCGTTTGGTACATTGGAGGTCAAACCCCCGGGGGAGGGGGGAGGATGAGCCGAACCCATAACAACAAGCACAAATAGGCATGCCACTACCACTGGGCTAACCCCACTCGGCCTCTTCCTCAAGTTATGGATGGTAAGAGTGACATCTTAAATAGTAGTCCAGAAAAAAAAAAAACAAAGCAAAATGGAACAAAACAAAAGAGGCAAGCTTTAAAGGAAACTCTGAACACCAGAGACCTCCACAAGGAAAAAGAAAACCCATTGTGCATACCCCTTATACCAAGATTTACTAAAAAAAACCATTCTTATTGAGCTTGCACCTAATCACATCCTTGCTCCTTTCCTAAATGTTTATTCTATAAAATGCCTCCAAAATCTCCTCTGTAGGCTCCCACCTCCCAATCCAACAAATCCCTCATGAACTGGGAACTCCACGCAACCCGGCCACCAGGAAATGAACAAACTTTGCATAAGACACCTTATTCACAATGATTTAAGGTATAAGGGGACACAGAAAACCAAAGAACTCCACAAGGGAAACAAAAAAACCCCAATGCATCCTTATACCAAGACACTACTAAAAACCATTCTTATTAAGTTTTACCTAATCACATCCTTGCTTCTACCCTAAATGTTTGTGCTATAGAATGCCTCCTTTTACTCCTCCATATGCTCCCACCTCCCAATCCATCAAATTCCTCATGAACTGGAAACTATGCACAACCCTGACCTATAGGAAATGAACAACCTTTGCCAAAGACACCTTATGCATAGTGATTTAAAAAGCTTAAGAAAAAGCCAACACATTTACTGGTGACCCCACCATGCAACATCCCAAAACCGAATTCTCTACCACCCCCAACCCTTTCATAGTGTGTTTCCAAAGGCTAATGCCATGACTATCCCAACCTTCCTCAAAACTCAAGCACCCCATTCTGAGTTGTACTTTCCCACCACCATTGCCTTCCAAAGGCTATTAGCTTTTGTTGTATACTTTCACAACTTTTCTCTTTCCACCAAATGACACTTGAACTCCCTCTGTCCACCCCCCCAAAAACAATAAATAAATCAAAAATCCAAAACAAAAATCTCTATGCAACTTCGCTAGCCTATCCACCACTGAGGCTTGAATAGCATACAAAGAAGTGATGCAGGTTGGTAAAGTAGCTAAAGTGCTTTTAATTTATTTTTATAAGTAAAAGTGCTTTAATTATGTAAGCCTTTCTCCTTTCAATAGGTACTTCTTCTTCCAACTAGAATGTCTTTAAAATCTCTTAATGACAAAGCCTGTAACTGCCTTAGCTTTAAAAGACAAGCCCAAAAGGAGGCCTATGCATAGTGGAGGGAGGGATTCAACAATTCCCACCTTTGAACCCAAGGCATTCATGCTTCCCACATTGCCACCGAGATTAACTCATTCTCACTAAGGCCTAAGACCACTTCAAAATATTAAAGAATGCACCTAAGGCTCCTCGATTATCCTCCTTTGTCCCACAAAGAATAAGGACGTCATGACCAAATAACAATTAAGACACTTTTACAGTTTCACCCATGTGGTCCCCTCCGGTTAAGACCATTGAGCAACCATCAATGGCTGCTCTTCTCAACAAATGTCAAAGCCTCCATCACTACAATGGAAAGAATAGGAAACAAGTAGTCCCCCCTCAAACAATGAAAGAACAGTTTAAGGTATTCATCAAAATAGAGAACCCCCACAACTAAGATACAATACTATACCCACTCCCTCCATGTGGAACCAAGTCTCCCCTCTCCAATAGATAAATTAAAAGGCTCCAACTCACATATGCTTAGGCCTTCTCAAGATCTAATTGCCAAACAAGTCCTTGACCACCACTCCTTAACCTAAAGTCAACATTTCCATCAGCAATCCACATTACATCGAAAACGTTCTCCTCTCCAAAAAAAAAAATTAAAAATTAATGGAACCCATAGATGACATTCTACAAGAGCCCCTAAGAAAAAGTAGATGTAGCAGCCTCAAAACCATAAACATCAAAAGTTTACAATTTTATAGAATGAAAAAAGGACTTAATGAATTAGTAAAAGATAGATATGAGAACAACCAGCACACCCCTTTAATTATGGAGAACAGAGAGCCTAAAACCTACCTTCTGACAGGATTTCAATCCCTTTTAATTGAAGCAATATCTCCTTTAATAGTCCCTACAAACCAAACGAACAATTGTTCCTACATTAAGCATCAAGATGCCCTCTAAGAATAAGGTTATCCACTCCAAACCAAAAGAAATGATGGAGCAAATTCCAGAGCAAACCTAAAGTAAATGGACATTACTTGGAATATATAACCCAACACCACTGGCTTTTCACAACCAAGCAACGACGCCAATGTATCTCAAAAAGGACTATGTAAAAGGACAATTGGCCAAATAACAATACCTCCACCCTTCAACAAACAGTAACATTGTTCAAATTCAACTTCAGTGACATTCAAAAACTTATTATCTTAATGAAACAAAATAAATGAATACGTATATGGAATTTGGGCTAAGACCTCAATAGAAAGAATTCTATCCATTCCAAGGTCACGATGCTTAGGAAAAATAGTTAAAAGGGGAAATCAGGACACTTATTAATGTGTGGATGGAAATGTATTCATTTTTCTATGTTATGTTAAGATTACCATGTTTTGATACCTCAAGTTATTTCAGCATAAGAACAATTATAGAAGGCCACAATGAAATTTTTCATTGTGGAGAAATCATGTCACAGCATGATAATACTATTCTTGTACCTCAAAGAGAAAAACACCCAGAACATAGATATTTGATGAAAATGAGCATCCCCTCCCGCTAGACTCCTCAGGACTAGTATACCACTTCTCTTCCAATGGCTCACTTGCATAAGTAGACAGCTGTTGGGATGTATAAGACAAATAAGGACTACTGGAGTTGCTCTCACTCTTGTATTCTCTTTTCAGGTTATGCTCTTTGTTCAATTCATTCCAGGAGTCCTGTGGCTCAGCAATACTGACATCAGTATCATTAGTAATTGCAGTTTTAAAGCCAGATCTAGATGAAAACTGAGGCCATTGTCTGACAAAGTTCAGGTTCTCCCCAAACTTTTGCTGCTTTACCAGTTGACTAACAGCAGGTTGCATGGCCTGTTCTAACGGCCTTTTCTCATTTCGACGATTTTCTGAGAGAAGGTTATTCTGATCTGTAAGATTCTCCGAAATTCCTTGCTGGACAGATGATCCAAGGTATATAACCTGATTTGACGGCAACAGCTTGAAGCATGACGGCCGCAAGTCTTGCAATGCAACTCCTTGAGAGTGAGAAAAATCCACAAGATCTACAATCTGCCTAAATATATGCAAGCTTTCGACTTTATTTGCCTTATAGTGCCCAGCTTTCAGCCATTCTCTCAAACTGACTCCATCATGAAAAGCATTGAGACAAGGACCCAGCCCATGCCCGGCAACACCCTGAGAAGGAGGCACGACAGTTTTAGTACTCGAACTCAATGGTGCATCAAAAGCAACCATAGCAGTATCGGCAGCCTTTGAAATAGTCTGGCCCCTCAACTCAGCACCAAATCCTTCACGAGCTGGACCTTTGTATATAACCCCCTTACCTTTCAGTGTATTCTTAACAAAATATTCAGAGAACCCCGAGGTAGAAAGAATTTTTGTCCTGATACCTCCAGGAGGTGTTGACATATTGCTTGCAATAGCTTTGTTTTCATTATTCAGTAGATGTTCCATGCCGTCATTGTGATTGCCATCTGGTGGTTTTTGACCCAAGAATTCTGGAAAAACCGTGTATCCAAAATCCTCCCAGGTATTCGACTTTGCCTGACCATAGTCCTTGTAAGGACTAGGAACATCTTCCCGTGAGCTGCCACTTCCAAATCCACCTGCTATCTGATATGAATGTTGCCACTGGTTTTGCCTAGTCTGCATTCTATCCCTATTGCTGGAGGTACCCACTATAGCTAATTTTTCACAGTTATAATTTTTCAGAGTTAACTCTTCAACCATGACCCCAGCATCATCCATACAATTACTAGCGGCTGGATGCTGCAACACACCACCTCTATCCAGGTTCTTACCCTCTGAAATAGTTGCAAATGCAGGAGATAAGCCCCCATGATATTGACCCTCACTGGGCATAATCATTTCATGTGATTCCAGCATCCTAGCACCGTCTGCTTTCATTATATACTCTCCCTCTTTACCTTGAAGGTATGCTCCATCAACAGCAGACACTTCGTCACCCACTCCTTCGTCCATACTGCCTGATCAAACTTCATTCAATCATATGCATAATTGCACTGCAACTGAATTTGCTAGCCAAAAAACAGAAGAACAAGAGTAATCAATATTGGTTATGGTAAATTTTTAGAAATCATATAATTCAAGAGGAAGATAAAGCCATGCCAAATTATATAATTCAAAGGGCAGAAATTGCTGTAGAGTTTCGGAAAAGGAACTACTGTATCCAGCTCAAGTTTTAAAACACAACTACCAACAATACAAACAGGCAATTTACAGGAAACACCAGTCTTGAAGCATTAATGACAAGAAATCATGAGAGAATGACAGCACACATATACACATATATAGTGTGTTTACAACTTTACATATATATGGCGATAAAGGGGGGAGAAAGGGAGCGGGTTCAAACATTAGAACAGAATAAACTATCAATGAATCACAATTACCATGCCCTGACGTATTATATATCTATACTAATATATAAAGGGAGAACACCAATTTGGTGTTCCCCTATTTTTGAAGCTGTCACTTTTTCAGCTTCCATAATTATCCACAAACAAGCCTCTTATACACAGTTAAGTTTAGGTTGTCCTTCATTCATTGTAAATTGTAAGAATACATACATATCCACGTCCTACAAGAACCCATTCCATACTGAACGCGAATTACCACACCAACAAAATCTTCAAAATACATTTCTGTTTCCATCCTGTGTTCATATATATAAATTTGAATATATATGCACACAAGCTTGCAAAATGTGTACATGAAGAAATCATTGTTTTGCCTGTCCTTGATGATGGACAAGATGGACTTTAGCTAAATTTGGTTGAGTCTTAGTTACTCTCTTTTTACAGTCACTTTTGTATGTGTATTATATATAGAAATAGAATTCCCAGCGTATGTTTGCCAGTGTCTTTGACGGTGGTCCGCTGGTAATCAATTTCAAGGCATGACCATTTCCAATATGTTTCATGATTTTCAATATATTCATGCAATACAACACACAATGCATATAGCGAATGAGTATGGGTGGTCTTCAATTGTCTAACAATCTGAGTAATATATGTCAAATAGGTATTTGAATTTGACAATGATTACATTTTCACAAGTTAACTTTTGCATAATTTCATCTGTATATGCATTACATTAGAAAAGTGGTGGATCGTTGGAGGGCTTGATAGGGTGTAGTAAAATATACATGTTTGATGTGCAAAATCTCATGACAGTTCTCTAAACATGCATATGAAAATATACATGTTTACTGTCTACACATATTGAGAGAGAGAGAGAGAGAAATAGAAGGGATTGCCAACATGCAGTACCAAGCTAGGATTTGAAGGTCTAACGGGCATGTTAGTGTCAAATTTCTCAGTTTAGAACTGTAGTTCTCTCTACAATGAGTCATTGACTTTGGGAAATGGATGTTTGGCTGGGGGTTGGGGGAAGCTAAGTTGGGTTGAATTTGGACTTGGATAGTTCTTTTAGTATTCTTTTATGTCCTGTTCTTAATGTCTGAACCATGCTGTCCAGTCTGCTTTAGACAACAATTCACAGTAAGCATTTTGGGTTTCTTATGTGTATAATGTATATTTATTAAAGTAATACCGGGTATTTTTTTTTTACCATGGTAGGAAGGTTTGGTAGGAGTTAAAACATATTCAAATCCACAAGGCCACAAAAAGAGAATGCTGTGGTATGCCTTACCTTCAATGAGCTCTCCTTGTTATGCCATGCTTCATTTACGCCATGATTTCATGTACACTGTACATGCCCTTTTTTCCGGCTAAGGGAGGATTGTTGAGGATGCTGAGTCTTCTTAAGTAATTATTGGAGATTCATGCAGGATAAAATGGAAGACATTTTTGCATTGGATTCAACAAAGTAATGGCTTTTGTTTGTGGGTTATTGTATTCTTTTAGTTGGGGCCATATGGTTCTTGAAACTTACATTGATGCATATGTGAGTTTGAATTGTTTTGAATTTCAAATTATGGTTTTACAAGTTTCATGGGTTTAAATTCTATTAAAATCAGCAAGTACACAAACCTGTCATATATATGTGTTCTGAATTATTTTAGGTTTGAATTATAATTTGAAACTTATTTTGGTTTAAAGTTTTTATATAATTACATAACTCGAGTTTCACATGCATTGTGTGCGCCCAGAAATCAAATATGCATATATAAAACAGACGCAAAAATGATTAAAATCTAAAGCTCACAGCTGAATTATCCATTCAACTAAATAAACTTCAGTGAACAGACATCTAACCCTCTCCCGCCGTTTGGATGCCAAGAAGACTCAGGAAAAATAACACTCAGAGAAATGAACTTATCCACTCAACATCTCAAACGAGAGAAAAAAAAATAAAAAAAATACCTCAAACATGCAAGAACATATGCATTACTCTTAATTCAGTAAAAATTTCAATTTTCTCAGTAACCAAACAAGAAGTTCTCAAATTCCATTGTTTTCCGACCATTTTCTTGGCAACCAAACGAAACGTCACAACAGTTCAGCCCAACACAATCCAGAGTTAATTCAAAACCACCAAATGAAAAACAATTAAGACATTAATAATTTAGTTCATCAATTCATCGTACCTGATTTTGGGTCCGTAAGCGAATAAATCGAGCACGAGGGTATTGTGTTGTTTTATAGAAACCTTAGAGAGAGAGAGAGAGAGAGAGAGAGAGGGAAAATTTGTGAACCATGAAAAGAGCCCTAGAGTCTAGACCTCAACCCCGTCCTGAATAAGGTAAGTATAAATGGGAGATATGTCGTACTGACCTTAAATGGAAATAATATGTCTGTATTCTTTGCCTGAGAGGCGAAGTGAGATTGTAATAAAACTTATTTTGGTAGGTACATCGGAAATAATATAATAATATCAGTTTCAATTATTACTTCAACTTCAACCTAGTCTTTGTTTGGATTAACATTTTTATTAGTTTCAGTCAAATAATTTTTGTTAACGGTTGTACTTTTTATGAATTTTTCGTTTAAATTTTTGACAGTTTTTATCGCAAATTAAAATTGAAAACCACAAACAAATGTTAAAATTCAATTAAAAAAAAAAAGAAGCTAATTCAAATATTGATATTCATTTGAAATTTAAAAATGAAATGAAAGAGCAGTCAGTAAATTTATATAACATTTAGTGGTCAGTAAATTTACATGACATTTTAAATTTTACTGCTTTTTAACGGTGCACCTCAAATTGGTGGGATGGCTAAAGTTGCATGAAAACAGAGTTTGGTTTGAAACATACCATGTGCTGAATACCGCCCACCCGATCTGAGTTTAAAAACCTCATTCATTGCAAAAGTATCAGTGCTTACTTGTTTGGACATAGCTTTTTGCTTTTTACTTTTGTTTTTAAGTTATATGCAGCTCGTGCAAAACACTAACCATTCGAACTATATAAACTTCAAACATCACATGAGTAATGACAAGCTAAATGTGATAAAAAAAATTGAACTTGAAACTTTATACTTAGCCTGAGAACTAGTTAATCACTAAATCACAAGTTGCATACTGAGGGTGCTACTGACGAGAAAAATGGTTTAGATACATCCCCAGTTATAACAAAGAAAAATGTTACCTTAAACGTTGAATAGAGCAGTTTTCATGATAGCTGACTGCAAAGAAGCCTCGCATTACTTTTCAAACCTTGATTTTAACCACTATACAAGCTGGCCATTGATCCTTCCAATCCATGATCTCAACCAATGTTCTAGCTAATTTGATGGTCAGCAAAAAAATCTGCGTGTGAACCTGACGCAAAGCCTATATGCAATAGATATATATATATAATGTACTCTGATGCAAAAGTGGATTCACTTTCATTTAGACTAGACAGCATCAGCCATATTGAGAGAGAGACAGAGAGAGCGAGTTCATTTACAATAAGAAACACAAACACCATGTAAATTTGCACATGTGCCACATAATCACCTAAGATTAAAAAAAACGGAGAGGGTTTATACTCATGAGAAAACATTGAACCCAAAGAATCCCATCAAGTTGGATCTCCTTGTGGCATCATGTCTGACTCCACTATGACTCGCTCAAGTCCCAATTGATCCTAGGAAGGGAGGAAGAAAGGATCTTCTTTTTTCTGGTAAATCTCAAACAACTGGCCCGAATGTTGAATCGCCAGCTTTTTACAATCATCAAGACCATTTGGATCGTATTGCTGCAACTCTGAAACAGTTTTTTTCAGTTTACCTTGGGGATCCCCGTTAGTCAGATATTTGCCCAAACTAGTTCCCCTGTGTAAAATTTATACAGAAAAATTAATACAAAGAGCAACAAATAAATAACAGCAATGTATGGACTTTACTACTAAAAATTGACAAACTGATATCAAGACAAGGAGACAACCAAAGAGTCTTTGAAACAAGATTGTTAACCTTAATACATCTCAGCAGGTTTTTTTTCCCTTTTATTTATTTATTTATTTATTTATTTTTGTAGAGTGAGAACAAAGCATCAGAGCAAATCTATTGTACTGCACACAACTTATTCTATTTAGTGCCTAAAGAAAACATAGGAACATCTCTTCACCAACTATTTTCCTAAACTGATTGTTAACATATTTGTGTCCCCTGATTAGATCAATTATCTAGCATATCATACCCTTTACACTGGAGTACTGGACTAAACTTGAAGGGTGACATGGAAGTGACATTGGAAAAAGGAGTTTTTTGCCAAAATAATACTTTTTGCAAAAATAACTCCCAATATAACACTCTCCCAAAAATAATTCCTATTCTAATATTATTTATGTCACCTTTGCAATTTTGTTTAAAACTTATTAATATGTTAGAAATTTGTCATAAAAAATTAATGATTATAGACCTAAATATGGATATATATATCATTATATGTTCAAACCCTAGCAAAGTGTAGTTCCCCACGGGTGGTCGAATTACCATTCTCATTCACAAATCACAATTAGCACACTGTTAGTCTATTACAATAGACATATGTAGTTCTGATGTACATGTACATATGTGTACATATTATCATACATAGCCACACACATGAACCCAACAACTTTCTCCAAAAAATCTGATGGAGTTCGAGAGCTTAACGATGTTTGCACTTGAAATTGTGTTCTAAAGGGCCAAATCGCGGTTTGGTTACCAAGCTGCCATAAATTACCGGCCTTGATTTTCATGGAATCACGTGGCATTCATTGTCTGCTTGGTCAGATGAAGAATGTTTGATAGAACTAAAGAGTCACCTTCTTCAACGAAAATTTAAACTTTAATCACAAAAAATATTTTTGGACAAGTGTTTGACTATATAATGTTATATATATATATCCCCATATATATAAATATACAATTTTATTATAATAAAATTTTCAACATATCAATAATTTTCAACAAAGTTGCAGAGGTGGCACAATTACAAATAATGTTAGAATGGAAATTACTTTTAAGAGAGTATTAGATAGGGAATTATTTTAGAAGAGAATGTTATTTTGGCCAAAAACTCTGGAAAAAAGTTATAAAACAAACATCTGGAAGATCAGGTTAACTAGAACCAGCAATCCTGGTAAATAAGAACCAGACACTTCTCTGCTGTTTGTGGCCTTTGAAGTGGCTGTGCTCCTTGATAGATAGTGTTTTCTTCTTTACTTTTTTTCAGGAAAAACTTTTTTTTTTTACCGCCAACAGAAATCACTTGCCGTGCCCCGCGTGCATTTTGGAACAAAACCTTTCTCTTTATTAAAAAATTCACATTATCATGATGGACTGCTTAACCACATAACAGAAGTTCCCTATACCCTGTCAGACTCGGTCATAAGAATTCGGTAATTACAGTCTTTACTTATTTATTTATATTTCTTGCGTTGGGGGGCAACAATTGGCCACAAACTGCACTCCTCCTGGAGATGCATTTACCTTGTGTGGTAGACACAACATCTAGAATCAAAACCACCTAGCTCTGGTTTTTTATAAGTCAAAACCACCTTGCTTTTCTTGATTTTTTCAAGAAAAACTTCTTGAAATTACCCAAAGCAAGGTATCGATTGAAAAGACCAGTAATTATTCAATACCAATAGGACAACTCAAAACTTCCAGCAAAATTAGAAAACAAGAAGACAAGTTGACATGATAATGTCATGGGTTGCCACCCGTGGCACATCTAGGGCCGCGAGAGACCTTGGCGTGGGGCATGACTGAGCATGATTGGCCGGTGGCATAACAATCT
This sequence comes from Euryodendron excelsum, assembly GCA_033060915.1. Lineage (NCBI taxonomy): Eukaryota > Viridiplantae > Streptophyta > Magnoliopsida > Ericales > Pentaphylacaceae > Euryodendron > Euryodendron excelsum. The sequence goes on along the minus strand of CM065378.1, from coordinate 18,348,003 downwards.
CGTAATTTATATTTTTTATATTTATTAAATTTATGAATTATGACTCCTCAACGAGGCAGGATGTTTTCTTCTGCAAGTTTGGAGATGACTCAAAATGCTATTATAATGGGGGGTCTGGTGTTGACTCTACTACCCCTTGGTGTTATCGAAAGATACAGCATTCAAGTAAGTCCCCTAATGAAGTAGGTGAGACTTAGGGGCCGGCTGTGTCACATGGCTACAGTTTTCATGCTAGTCAAGGAGTTACATGGGCGGCATTGTATCTGGTAGGACAGATGTTGGGCATTGGCGTCGAGAAAGGGGTTGTGACATTCGCATCCGTGCCGTGGCGGGCCTTGTGCTCATGACGGATTGGGCCTCGGTGTGCACACTTGCATACCGTGTACCTCGTGTGCACTTGCACGTTCGGTTCAAGTTTGTGCACACGGCCACTTGGTTTGGCTAGCATTGGTGTCGCAGAGCACTATACTGTGGGCTTAACAGTTGCTATTCAGTTTTGTCTATCCTTGCATGCTACAACCTTGACACGGGGCGCTAAGAGCTTCATGGTTGGAGGCGTCGTGCCTAACGGGTGATACTTGACTAACGCGCATGTCCGAGTGCACATTGTTATCTTGCTTATGTTTCAAAAGATATTAGGGCTAAGCACATTGCTTGTCATATATGCCTGCATTTGAGTATGGCGTTGCTATTGCCTATAGCTTGGGTAAGCCGAAGGGCTTGAGCATCGGATGACGGAACTTAACAAGATATGCGGGGATTGCGGATGGATACTGGACGAGCGCATAGTCTTATGCCTCAGTGTTTGAGTTTGGCAGGACTATTACTTGGTGCATAGTCACCTCACGGGTTATTTCCGCTGTGTATGATTATGGTGGGTCGCATTACTATTACCTTGTGGTACCCGGCCTGCCAACCAATGACAGTTGATATCAGAGCACTAACCATCCGCGATGTGCATCAATTGGGTGTTGTGGGCATTCTCTTCAGTTGTGGTGGACATCTCTTCAGTGGGTTGTTTGCTTTAAATTGTTGGTTGTCGGTTTTGCAGTAGAGCTAGTGTCATTCAATCTTATGACGAATGGATTGGTGGCCCGAGTTAGCAGTTTATAGTCTACGTGGGCTAAAATCTTATGGTATCAGTGGACTTGGTTGCTGTTTGAACCCTTTTGGTACCTTTATTAGAGTGGCCGCTTCAACAAGTTTCGAACGGGCGCTCAGTCATTTGATTGTGGTCGTGGTGCTCAGTGCAGCATGCCGTCTTAAGGATGTGCATGGGACCGATTTAGTAGTGCATGAATGCTTCTGTGTGTCAGATCATTGATTTTGGTACATAGCTAGTAGTGCTACTTTGTTGAATTGGTGGGTTGTTTCTGCAGTCTGTGAGCTTGTGCGGAAGAACTTACTTTGTGTTGTGGGGATTTGCTTACCTTCATTTGACCCTTGAGTTGGCCAAAACTGTTGGCAACTTTGCTCGTATTCTTTCATGGTTAGTTTGTTGGCTTTGTGCTTACTTAGTGGTTGTGCTCATTTCTGCGCTTGGCTCTTAGCATTTGTGGAGAGCGTGTTTTCCCATTTTGATCTTTTGGGTGGTCTTACCTCGTTAAGATACATATTAGCTAGTAAATGTCAGGTGGCTCAGAGGAGTTCATCGTTACTTGAGAGCACCGTGTAAGGAGGATTCATCAAGACATAAAATCCTCCGACAGAGGAAGGCATTATGGGCAGACTTCAGGTAAAGATCAGAGGATTAGGCACTGGAGTTGTGCAAACTGATTTTGGGTGAAGGCTGGAGAGCCGAGGTACTGAAACAATGTGAGCTGATTTCGAGTGAAAGCTGAAGAGCTGAGGCACTGAAACAACATGGGTTGTCTTCGGATGAAGGTCTAAGGACTGAGGTACTGAAGCAACATTGTGAAAACTTTCATAATTGGAACCATTTGCCAGTGGGCAGGGTTTACTTCGACAGTGCAGACGGACTTGCATCCGGTAGAAGTGCCAGTCAGTTGAGAACTAGTGTCAGACGAAACCACAGGATGTTGCGAGGGGGCCTTTGGGTCATGCACAGGGTGAATTCTGATGTCAAGTGAGCTTTTGTGGATTCAGTTGCAGAGTTTTATAGAGGGTGCAAGTGTAGTGCTCGTCGATGAGGGTATCGACCCCTTGAAATGATGGAGGTGCACAACGGTCAGCGCACGCCTTTCCTTAGTGCGCGACAGACAACACCTATTCATGTACATGTTGCCGACAGATGGAGCAATATGGTACGGAATACTTGCTTAGAGGAGTTTGTGTTTGCTTAATGTGGTGAAAAAGGTGTCTTGCTTAGCCGAGTTCAGCATGGAAGTCTGGGCGAACCTTTGCTTCGAGTAGTAGTGAGGGCAAATTTAGGGAAGACCGGATTAGTAGGCTATCAGCACGGAAGTGTTGGTCTGCGAGGGGTGATGGCAGCTCATCATGGAGGCATATAAACACTACCGCATTCTGCGTTATACTTGGCATCAACGACGACGTTGATTGTTCAAGTGGTAGAGAGCGCCAGGTGTTAGCACTAGACTTTGGCATCATTGAGAACGATAATGGTTGAAGTGGTAGAGAATGTCATAGGTTGCTACCCGTGGCACGTCTAGGGCCGCAAGGGATCTTGGCGTAGAGCATGTCTGAGCATAGTTGGCCGGTGTCATAACAATCTCGTAATTTGTATTTTTCATATTTATTGAATTTATGAATTATGACTCCTCGAGGGGACAGGATGTTTTCTCCTGCAAATTTGAAGATGGCTCAGAATGCTATTATAAGGAGGGTTTGGTGTTGACTCTACCACCTCTTGGTGCTACTAAAAGAAACAACACAAGTGTTGTCTCTAAGAGAGTGGGCGAGACTTGGAGGCCAGCTGTGGCACGTGGTTACAGTTCTCATGCTAGTCAAGAGGCTACATGGGTGGCATTATGTCGGGTGGGGCAGATATTGGGCATTGGCGTCAAAACAGGGGTTCTGACATTCGCATCCGCTATACCGCATTCGTGCCATGGCGAGGCTTATGCTCATGAGGGATTGGGCCTCGGAATGCACGCTTGCATGCTATGTGCCTTGTGTGCACTTGCGCGTTGGGTTCAAACTTATGAACACGACCGCTTGGTTTGGCTAGCATTGGTGCTGTGGGGCATTATAATGTGGGCTTAATGGTTGTTATTCAGTTGTGTCTATCCTTGCATGCTACAACCTTAACGTGGGGTGCTAAAAGCTTCATAGTTGGAGGCATCGTGTCTAACGGGTGATGCTTGGCTCACGTGCATGTCCGGTTGCACATTACTATCTTGCTTGTGTTTCGAGAGGGATTAGCGTTAAGCACATTGCTTGTCATATGTGCGCGCATGTGAGTATGACATTACTATCACCTATAGTTTAGGTAAGCTGAAGGGCTTGAGCATCAGAGAACGGAGTTTAACAAGATGTGCGGGGCATTGTAGGTGGATCCTAGACGAACGCATAGTCTAATGCCTTGGTGTTTAACTTTGGCGAGACTATTGCTTAGTACATAGTCGTCTCATAGGTTATTTCCGTTGCGTATGATCATGGTGGGTCGCATTACTGTCATCTTGTGGTACCCGACCTGCCAGCCCATGACACATGGGCATGATCACATCACAAAGTTCAACAAAATTAGACAAACAAGACAAAGATGTTCCAAGAAATACATAAAGTGCATGTGTGCATCAGCAAGCATGCACATGTAGATATGCATATTAATTTTCTAGAAAAAGAGCTAGACAACCTTGGCAATTACAATGCAGCAGAAACATGGTTCTGTTGCTGGAACTTATCGTAGATTTCTTCTGAATTTTGGGAAACATTAATTTTGCTCCCATATATGATTTTTTTTTCTGAAATTTGACGGTTAAGTATCTATTTGCTTCCATAAATGATTTGTCTTTTCTGAAATTTAATGGTTGAATATCTATTTGCTTCCATATATGATTTTTTTTCTGAAATTTGATGGTTGAGTATCTAATATATTTAGTTATTTATGTTCAACGTTGATAATACATGTCTCTCTGTAATTGATGAATTCCAGTCTTTGTTTTGTGAAGATCTCTATCTATACAGAAAGAAGGATAGTGGCTTGGTAAAAGAAGAAAGGGGTTGATTATAGAGTGTAAGCATGAAGTCAGACTTCTTTTGTTTTGTTTGATAAGTAGTATGTGTCAAGTCAGGCTTTAAGGAGGATATCAAGGCCATCCAACATTCTTTGAGGAGAAAAGGTAACTTCAAATTCAAGAAAAGTAAGAAATTCAAATACAAAAGGTATTATGATCAAAAGTTTACATCCCCTTGTTACTCATCAGAAAAACCAACAAAACACACACACACACACACACAAAAAGATCACATCCATTGGTTGAAAAACAATTAGAAAAATGTATCTACATACTTATGTGAATACAAACAAAACAAAATCACTTCCTCTTCTTATTCTCCTTTTCTTGTCCATTAATTTTTCTCTTTTTTCGGTTTTTATTTTCTCCATGTGTTGCTACAAACATAAATAACCTTCCAACATGGACAACTTCAGTAAATTTTATAGAGAATAATAATCATAAAAACATTACCACACAGTGCAAATTAATCAAGAAATTACCAGTAGATATAAATTGAATGCAAAAGCAAAAAGAAAATAACTGCAGAGAAAAAAAAAGAACTTGCATAATACTGCAAACTGTAGTATATAGAAAGTAGCACAAACAGAAACCATTTTCTTTTATCTTTAAAAGATAAGAACAGAGGCCTGGCATGGTAGTATATCTGTTGCAGCTATCCTTCATAAACTAAGTGGCGCATTGTGTGTTGTAATGCAATGCACTAATTTTGTCAGTTAGGTGATCTATTCATCTCAATTATTACTAATGGTAATAAATGGACAAAAACAACAATCTGCTTGCCTCTTTCTAGTCATACCTGAGTGCATCAAACTGGTTAAATCCTCGATTCTTGGTCAATAAAGAGCCGCTAATGGGTTTCACCCTCAACATTTGCTGTCTATAAATAACACAAACAGCATTCATGCAGAGTTCAGGATCCTTCTTGAACGCAGAAATCATGTCAACTTCAAATGCCCAGGTTTCATTATTAACCTTCCTTTTCCGGAGCATTGCAATCATACTTCCAATGTCAGAACCACTACTCGAACTATCTCCACTGCTAGAACTATCACTCCCATCAATAATCAATTCTTGAAGTCTCTCTGCTTTAAGTTTGCTAAGTGGACTCATATCACCCTCATCATTCTTGCTATCACAAGTATCAATGCATGAAGCTCTTTTTCTTTTGGTACTAGAAGCCAGGAGGCAATTCTCCAAAAAACTTCTCCTATTTTCATCAACAGTCTGACCAGAATGAGCGCTCTTTATTTCTTTATCACTTAGAATATCTCCTGAAGCAATAACATTTGGCACACTACTTTTTCCCTCTTTTGTGTGCATCTCATCATCGCTATCATTTATCTCAATGATAACTGCAGATCCAGTGCTAACATCAGCTGCCACAGAAGTATCCACCACTTTGTTGGAGCTCCCTCTTTTGGACACCAACTTGTTTTGGATGGGCTTTGCATTGTTGCAGGCCATGATAACAGAATGTGGACCTGCAACAGATACAGAAAAATCTTTGTCAAAAACAGTTACTTGTTGGCAATATCACTTAAAAAAAGACATGTTCGTTTACAAAGTTTGCAAGGTGTTTATAGGAAAATCTATTGCATTATGGTAAGCATGCTCTAAAACTGAGTAATTATATACAGGGGTCTTTCAACTGGAGCTCAAATGTTAATTTTTTCCTTTTTCAAATAATTTAATTAGTGGCAGATCCCAGATGCAATACAACCCACCTATGCTGGGCAACCAGTATCTAGAAAAGAATTCAGGAAAAGTACATCTCCAACAGGTAAAATGAGAGAACAATAAAAAAAAGGAACAGTCAAATGATCAGCATATGTGGAACCTAATAGGAGATAACCATACAAGTAGATCACTTTTAAGTCTTTAAGCCACACTATTGAATTCTTACATTTATAAACCAATTTTGATTATTTTCTTCTGTTGTGCTTCTTTTAAATATGACAAAGGACACTCCCTGATGAGGAAAAGAAGTGGCTAAAGGAATGAAGATGAAAAGTGCAATATTTTGGTGCTACAAAGGGGAAATAATTATGACATCAGCTCCGTTTTTCCACTAGTTAAAATGCAAGTGATCCAAAAGTTCCAGTCTACACATTCTCCACAAGTTCTACACCATTCTCCAATTGCACTAGGATAACTACTAGAATAGCTACCAAGAATGCTACCCACAACAAGGCAGTGAAATTACACTTTCAAAAAGAAACACAAGTTTACGAGCCAAAAGTTAATAAGCATCACTCAATCTAGTAATTCAACTGCAAACCTCTACTCGAAAACTCAATAATTCAGCAAAACGTTTGGGTAATGTCACCTGACCAGCTTTAAACATTGCACAAATCAGCAAGCATAACCCAAGAATACTTACCGAAAAGAAAAAAAAAGGATAACACAAGAACCTTACCCCGTATAAGCATTAATTAAAACAGCAACAACTGCACACAAAGGCAGAACCCCATATAAGTCAACCGATGTCAATGAAAATGGAGAGGCAGCTATTATCCTAATTCTGATTCATTCTTACAAGAGCATAACCAAAGACCAACTATAATCCAACAAGAGAATGGACATTATCTGAAAAATCCAAAGCACTCTACAAGAAGGAAGTCGTCCCTTACTCCAAAGCACACAATAGAATGACTACGTTAAAACTTTTCATGTTCCATTACCTCAATAAAAAGCTAGTTAACAGAACTTAAAGTTCTCACGGATCCCCTCTCCCAGTCACATAATCTTCCTGCAAGGCTTTATTACTCTATTACTCTATTATCCAAAAGAAATAATAAAGTAACCCGCCTAACAAGGATGAAACCCGATATCAGTGAGCCGCCAACATAGTGTTGTCAGTACATTTGGTATGGGAGAAATTTGGTTTCAGAAGCCAGGAAAAATCTTCCTGAAAATTTTGGGAACCCACTAGAAGACATTTCCAAACTTTAGGCAAACATAAAGGACTTTTCAAAAAACACAATAGGGAAATGTCAGGGCAGCTTACGTGAAACACACTTCACATAATTGTTTTTTATTTTCCTAGGCCCTTAAAGTCTTTTTTTTCCCCATAATAATGAACGATATTTCTTATGCAAAAATCTCTAATTATTCCCTTAGTTTACACTTTCGCTCATGGTAAAACTCTTTTACTGTTCCAGATTAATCTTTTCAAATTTGCCTAGTAGGTTCTTCTGATTACTTTGGCTCATCAGTAGCTTCTTCCAGAATTTGGCTCATCAAATTCTTCATTACTTTTTGCTTCCCACTTCCCATAAGATGTTTGAACTACATATCATTCTTCTGCTTCCTATCATTTCGCATCTCTACATGCCCTTCTAGTAATTATGAGTCAACCTACTAATGGGCTAGTGGCCCATCCTCTGCTATCAAAACAAATAATCAACAAAATACCGGAAAAAGGGACAAAGGTAAAATACAGATATCTACCTTTATGATCAAACTTTTGATTGCATACCCTATCATATTGGTCCCTTTTTAGCTCATTTTTTATGATAAGTATCAAATTTGTCCACATAATACCACGTAAAAGTCAGATGTCAGATATTTACACTAAATGTTTGAAGTTATGCTAAAATTGTTCACAGGTAATATGGAAAACCTAACATGTATCTTCCTCTTTCATACACAAAATTCCTTCAACAATTATTCATTCCTGGACTGGTAGTAATCCAACATGAGGGAGAAATTTTCTCCTAAAGTATTTCTTTTTTCATTAAAGACACCAAATATCATTTTCTTGTTTTCATTTTTTGCAAAATTGGTAAGAATATAATACAGATGGACAAAAAAGGAAGGTTTGTTAATCAATCTAAGAAGCACCCCAAAGTTCTGTGGAGGCATGCCTATTTTGAACACATTTCAAGCATCTGAACAACTTCAACACTCTTGAACACATTAGATACATCTTGGAGACATCCTTCACATAAAAATAAAGGTCATTATTCAAGTCACTTCATATTCAAGTTCTACACTCCACCACATTTAAGTAACAAATGTTAGAAATTTAGATATGACTTTTTTGAAGATGGAAAAGAAGCCTAGTAGTAAAGAAAAGTCAAATATAAACTTATAAAGTTTCTATTAAGTTTGGAAAAATTTACAAGTTAAGGTAAGGTGTAGGATTATATTCACAACCCTTTCAGTTGTATTTAAAGTTCTCTCTTACATGGGGCCATGAGAGAGAGGACTGGGGATACAACCATCTATGCAACTGAAATCACCTCACCCTAAAGCAAGATACTGGAAGGCTGAAAGAAGTGGAAGTGGAAGTGGAAGTGGGCGAAGGATAGGAGGCATCATACTTATGCATGGACAAACAAAAGCATGTACCATATACAGATGTAACATACACACACATGCATTTATAAGTTGTGATCGTGCTCATAACCTAACTTCTTATGAATTTACCACATTGAGATATCCATAATCATATTATTTCACATAAGTGTCCCATGTCAAGGCTCCTGCAACGTAGTCATCAACCCATAACCTCTAGTCATCAAAGTAAAGTCATTTATTGGTTGATGATGTCAAATGCGGGACATCAAGTACTTGAAACATTGTGCAGATATAAGGTGTTTATTTAATTTGGGTATAGGATCATAAAAGGATTCATCATAGGGCAATGCTCCGGGGCACATGCATAAGTGTGAACAACACTTAAAAGGATCCTTTCAAATAATCCATTGACCCACTCAAAATCATCCCAATCTCCAAGTAAGTGCACTCACGACTTCCATTCAAGAAACCACGTCCAAGCATGCAAAACCAAATGTAACCTAGCAACTAAACGATAACCCATAGCCAATTCAAAGATAGAAGGTGCCCAAAACACCCATAAAATAGGATTTTAGTCATTCAATCATACCACAATCTATAACAACACATTAGCATTATCCTAGTTATGAAGTCCATAGGGACTGATGTTATCTAGAACACAGATCATTCTGAGGTAGAGCGGGAACAAAAAAATTAAATGCTCTAAAATGTGGTACCACAGGGATATACTTGCATAGATTACACTAAGATTTTATTAAGCTACTTCTAAATGTGAGAGTATTATTATCATTACAATTACACATCCAATAAAACATATTATATAATTCTTTAAATTAATCATCTAAAAATACATTTTTAGGCGCGTTATAAACTTAGGACCTTCCGTTTCTTTTTTTCTCCTTTTTTTTTTTTTTAACATTTTCTCCTATTAAAATCCACTCCCTGGCTTTTAAGTCGCTATATCTGATTCATCCTAAGGAAACCATTTGGAAAATTAATAAGTTTACATTTTTGGATCACTAAGTTCATTAGTTTGGAAAGAAAATCTACTATGTTTCGCAATGCAGGTGGCATATTATAGATTTGAAATGAAAGGATTTGACATGAGTCATTTAAGGAGCGTGGGTTAAAATTTGGAGTTTATAGAGTATATATTGATTTCAAATTTGAATCCGAGAGCTTTAGGATAATGGAGTCTGAAGGTATTAGCATTTTGCGGTAACACTGGTAAAAACATATTGCCATCCTCGTCATTGTTGGTTACACTAAAACGGGGAGTATTAGTGGTTATGGTGGAGCCATCGTGGTGGCGTTGGTGAAACCAACCATCAGGGTGGATTGCACCTGCAAGAATTCTCAATAAAGGAGCATAAGCATTCTTCTAACTGTTGATACGACTATTGGAGGAAAGCATGTACTTCAACATTCTTTTATTTATTTATTTATTTCTTTACCTATCTGCCTATTAGAGTTTCTTGCACCATGCATACTGTAGAGTAATAGTTTTATTAAGTACATTCTAAAGCTATAGATCGAAGGTTTTTGTATATGTTAGTTGTAAAGGGGTTCACCCCCTTTTAGGTGCTAGCTTTTAATACATCTTCATTTATCAAAACTAAATAAATTTAAGTCCATTCTACAAAAATTTGGGTCTCCATATGCATACCAATCCAAAAACTGGGCAGACAAACTCCAGGTTCATTAATTCAACTCAATCCCATGAAGCTTGGAGAAACATGCAAATTAAATTATTAGCCCAATTTAACATGTCTATTCTAATATATAAAGGGAGAACCCCAATTGGTGTCTATGAATCTGCCTCATTGCAATTACTCTAATAATTGTTGCAGTTATTTACAAATTTTAATCTATTGTAGTTCTATTCTGATAATAATAGAACCGCAATTAGTTTCTTTCAAACTCTTCCATGATTGAATCAACCACGATGACCATCATCTCTGGTGATTCAATCTACCACCCAACAATAATCAAATATTACACACGCATTGCGTGTGCCCATCCCTAGTTACAATAAAGTAGCTAATCAAAGTAGGACTTTAAGTTCAATTATACCTGCCTCCCGCATATGATTACTTTCGACCTCTAGGGAATCAGAGGCAGAGCCTGCACCTGCCAAAGAATGATCTTTTTCATAAAAATTTGATACACACTCTTTCACTTGTGGCTGGGCCAGGTTTCCACTGCCAGTTCCAACTCCCACTTCATTTTCAGATTTTTCAGTATTAGAGGTTTTCTTTGCACCCACCATTTCATCAGCAAGCGGATGTTCTGCTCCCACCTCATTCTCTTTCTTTTCCTTGCATGTAGGGCCCCCATTCATCAACATTGTCACTTCTTCCTCCAAGCGCAGGACGCGCAAATTCAATTCCTCAAAAGTCTTCTTGCAACTCTCAAGCTTACGCTCAGCTTTACACCTCGCCAAATCCGAATCCAAGTTCTTCAATTTCAATTTTCTGTTTTCAGTCTCAGCCTTCGAAAAATCTGCCAATAATTTGGCATAACTCTCATCAGTCCTCTTCTCTCTACCACAGTAAACTCTCTGGTCTTCTTTGAACCGAGTAATCTGCTCCCCAAGCACGTCACACTCCCGCTTGTACTTCTTCAACTCATCCTCAATCTCGAGCTTCGTCAATGCCAATTCCCCGTGCTTCTTTTCCATTAATTCAGACTCTTTCCTCCAATTAGCGATCTCTGTCTTCATATTCTCTTCGCGAGTCACCAGAATCTTTTCTACCTTGTGGAAATCCGTAGACTGAAACGCCGATCTCAGCAGCGAGATGAGCTCGGGAACAGTGCTGTTCTCGATACTTTCCTTGCCGAAATCAGTAGCCGGTCTAGACGCCGAACTCATCCTTCGAAATGCTGACTTCAACTTGAAGATTTTGAAACAGGTTCGATCTCAATCAATGGACAAACCCTCTATTTTTTTTAAGGCTTTCAACGAGACAGAGGGATTTGCACGCAGATACTGAAAAGACGCTTGTGGACCAGTGAGCTTCAAAAGAACAAGATATGAAGAATCAGACCGATTTGAGCGCTTGCATGTTGCAGAAATGGAGGTGGAATCGTTGGGAGAAGTTGGGATTCAACAGAGAGATAGGGAGAGGAGGAGGGTTTAAAGAAGAACAAGAAAAGGCGCCTGTGACTATGGTACTGTGCGAGCCTGGCGTGAAGCCCCGCTCATTTCCTATTCTTTCCTTCACTCCCAAACTGGGTGGGTGGTGATTCAAGTTAATCCAACGCCTTTTGAAATGGAAGGCGTAAAACGTTGTATTTCTTAAGAAAAATATACGAAACGTATACATCAGCTAAAAATATTATTTCAAAAGAAAATCCTAAATTGCATTGTTTATCTCTTTTTCTTTCACTCTCTCAGTGGTCGTTTCACTCACATTGGAGTTCAGTCGTGAGTCTCTCTCTCCCTCCCTCCCTTTCCCTTTGATCCTCTCCCATTTGATCTCACTTGTGGGTCTCTGTCTCTCCCTCCCTTTTTTTTCTGATCTCACTCTCACTCTCTCACTCTCACTTATGGGTCTCTGTCTATCCCTCTCTTTCTTTTCTAATCTCGCTCTTACTCTCTCAATCTCACTTATGAGTCTCTTTCAAGAGTTGCTCACTCTATTTTTGTCTCTCGCACTTCATCGCTCACTCTGCCTTGAGACTCGTCTAGAAGAGCTACTTGAGATACTATTTCATTGTCTTTTTTGATTAAATATGTATTTTCTTAACATGTTTCTTTGTTTCTTAAGGGCCCATGTTTTTTTGTTTTTCTTCTTCAATTTATTGTAGTTGATGATGAAAATGGCTTTGGCATTGAGTTCAAATTTTGTGAATGAAAAGTAGGTTTTTTTTGTCATTTGCTGTTAAAAGTCATTTATCATTTGTTGTTTACCATTGCCATTTGCTATTAAAAGTAGGATAGAGGTTAATATAAATAGTAAAACTTATTGAAAGGAAAAAAAAAAGGCAAAATATAAATAAGGAACAGACCCTTGACATCACTGCATATCTAAGCAATATCAATGATCAAAAACCTATATACCCTAATTATTAGCAAGAAGAAATAACCAATCAAAGATAAACTATAAAACCATAGGACCTGTATTGGACAATTAGCAACTCAATTTGGGTCAATGTATGCTACAATAAAGCTGGCTGTGTAGTGAATTGCCTTTCAAAATGATGCTGTGTGATTTGGTAAGTATGCTTTCATGGACTAATTGATGACAGGGCACATAGGGAAAGGAAGAAACAGAGAGATAAAAAGACTATTTTTATACTTTCGTTATTTTTTTATTTTTTTATAATTAAGAATAATTATCTTTTATGTTTTACGAAGTACTATGCATTTGACATGTACAAAATTGCGTGGGTGACTTTTTTTTTTTTTTTGGTTACAAAAGGGGGCATAACACCAAAGAACCATTAGCCAACTCCGACCCGGCAAAGACTCCAATCTGAGGCATCAACAGCAAGCAAGTACTGAACACTTGTTCTTGGGGGGGGGCGGGGCTTCAATGCCTCATGTGCCAAATTATTTGCGCAAGCATTCGCGCCTCTCATGACATGTTGTACAGAACAAACCCAGACTCAACTTAACAAGCTTCTAATTCGGAGTAGCAAATTCTAACAAGGGTGGCTTATGGTTAGTGTAGAAATAGTATCAACAACCGCTTGGCAATCTATCTCCACCACTACTTGTCTATAACCTTGCACCCATGCCACCTCAAGGCCTTTCCAAATGGCTTGCAGTTCAGCCGCAATGACAAAGGTATTACCAATATTTTGACAAAAACTAACCACCTACCATAGCGGGCCTAACTTACCATCCATCTGTTTTGATAAAGTGTATAAACTTTAATATTTTTGAAGGATGAGGCAAACATAGGACAAATTTTTATTTTTTTTTTTGAAATATACAAACATGGACAATGTTTGGTATGGATTATAATGAAGTCAGCCTACATTGTTTCACATTTGTCTCATCTCGATTCTAAACTGACTCTCTGTTAATGCTAACTCTTAGATTCTGACCACTCTGTATTAACCTTAGCCAAGTTAACATATACATTCACATATGTTTTGAGATTTCTTTATCATAGGAAGTTATCTAGTAATTGTGAGATTGCGGTTTGGCTTTAAATGCTAGGCCTAATGAACTAGGTCCCAGACAAGGTTCCTGCAGAATATTGGAATCTTAACTCTCTCTCTCTCTGAATATGCCCTTTCTGAAAACATGAGTGATCCATTGATATGTCTCTATATGAGTGATCCATTAATATTTCCTTTATTTGTATTGCTAACATGGCCTTACTTTTAATTGCAAGAATTAAATTAGCAATTATTCTATATAAAGTATCGATAAAGGAAAAATGACGTCAGTATGAAACTTTTCTTTTATCTAAATTATTTGTTTGTAATTTATGTGTTTGATGGTAGATACAGATAAGTAATGATGATAATGGTAATGTTTTATTAGGGAGAAAGATAGTAAAAGATCGCCGAGAAAGCATAGTCTATGATATAGAGGCTAGTGGTTGCTATGACGTAGAACTGGGAACCTCACTTGCTGGATTACGAAAAATTATCATGCCTATGATGGCTGGGTATAGAGAATATGTGACTATAAACTTCATATTTAGATACTCCTATCGACGAATTGAAGAATTCCTTATATATAAGAAGTTACCGGTCAATGACGACATGACATTGCAAACTATCTTTAATCTTCCGTCGAGATATAGTGACTTGCATTGTGTTAAAATTTACGTTGTGAATGAAAGAAGCACAATGACCACCGGTGTCAGTCGTGCAGACGTGAATTGAGGAGATATCCAGTCCTACGGTGAACTCTTGTCGCGGGGGGCTGATGTATCGGCGTTAGAGACATTTATTGAAATGCTTACACTTGGCCAAAGTAGTAAAAGTGCACAGGGTATGGATACATCGAGGCAATGAATGTCTAACCTTTTCAGCCCAAATGAGGATTACTTGGAGGATCAGAGTAATTTTCAACAATTTCAATATTTTCACATTTCAGCTACACCTCACCTATAATATGCTTCGGGCATGCTTAGGGCCAATGGGGGTGTGCAAAGGTGGGAGGTCCCAGTGTAAGTATGAATCTCGTGGAACGGCTCGATGGCTTAGATGAAATAGGGAGACGAGTAAATGAAGATAACGATGTTCAATCCGTTGAATCAGACCAAAATGTTGATGTTTTGATAAGAAATGAAAGAATCATTGACTCCAATGACGATGGACACGAAGAAGTAAACATTGCTAACTTGAATGACACTCTCGTGTCCTTTTTTACGAACTTGGATGAGGTAGACGATAGCATAATTTGTTAAAATTTATATGATTACAGTCCGACATGGTCAGATGCAAATCTGGAGTTTGCAAAAGGGATGGTTTTCAAAGATAAGAATGCAGTGATTAGCATGTAACTAGTATCATGTAAAGAAAAACAAATATTATTATAGTATAGAAACAAACAAAAAATTATGAAGTACCAAGTGCACTCACGATTGCCCATAGAAACTGCGTGTGTGTTTGAAGAAGAATCATACTTTCTTTGAAATCATGTAATATCCCGGGCTGCATACCTGTTTACATGGGATAGATAGTTTGGATCACCGCAATCTGAATTCGACATTCATTGCACGCATGATTATGTCCCAAGTTACGGTAAGTTGTTATGAGTTTTCAATTTAAACTAAGACATATAAATTTATGCATTCATGCTTTTTTTTTGTGAAGTTTAAGTATTCATTTGGATCTTATAGTGTACAGGAAGACCGTGGTTGGAAGATAATATCTATAGTGAAGAATGTAACAAATAATGCTGGTTTCACAGTGTTCTATAAGAAAGCATGGCTTAGAAAAACAAAGGCCATTGCGATGGTATATGGTGATTGGAATGAGTCATACGAAAAGCTTCCAAGATATATGAGAACGTTGGAGTTCAAGAATTCAAGTACGGCTGTGATTTCACAAACACTTGACATTACATGAATGGGCGAAGTTGATCTAGACAGAATATATTTTAGGCATTTCGGTCATGCATTGAAGGCTTCAAGCACTACCATCCAGTGATTGATATCGACAGTAACCATCTTTACAAAAAATACACAAGAGTTATGCTACGACTAGAACAGTGAGGAAAAATATTTTCCCCTTAACTTTCGCCCTAATTGAATAAAAAACCTATCGTGATTGGGCATAGTTTATTTACAATGTCAGGCATGTTATTGTGCTAGGGTAGGAGAGGATGACTTTGATTTCTGATCAACATGCCGCTATTTTGAGCGCCGTCAAACGTGAATGGGAATGACCACGACCAGGGCAACTGCTTGGATTCCATAGATATTGCCTTAGGCACTTTCAAAGTAATTACCAAACAAAGTTCGATAATGCTAAAGTTAAGGATCTTATATGGAAAGCTGAAAATGCCCATCAAGTGCGCAAGTTTGACGAGGTAATGGAAACAATTAAAAAATTATGTAAGCCGACGTACAATAACTTGTGCAGGGAGGACCCTACGAAGTGGACATTGGCACATGACGGAGGTTATTGTTGGGAAGTTACAACCACAAACGATTTAGAGTGCTATAACAATGTATTAAGAGATGCACGAGACTTGCCCATAATTGCATGTGTTTAGGTTACCTTCTACCGCCTGGTTAACACTTTCAATAACAAACGAAGGGAAATTGAGCGTGATTTAGTTAAGGGGTTGAGGTACGCAAGCGAAGTGTAAGATAAGATAGAAGAGTATCAAGTTTGATCAACGGGTCATTGTGTAACTATCTTCAATTGGTAATGTCATAAATTTTGAAAAGTGTATATAGTTGTCTCACATATTGCTAGAATTCTATAATTCTAAATGCCTAATATAATGACCATGTTATTATATTTCAATTACAGGGGTCAGGATTCCGCTGAGGTTGTTACAAATCCAACAGGCACGAAAGAAAATAACAAACATGCAGTGTCTCTAAATCTTTCGTCATGTGATTGCAAAAAATGGATGATCTATCATTATCTTTGCTTGCACATGCTTGCAATGTGCGTGAAATCAGGCAAACAGTCATAACGCTTAATGGCTCCTCAGTAAAGCATGGACGTTTACGCTCACGTGTACGAAACAAGTTTTCAATTGATGGTGCACGAGCATTATTGGGTAACATATGATGGTCCTAAGGTCATACCCGATCCGAGCCGTTGGTAAGAAGTCACATACGGGCGCCCAAATACAAAACGAATCTAGAATGAGATGGACGTCTCTAAGAAACGACAAACTAATCATTGTGGTATTTGTCAGAAACAAGGGCATAATAGACGCAAATGTCCAAACCAGACTGCCTAAGTTGTGTATTGAAGGGTAGTTAGCCATGTGTGATAGTTTATTTGTATCTGTATTGAAGATATTACTTAGTTGTACTTGTATTTGAACTCAATCTTATTTATACACTGCATTATTTGAATTGAAGAACAGCGTATTAGAAACATCATTCATAGTCTTTTGTCAGCAGTCATTATAACTTTGCAGAGAGTAATCCTTCACATTCATAGAGTAGTCACATCCTTCACATGGCATGCAGAGAGTAATCATATATTTTACAGCCTTTTGTCGACCTTCATAACCTTTAGTAAAAAGCCTGTACCTTGCGTAGGGTAGTCACACCCTTCACAATTTTTATTCATCAGCTTTCACATACTTCACAGCCTTTAGTCATATCATTCACATGGCATGCAAAGTTCACTGACTTTTGTCAGCCTTTGGTCAAAGCTTGCACCCTGCGTAGGATAGTCACACTATTCACAGCCTTTATTCATCAGCATGCACGTACTTCACAGTCTTTAGTCACATCCTACAGAGTTCACAGCCTTTTGTAAGCCATCACAGCCTTTGGTCAAATCTTACACCCTGCGTAGAATAGTTACACCCTTCACAACCTTAACACTTGATTGTACTATCATTGCTCACAAAATTAGTACTGTCAATATAAACGCATGTAGTTCATCTAGAGGCCGTACCATGCTATCATTCATACACTTCCTGTTTATTGTCGAGCAGGGAGCGATGCATGGGTGACTCGAACCCATTTACTATGCTTCGAGGTTGTTGAGTTGCATCTACTTGATCGTGTCTGCTGGCAGTTTAGATTCAAACAGGATGTACCAAAAGAGTGTTTTACCTCGGTCAGGTAACATGCCATCGACATGCAAGAGAGAGGCCAGACTGATTGGACCGATAGAGACGGAGAGTACATGCAGCTATGGGAGTATAAGCGTAAGCATCTAGTAGTTGGGGTTCTTGAGGCTGCAGTCATGCGATATGACAATCCATATATGGTGTGGTACCACAATATTACACGCCCACTGGTGGGCAATCCAACTCACCGCCCTACTACTGGATATTTGGAGGTGGGCTCCACTGTAGATATTGCGATTAGTGCTGCCTTAAAATTTATTTTATTTTACCATGAATTCTTAACATCAGATAGTCATAAATACATTCTTTCATTTTATAGACTCGTCATATCACGTCCATACATCAACTCGTAGATCGTGCCATTTATGCATATGGCTCGATAGAGGCATTGCAGGATATGTATAGTAACGAGACATGTGTACCACGTCACTTTATGTATTACGAGAGTATGAGCGGATTGCACAATCAGCAGGTCCAGCCACTCCCCCTCATGTGCGGCCACACCCCCTTAGATCATCGTCACATCAGATGCCATATTCGTTCGGTGCTAATGGGCCATACTTATTGCATGTGACTCCGATGATGCCAGTGTACATATATCACAGTGAATCATAATATGTACTCTCTTCATCACGTGCGACTAGTTGTCAGGTGAGATGGCGTCGCACCAGCCCCCACCACATTAGCTCCCCTGTTGCGTATGACTAGGGATGTGGGTACTAGGCACTAGGTGATGACGATGACTTTAACGTATATGTCGACCCATTATTAGCATCAGGACAACATATAGAGATGCTTTTCATGCACACAGAGGGTCGTGTTTTACCTTCCATGTCGTCCCAGTATGCACTTCCATATCCACTATCTTACTCATAGGGGCCATCTCAGGAGGCTTCATAGATCACGTAGGCAGAGGTATAGCCAGAGCTAGAGCTAGAGCCACAGCTAGAGCCACAGAGACTACATTAGATCACATGTGTCTACGAGAGTCGTAGGCCGATGAGATATAGGAGGCCACCCCGATGTGGTATGGGAGGTCATGTATAGTAGTTGGGTACTTAGTTTTTTGTTTATTTTTTTGTACGTTGTAGGGTTTGTTGTGGAAACTTGTTTCGAAGTAATTTCACGTAAGGGTTTTTTGTAAAAAAATATTGCTGCAAGATAAATAAAGCATATTTCATCTAGTATGTCAACCTTAGTTCTTAGTTGTCATGTGAATGGTAAAGTCTGACTTGTCCTTGATTCTTCACTTGAAGTTATGTCAATGGTAAGGCCTGGCTTGTCCTTGAGTCTTCACATGAAGTCTGCAGGAAAGGCTTGTCCTGCAACCTAATAAATTCATGTGAACTCTTTACTCATGCATTGTACTGTACTACATATATATACATTGTGTAATTACGTGAAGAATTGCTAAATCATACTTCTAAATATACCAAATCGAAAAGGATTATTTAGGGCATCATCCAGTCTTTCGATTCCAAGCAACGACATAGATGAAAAGCAATCTTCAGACATCCATATGGTGCGTACATATACGGATCCAGTTGGTAACAAAAGATATGGGCGACAACATTGCTTTCTTCACAAACCTATCCTAATGCACGATATGATGGGTCTAGTCATCTACATCTTCATCGGTGATGGATCCTTACATCCACCTCGCGGTGTGACCGACAACCAATGCATAAGGTTGTCATAGGAAGACTTGTTTGATAAAAAGTATGAATTTGAATAAGAGATGTATTGCCGATGACATGGCTTGCGTGTCTAAAGGCCAGTTCAGCTAAGTTATTCGGCAGGTCATTTTATAGAAAAGGTCATGAAAGCGCTCGAACGCGAGATCAATCAAACATAACGAAGGTTGGATAGATATCATTTTACAAATCATGTGAAGAAAGAATGTGTTAATCCAACACAAAGATTAATAGAAATTATTGAAGATCCGTTGCTAGTTTCTGACCCATAATTTTTAGACTTCTCAGAAGAAGAATGTCGCACCCGGTCCTAATCAAGCGTCATTAACGCCGTCTTAGGATGAACGTGATCGCACTAGTCACCTACTTGTAAGTGAAACCTCAACATGGTCCCAAAGATAGAAATTTTTTAGGAATAAATAACATCATATTAAATAAGTACAACCATCTCATAATCCTCCAACATACATCATTAAGGGAACTCTTAATCCACACTTATGAATATTACAAAACCACAAAATAAACCAAACTCCAACAAGACTTTAATACAAAGTACAACAAAATACATGACGACTAACTCAACTACAGAGCTTCTCGAAGCTCCCCGACTGAACACCAACAGTTGACTGGACATTCTCTCATGTTCTTGCAAAATAACCTGTGTGGGTGTGAACTATATATCAACGTACTCACAAGATAATCAAACTTATAAAGACGGAATGATAAACATCCACTGAATTAATCATCAATAGATAATACATCATCAACAATAAACCAAATGCCTCTTGTGATGCAATATATGATTCACCACATATATGCGTGCTATTTTGATAACATTGGTCCAATATATCGATGGCTTGTTATCAAGGATGTCCCACATCGACACCCTTTAGGCTAGCCCCACATCGGCTAAACCTTAGGTTAGCCCCCACTCGGCTATACCTCTTCTATGCAATGCAAAATGTGCACATAATGTATGAATTATATGCAATTATCACCTCATAATCAAGCAATCACCACCATTCATAACAAAGCATTCAGTTCAATATGAATAAGATCATCAATATCCCCACCTGATACCGTTTACTTTCAAGTTGAGCTACTCTTTCGGTTGAACAGGAATAGTATAATTCACTTCCGAACCTACCAAACACCACCACATCAAACATGATAAAATAGATGCTATAATTCATAACCAATGCATAATTATAGCTTATACTCTTTAAATATATGATTGAGAATATCATAATGCATCATAACTCAATAGGATGCTAAACCCCTTCCCTAATGTAACCAAAGATGTGAAAACACTTTCACCATTCTAACGCCCCAACAAGTATCAATATATATTTCTCACCTCAAGTAATAAACACAAAACTTTCTCTCTTGAATTCTTCTTCTTTCTTTTCTTTTCTCTCTTTTATTTTTTTTCTTCTTTCTCTCCCGACCATCGTAGAACCCAGCTTCTTTCTCTTTTCTTACCAGACACAAAATAAATACAATGTGTATCTATTATCCACACATGTCACACACACACACCCTTGCTAGCAAAATTCGTGAAACACATACCTCTCACACGTGAAGCACATACCTAGGTGTCTTAGGGTTAAACCCCCACCCAGCACCTCCTTGCTTCCTTAATCCACCTCTAATCCACATAATTAACATAAATTAAGCCTGAAGATTAATCAAACTAATTAATCATGAATTAATTAAGCTCACCAATCCTAATCAGGACCTCCAACAATGAGCAGACCATGCCGAGCCCCGACCTGCCGACTAACTTACCGAGGTCTCCCTATAGCCGAGCAGACCATGACCGACCAGACCGTGGCTAATAATGACTGACCAAACCATGGCCAATCATGACCGGGCAGCCCATGGCCAACCACGGCCAACCAGACCATGACGAGCACGGCCGACCAGACCATGGCCGAGCAAGACCATGGCCAGCACAGCCGAGCACGAGCTACCGAGTTGCATGCTATTAAGCTAAGTATGATGCTAAGCAAGTTAGGGTGTCACAAAGAAGGTCAAAATAACTTTATTAACTATCTACGTAGTAGCCTTAGCATTGCTGGCAAATCATTATGTTGTTATGAACATGGTCCCTAAAGCTTGTTCTGATTTTTAGTTTATTATGATGTAAAATAAGTTATTATATTTTCATGTAATATATGTGTGAGTTTGGTTTGGGTAATATTTGTTATTTTTTATTTCATGTCATATATATTCATGTTATTCAACTCGACCGTTGGGGTACCGAAATGAGGAGGAAGGGTCCAGGGAGTGCAAAACTTAATGGGAGGCACCAGTGTGACACGAGTGACGTGTGGGAGTTGACAGCACGTCAATCGATTTCTCAGTTTAAAAGTTATGCAAAGTTTTAGAATTTTAAAATTTAGGTTTTTGGAATTAGGCCAACTCGGCTGTTAAGGTCCCGAAATGGGGAGGAAGGGTTTGGGAAGTGCGAAACTGGACGAGAGGCACTTGTGTAACATGAGTGATGTGAGGGAGTTGACGGAACGTCAATCGGTTTCTCAGTTTGGAAGTCATGCAAAATTTTAGAATTTCAAAACTTAAGTTTTCGGAGTTAGGCAAACTCGGCCGTTGTGGTATTGAAATGGGAAAAGAATGATCCAAAGAGTGCGAAACTTGACGGGAGGCATCAGTGTGATATGAGTGATGTGTGGGAGTTGACGGCACGTCAATCGATTTCCCAATTTGGAAGTCATACAAAGTTTTAGAATTTTGAAACTTAGGTTTTCGGAGTTAGACCAACTCGGTCGTTGCGGTACCAAAATGGGAAGGAAGGGTTCGAGGAGTGCGAAACTTAACGGGAGGCACCGGTGTGACACAAGTAATGTGTGAGAGTTGACGGCACGTCAATCAATTTTTCGGTTTGGAAGTCATACAAAGTTTTAAAATTTCGAAACTTAAGTTTTCGGAGTTCGGCTAACTCGGTTGTTACGGTAACGAAATGGGGAGGAAGGGTTTGGGGAGTGCGAAACTTGACGGGAGACACCAGTGTGACACGAGTGACGTGTGAGAGTTGATGACAGGTCAATCAGTTTTTCGGTGTGGAAGTTATACAATGTTTTAGAATTTTGAACCTTAGGTTTTTGGAGGTAGGCCAACTTGGCCGTTGGAGTACCGAAATGGGTAAGAAGGGTCCAAAGAGTGCAAAACTCGACGAGAGGTACCAGTGTGACACGAGTGCGTATGAGAGTTGATGACACATCAATCGATTTTTTGGTTTAGAAGTTATATAAAGTTTTAGAATTTCGAAACTTAGGTTGTTGGAGGTAGGCCAACTCGGCCATTGGGTTACTACAATGGGAAGGAAAGGTCCGGAGAGTGCGAAACTTGATGGGAGGTATCAGTGTGACACGAGTGACGTATAGGAGTTGATGGTACGTCAATCGATTTTCCAGTTTAAAAATTACGCAAGTTAAGTTTAATTGTTTCACAGAGAGAGGGGGACTGATTTCCTGATATAAATGTCATTTCAAATGGCATTTTTTTATAGAAAAAACGCTATTTGAAATAGTATTTTTTTGAAAAAACTCTATTTCAAATGGTGTTTTTCGGTGGTATATATACACTTCGTATTTTTTAAAATTTTTTTTTCTTATTTACTAGGAGAAAATACAACGTTAAAATGTCATTTTAAAAGGTATTTTTATTAAAAATGTCTTTTGAAACGGCGCTCAATCTGAAATGTTAAATTAAATTAAATCAACACCTAAATTAAAAAAAAAAAATTAAATCAGCACCTAAAATGAAAAAGAAAAAAAAAAAAAGGCCGTGTCAATAAAATTAACCGCGTGAAGCCCTCTTTAATGTAAGTGACGAACGCGATCTGTATGTTTATGGGTCCCACGGGGAAGCTGAAACGGCTATAGGGACGGAGTCCTAGCCTCCCGCATGAGCTACACAGCAACGACCTGCCTGAACCGGCTCAGACAAGTGTATCAGTGTGTGCAAATAGCCTGTAGCAGTATTTTAAAATCTTATTAGGGCTCGTTTGGTTCGCGTTTTGTGTTGGGGTAAAGCCTGATCCGACGGCCCAGATCCTCTCGCGAACTGCTGGACGTTTATGCTGATCTATATTGTAATCCGAAGTTCCGAACCCGCACAGTGGATGCACTCTGCAATCCAAGCCCATGTTGGGTTAGGCACGCCGGTTGGAAGTCGGGTTGGGTCAGAATTCCCCAAACTACACCGTTTTATGCGGGAGCCACATTTTCCCCTGATTAATCCTGGAATCGCTCTGCCGCCGGCTTACCCAAGGAGACGCCGGTCTCCAAATCCCAGTCTCTCCCTCCCTCCTCTCTCTCTCTCTATACCATATCCATAGCCGCAGCACTCACGCACCCGCCTTTTCTCCGTGCATATACAGACGCCTTGTATATCTATATTCTCTCTCTTTCTCCGTGCATATACATACGTCTCGTATATCATTCTTTCTTTCTCGAACCTTCAACCATGGCGGCCGTAAAAGATTCAGACCCTTCGTTAGGATACTTAACTCGGAAGGAGACGGAGATGAAGCTCCCTCGAGCCACCAGGGTCAAGAACAAGACTCCGGCGCCAATCCAAATCACCGCGTAGCAAATTCTCTGCGAGGCCCGAGAGCGACAAGAGGCCGAGATTCGACCTCCGAAGCAGAAAATCACTGACGTCAACGAGCCGAACGACTACCGCCAACGGAAGCGCAAGGAGTTCGAGGACCTAATTCGCCGAGTGGGATGGAGCACCAGCTTCTGGATCCAGTACGCTCTATGGGAGGAGTCCCAGAAGGACTTCAATCGAGCCCGCTCGGTCTGGGAGCGAGCTCAAGAGGTCGATTACCCCGACCACACGCTGTGGTTGAAGTATGCCGAGGTCGAGATGAAGAACTAGTTCATAAATCATGCAAGAAACGTTTGGGACCTAGCGGTTACTTTGTTGCCTAGGGTTGATCAATTATGGTATAAATACATTCATTTGGAGGAAATGTTAGGTAATGTAGCGGGCGCCCGGCAAATTTTCGAGAGGTGGATGAGTTGGCTGCCGGACCAGCAAGGTTGGCTGTCCTACATCAAATTTGAGATGCGGTATAATGAAATTGAGAGGGCGAGAACGATTTTCGAGAGGTTTGTACAGTGTCACCCGAAAGTAAGTTCTTGGATTAGGTCTTCAAAGTTTGAGATGAAGAATGGAGAAATTGCTAGGGCGAGGAATTGTTAAGGGAGAGCTGTTGATAAGTTGGCTGATGATGATGAGGTGGAGCAGTTGTTTGTGGCTTTCGCAGAGTTTGAGGAGCGGTGCAAGAAGACTGAGAGGGCGACGTGTGTATATAGGTTTTCGCTTGATCATATTCCGGAAGGGCGCTCTGAGGATTTGTATAGGAAGTTTGTGGCGTTTGAGAATCAGTACGGGGATAAGGGAGGGATAGAGGATGCGATTGTTGGGAAGAGGAGGTTTCAGTATGAAGACGAGGTTAAGAAGAACCCACTAAATTATGACTCGTGGTTTGATTATATTCGGTTGGAAGAGAGTGTGGGTAATAAAGACCGCATTCGGGAGATTTATGAGAGAGCAATTGCCAGTGTTCCTCCGGCTGAGGAGCAGCGGTATTGGCAACGGTACATATACCTGTGGTAAGCTTGTTATTAGTATAAGAATGTTTGTTTGTTGGTATTAAATGGTGTTGCACATTATATTGATTATGAAAATTTGGTATGAATTTATTGTTTGTTTAGTAGTTGCTTAATTTTTTATTTGTCTGCATCTCAGGATTAATTATGCTTTATATGAGGAGCTTGATGCACCAGACATTGAGCGTACCAGAGAAGTGTACAGGTAAAAAAATTAATTCGTGAAAATCCCTTGTATGTTTGCCTGGTTCTTTTGATGTATTTCATGAAGGCTATGTTGTCCTTGCAACAATTGTGGTTATTTAGCAGTATCACTAGGTTATTTAGCAGCAGTGACTACTTGGACATTTGAGTAGGAATACAGCTTTGGGATTTGACTTGCGCCGTTAGAGCAGATTATTAAATTCATCGTTTTAGTTTCTTGTTTTTATTTGAGTACCATCTTCCTCTTGTGGAATTTGATTATATGACTAATCGTAGCTACTTTCTCAGCCTTTATGCACAGGTAGAAGAAAAAGTTATAGGAAAAAATACCTTTTTCTGTATTAAAATTTATGCATTAGTAGAATCTGCTCCCAGTAAGAGACTCCATGTGGTACATTCCACCTTTGCATATGTTCTTCAAATCTTACTTCTCTCCTCTTTGTGACTGTTGTTTTATTGGCTTGATGAGTAGCCTCTGTTTATACAATGCCTAATTGTGAAAGGAGTGATTTAACTAAGTTGCCCATCTATAGTTCTCAAAATTTTGATTGATCTGTCTCATTTGGGATTATGGGTTCTTAGACGTTCATATCCTCCCAATATAAGTGTACTTAATGGGTGGAATTAAGGGAGTAGGGGAATCTCTTAAATTTTTTTTTTCTACATCTGAAAATAGAAGTAATTGTGAAGAATTTGTTCGCTCCTTAGGAAATATGCTATATATGTTTCATTTGCTTACTTCTAGTGCCCAGGAAATGTAATCACCAATCTGTGAGCATAGTTCTTTAAATCCCTGACTGTTAAACTGAATTGGTTTTTCTTATTTTTACCTTGAGCTGTATAAGACGGAATTCTCATGTACAATTATCGGAGGGGAGTCCCACATATATCAATGAATATATCATTAGTTTGAAGAACGCCTTGAGATTCACGTGTTTGCAATAATCTTTTTCGTTTCACCAATATGTAGAAATATAATATAGATGTATTTATAGGAACTATGTAGGCAAGATAGTGTTTTGCTCACTCTTTGCTCAGGCTTGTCATCTCAAATCTATATTGTTCTTGTGTGCTAGCAATGTGAGCAACTGTAAGATAACAACATAGAATCATATTTATACAAGGGAATTCTTTAAGGAAAAGCGGTTCGGTATGGATATATTCTCATGTTATCTAAAGAAAATGTAGTCAAAATCATTTTGGATTACTCATTAGTAATTTTTGTATAAACATTACATTTAAGTCTTTGAGTACAAAAGCAATAAGTAGAAAGACAAGTGATGTGACAGGATGATGGTTACTTGGTGCTTCAGAGATTGTGTTCTTAAAAGTTCCTTATCTGTGAGTTTCATAAAGATTTGTTCATATCAACTAATTTTGATGAGGATTAATATTATTAGTTGTTGGAACGCTCTCTCTCTCTCTCTCTCTCTCTTAAACAGATTGGTTTTGCAAATGTTAAGACTCTCTAATACACTTTAAAATTGGCAGGGAATGTCTTAAGCTGATTCCACATCAGAAGTTTTCGTTTGCAAAAATTTGGTTGTTGGCCGCCCAGTTCGAAATACGGCAGTTGAATCTGAAGGCTGCACATCAAATCCTTGGCAATGCCATTGGGAAGGCTCCCAAAGATAAGGTAACATATAGATTCATGATTTTTTGGGGCATCTTGGCTAACACCAGTGTTGATGAATTTCATAAAATTATGCAAGCTTTGATGAATTTTGTAACATTAAGTTGTTCTCCCCTCGTGTTAACAAACAAGTGTTCAAGAAGTACATTGAGATAGAGTTGCAGCTTGGTAATATAGAATGGTGCCGAAAGCTGTACGAAAAGTATTTGGAGTGGGCCCCAGAGAACTGCTATGCATGGAGCAAATATGCTGAGTTGGAGAGATCTCTTAGTGAAACTGAGAGAACCAGATCTATCTTGAGCTCGCAATTGCACAACCTGCACTGAATATGCCAGAGGTGTTATGGAAGGTACACTTATATATATGCTTTGATAAACTTGAAGCTGAAATTTACTTTGTCATTTAAGGCATCTTAATATAGTAGATTTGTAATTTCAAATCCAGTCCCTGGGTTTGTGGTTACTGTTGAAATCCCCAAACTTGCGGATATTTTTGGACACATTGTCATTGCTGTGACTTCTTATATACAAGAAAGCAGGTGGGAAGACATCAATCATCCAATGACTGACATGATCAAAAGTGTCCCATGAAATACAAAGGCTCCTTTGCAGATTGTATATATACTTAGGTGATTGGATGGTTGAAATGGTAGTGTGATTGACAGCACTATCTTCTGCTGAGCCAAATATTTGAAATCAACTCACAAATAGCACACCATGGCTAGAACAATTTATGTGCTGTTTGGTATTGTTTCCATTTTTTTCATTTTCATTCTCAGTCATTCGTGTTGTCAGTTGTCAAAATGGGTGAAAGTTTGAAAATTAATAATTTGTCATTTTTATCTTTCCATGAATTTGATTTTTTGAAACTCAGAACAAATTTGTTTTTGTTTCCTGAAAATGGGCTGTTTTCAGAAAATTTTCTCCTAAAACTGTTTTTGTAACCAGTTCCACCAAACGGCCTCATTTGGTAACGTTTATTGTTTTTATTTTTTGTTTTTTTTTCAAAAAAAACAAAAAAAGGCGTTTGTTTAAATTTTTTTTTATAGTTTTTTACAAAATTTGAAAAAAGAAAAGTAAAAACATTAAAATGTGTGTGTTCTCTCTTACTAAAACATTGATCTAGTACTATTGGCACAACGATAACCTATAAATACCCATTACCAAACCAAAAAAAACAAACAACAAAAACACACAACAAAAATACACAACAAAAAATAAAAACTGATAGTGTTACCAAATGGACCCTTCTCTTTCTATTGTTTTTATTTTTATTTTTAATTTTTTCTGTTTTCAAAAAGAGAACAGTTTTTGGTAACGATGCCAAACAAGTTTATATATATATTTCATAGGGGAATTATATATTTTGAAATTTACTAGATACTTCCTGTTATTGTACCGTACAGAACTTATAATGTCTGTACTTTCCTTAAGTTTTTCTTTTCCTATGCTTGAGTGGAAAGATTAAACATTTGTTTGTTTGTTTTTGTTGTTTTCCATGTGGGAGACTTTTATACAAAAGTGCAACTTTTGATTTTTGATTGCTTATGTTATAACATTTTAGCAGTGAGCGTGCAATTGTAGGCTGTCACTTGGTACCTTGTTGCACAGTAAATTCCTTCACAATTCCCTTTGACTTGTTATAGTTATAGCTTTTTTGAAAAACTCTTGTAGGCTTATTAATAGAATTAATCCAATCTGCTTAGATAGACCTGTGGGGAATGATTGCAGCTGAGATCCATGACAAGGTTCTAGAAATATTTTATCAGGGAAAAAAAAAGGATTCTAAAAATATTTTTTCAGAGATACTTGACAATGTTCATGCAGGAAACGTATTAGAATATGCAAGGTCTCAATTGCACTCCATGTCATTAAAGTGCTTAATCAACTAGCGGCAACCATTTTCAGAACCAAAAAAAAAAGGTGCTTAATCGATTTGAGGGTCATGATATCACCCTGTGCTTTCCTTTACTTTGGGTGGTTGTCCCCATTTTGTGGTTTGTCACTCCACGGCTGCAGTTAGAATAGACTTGGTACACATGACAGTTTGATCGGGGATCAGTGAAGTTGGGTTTGTGAAGTGGGTTGCATTGCACCAATCTTTCTCTATTGCCATATCCCGTCATGAATGTTTATTGCATTCCATTTCCACGTTACTCCTTAAAATTAATCCACGGAAACTATGATTTGAAAGCTTCATATGGGTCCACGGAGTCTGAAGTCTTGATAAAGCCATTTCCCCATTTCTATGCACTCCAGCACGGTAGTGTTTCAAATGAAATGACAATAGAGCTGAGGAGAGGGGTTAGCCCAGTGGCAGTGGCACCCCCGCCGATGCCTGTGGTCATGGGGTTGTCTCACCCTCCCTCAGGGCTATGGTCCTCCAATGTACCCAAAAGAAAAAGAAGAAATGACAATATGGTTTTCATCTAGTTTCCATGGATTGCAACACGAAAGATCTTGCTGTTTTGGTGCACTGCATTTATCTATTTCAAGCCCCCTGTGCATGGCATTAAAATTGAAAAAATGTTTTCCTTTTTTCTGCCATATGTCAGGTTTTTGAATGGCATGACATGTACTTCTTTTTCGGTGTCTAGTTCAGCTGCAAATAAGTTTGTAAAATTTATTTCTTTATGCAATTTTAGTTTGCGTATAGGGCAATAGTCTCTGTCCTGGTTTCGTGTACCATACTTCATAAATCTCTGGCCTGTCTTGTATGTAATATTTGTTTTCCCTTTTTTTCTTCTTTTGTTTTGCATTCTGTCTTTTGAGCTTGCTGATTCAAAAGCTAACATTGGAAAATATGGCTAGTAACTATTCTATGTATGCACTCTGGAATACTCAAGGCCGTTGTTTTATGGCTCATTAGTTAATGAAAAATTCTGATTTGATGTTTGAGAGCTTATTCTTTCCATCCTTAGGTGGTTTTGTGCTGGTTGACTATTACTCTTTTCACTATTTTCCTGCGAGGGATTTAGCATGGCATTTGAACATGTTTCTTAGGGGTTCACAGAAGATAAATGTCAATGGTAACCTGTCAAATATAATAGGGGACATTGTAATTAAATTTCTTTGAAAATCTTGTTTGTTTTAGTAAATTGACTCGTATGTAAAGACTGTGAGATAATACATAAATCTGTAATGGGTATTAACATTCTAATTTATGACAGGCATGCATTGATTTTGAGACATCAGATGGTGAATTTCAAAGAACTAGAGAGCTTTATGAGAGGCTTTTAGACCGGACTAAGCACTTGAAGGTATGGATTAGTTACGTGGCGTTCGAGGCATCTGCTATGGAGGAGGAGATCAGAGGCTCAGACTTGCCAAAAGATGATGTCGAAGGATCTCTTCACGATCAGAAGCGGCTATGCGTTCAGCATGTAAGAAGTAAGCAATGTAAACATCTTTTAATGTTACTGCCATTGTTGGTTGTTCTATTTGTGATTTTGTGTTTTATTTGGTAAACTAAATTCTCTTTTTTCATGCATCAGGGGTGTTTGAGAGAGCAGTTAACTATCTTAGAACATCTGCACCTGAATTGAAAGAGGAAAGAGCAATGCTTTTGGACAAGTGGTTGAGCATAGAGAGTAGTTTTGGTGAGCAAGGTGATGTTAATTCAGTCCATGTTAAGTTGCCAAAGAAACTAAAGAGGAGGCAAATAGAAACCGAGGATTGTCCAGCTGGGTATGCTAATCAACTTAATGATATATTCTCTCTTCCTTGGGCAGTTGTTATGTTGCCTTAGCTTATAAAACCGAAAAAAAAAATAAAGGAAAAAGAAAAAAAAACATAATATCTATACGTGTCTTTGGAATGTGTGGAGTTGGTGGATACCTTTCCAACTGGGCAACACTTATCTTGCTGTCATTTTTGGGGATCTGAGCCCTGTAATTTGGGTATGTTTGCTAAAGCTATTTGTGAAATGCTAACCACAGGCTCAGTCCAGCCTGTGGATCAGACTGCGAGTGACTGTCCACCGCGCCTGTAGCTAGACTTCCTCAAACTATTTATGTGGGCCGAGATTCCTGGAACACAATTGTTGGCTAGATTAGTTACGCCCCCAAAATTTTTGGATTCAGTCCAACAGCCTATTTATAATCTTTTTCCTTGTGCCAATCCACCAGTATGCGGCCTCACAAGCATATGTGGGGCAGATTCCTCAGAAATTATCCATTTTGACTTCTCATTGTGCTTGTTCTTGCTTTAAGACTGTCAAGTTGGCCATTTCCACTGTCACCAACCTTCTTTAACTGTACATTTTACATACTCTGGTTATCTGATGTGTGATGATTCTTGACAATCGTTTTTGTTTATTCCTTTTTCCCGTTGCTGATGCTGATGGTTTAACCATTGACAGGTATGAAGAATACATAGACTACCTATTTCCTGAGGAAACCCAGACCGCAAATCTCAAGATCTTGGAAGCTGCATGCAAGTGGAAGAAACAAAAAGTTGATTCTGATGAGGATTAGCAGGCTCCTGTATTTCTATTGTTGTAGGTGATATTTGTGTAAATGCCGAGTGTTTTTTCGTGCTTAAATCTTAGTTTAGAATGATGGGCCTTTCTGAAATGGAATCCCACACGACAGAACTTTCATCTTGAGAGGACATGCGTTTTTGGAATGGGAACTTCTATAATTCACGTTGGCCAAAATTGCTGGTTTATAGCATGCTTTTTATGTGTTTCACCATGGGTTGGCAAGTTTTGGTCAATAAGTCTGGTAATGATCACCCACCGTGGTAAAACCGGCTACGAACATTTTGACCCATAGTTAACAGAAAATTCTCTTCAAGAGGGGAAATTCGCTTGCAGAACAAAGTGGAAACTTGTGATTATGAGAAAATTTTTTAAGAAATGATTACGAGACGTTTTTTAAATTTCAACATAATTTACAAAACTTATCAGAATAGAGCATACAGCGCAATGTTTCATGATGGATGTAAAAATTTCAACATAATTTACAAAAATTATCGGCATAGAGCATGCAAGACAATGCTTTATAATGGATGTGTGATGCAGCTTATTTTACCTATCCATTTGATGCATAAAAGGTCTTTTGCTGCAAAGAGTGAAAAAATATAAATAAATAAAAGAGCTCTGGACAAAGCCCAGCAATTGCATAATATTTCACCGTGGTGTTGACGTAATAAACAGAAAATTAAAGGGTATGAGATGAAGAAGTAGCTCCAAAAATTCCACATGCACATCCATATGTCACGTTTAGTAATGTGAATGGGAATGCGTACACCCCCTGGATCACGTTGAGTTCGAGCGATCTAAGCAAACCAATACAAAGGACTAAAAATAAATTACTAATAATACTAACAATATTATATCTCTCCTCTCTCTCTGTCTCTGTCTCTCTGTGTTGGTTTCTCTTTTTGTTCAGGTCGGCCGCGAATTTAGACCTTTATTGACAGCTTCCAATTTACAGGTAATTTGGATTCCGTGACCTTTGGCATTGTTCACCCACGCATCTCTGTTTGTTTGCTGAGAAAAACAGAGGAAAAGAAAGTAAATTACATTTGGAATCTTGTATGGCTATGTTCACGTCGTCTTGGTTTCTTAGAATAAAACACCCAGAGAAAAGGCCAGATGGTTGAATTTCTCAGATTTCTTGTTTCCTTACAAGTAGCAAAAATGAGAAAATTTTAAAATGTAAAAATCTCCTATTTTCTTTTGTTTTCTGAGGAACCAAACAGAGCATTGGGTTGTGGTAGATTTGTTTTAACTCTGGAATGAATGTGGCTGTAATATTTGGTTTTATAGCGTTTCAAATGAATTAGATCATGTTTACTTAACACGCAGCTAGGTCGTACTTGTTAGAATTTTGAATGCTTCGTTCAATGCCTCATTCATTTTCTGGTGGTGGTAGTGATGAAATAATTGTTAAATGTTTCAATAGTGATCCTGAATTTTCACCCAAGTGATTGCTAATTGAAAGATTCTCTGATCTAATATATTTGTATAAATATATATATTGTTTATTTATAAATAAACAAAAAGAGTTTTGTGCACTGGGAATATACGACCTTTTTTCATATATGGTTTATATATATATATATATATTAGTGTATATAAAGAAATGGAAATCAGTGTTTCTTCTTGTGAAACTTGCACCCGATGGTTCACTTTTGTGATATTTCTTGCATGAGATTGTTTGGTGGGTGGCCTAGTTCTTCAATTACAATGTTTACAAATTGTTTTGTTGTGCTTCAGATGGAAACAGCCTTGTCTTGATCCCTGCTTTTTGAGCAAAGTTTTCTAGAGAGCCGGCCTAAAGATGACAAAGAGTCAGTGGAGGGAGTCCCTAAAGTCCTTGGGGAGTCATATTGATCCCGAGAAAGATGAACAACTGAAGAAGACTAAAACAGGTATATATTTCTCTCCAAAACAACTTTAAAAGTTCAATCCTTACGATATTATTGGAGGCCCTGGAATAGCTCCCTAGAGATCAAAGGCCAGCCCAATGAATAGTCATGCTGCCACATTTTGAATTCAAGAACATTGATCATAGATTGCCTAGGGTCCAAGTGAATTGTAGTATTACTGTATCAGCCTAACCAAAATTATAAATTTTAAAATTTGGTTGAAAACATATGTAAATATATATATTGCTTCTTAGAATTATTTAATATACAACATGTTCCAATTTGTTTTTTTTTTTATGACATATTCCAATTTGTTTTTTGCTGCTGGTAGACTGAACTCTGAAGAGAGAAACTCCCTCAGTTTAGTAACAAATTTTTGTTTGCATTCTTCATAAAACTACAAAAGACACAGCCATCCAAGCTGGTGCAATTAAAGAATCTCTCTCTAGTCCATTATGTATTCCATTCCTAGCAAGTGATTTGGCTTCTATTAGCACCATGTTCTGTTCTTGGTACCCCCATAATTTTAGTAAATGATTGCAATTTCATTGTCCAAGTTAGCTTCCAACACTAAGGCATTTGTAAAGGGCATTGATCAATTGCTTGATTTGAGAATTAAATATAAATTTCCCAGTTGCATAGTGATTCCTAAGCTATTGTCCTTTCCTCATCACAACTTTTGGCTTCCATGAACTAAATTCAGAAGTACACTTTCTTATTGCAGAAATAGATGATAAGGCAGCAAAGATTATGAAGCTTGTAAAGAAGAAGAACCGAGGCAAAAAAGATGGGAACTCGACAAAAGACTCGGAACTTGTTGAACTCGTTGGTGATTTTCACAAACAGTACCAAGCACTCTATGCACTTTATGATAATCTCAGAGAAGAGGTAAGAGAGAAGTTTTGTGGCAAAGAAAATGAGGACGACTCTTCTTCTACCTCTAACTCAGACTCAGAATCATATTATTCCATGGGTGAAGCCAGCGCTAGAAGCAGTCCAAAAAATGATCCTCTTCAGAAGGTGAGAGATGACTTTAAGCTCAAATTTGAAATATCAAGTTTAGAAATTTTTGACCTGAGGAATAAATTGAACTCTATGAGTGAAGAAAAGGAAGCTTTACATTCGGAATATATGGCATCTCTAAGCAAAATACAAGAATCTGAGAAAATAATGAAGGAGTTAAGGATTGAAGCTGAGCAAACAGAAAGCAAAAAACAGACACTCATAAATCAATGTACCCACTTAAAGGAGAAATTGGTTGAAAGAGAGAAAGAACCATTATCTGTCACCACAGCAGATCAAGTTCATGAGAGTAAAGTACTAACTCAGATAAAGGAATTAGAATCCCAGGTTTCTAGCTTGAAACTTGAGCAAGAAAACCTGAGCACCCAGAAGAGAGAACTTGAAGAGCAAATTGAAGGTCAAGCCAAGGAAGCTAAACAACTAGGAGAGGAAAATTCTGGACTGCAAGCCCGCATCTTAGAACTCGACATGACATCCAAAGAGAAAGAAGATACACTTTCTGCTCTTCTGAGGAAACTTGAGGAAAACGAGAGTAATTCAATTTCTACAATTGAGGACCTGATGGCACGGACCAACAATTTTCAATTGGAGGTGGAAACTTTGCGGACTCAGAAAAGCAAACTGGAAGAACAAGTGGCTTTCAAGAGTAATGAAGCATCTACTCAAGTCAAGGGCGTAATGGATCAGGTCAATGTTTTGCAAAGGGAGCTGCATTCCCTAAGCAGCCAGAAAAGCGAATCAGAATCGTCTCTTGTGAAAGTAACTCAAGAAATATCAGATTTCCTTCTTCAGATAGAGAACTTGAAAGAGAGGTTAGAAAGCAAGACCATGGATTTACAGAGAATGCTAGAAGAGAAAGAGGGTTTAAAAATGCAGGTAAATGACCTGGAACTGGAATTGGGTTCTCTACGCAGCCAGAAAAGTGAGTTGGAAGAGCAGATGAGAAGGAAAAATTATGATGCCGATCAGTTGAGAGTAGAAAAAGAAAGGTCGCATGATAGAATCTCTCAGTTGGAGAAATCAGTGAGGGAGAAGGGTGATGAGCTCTCTTCTCTCCAAACAAAGTTTGACGATTTAGAGAACCATTCGTGTACTCAGATTAAGGCCTTAGGAGCAGAGGTGAACAATCTACATCAGGAATTGGAATCACAACAGACTCAGAAAACCCAACTGGAGTTGCAGATTGAGAGAGAGAAACAAGAGTTATTGGAGAGCCTGACTCGGATGGAGAAACAGAACATTGAGTTGACAAGCAAGATCGAAGAACATCAGAAAACTCTGAAAGGCCAGGAGTATGTTATCAACAAGCTAAATGAGGAGCAGAAACAAATTAG
This sequence comes from Euryodendron excelsum, assembly GCA_033060915.1. Classification (NCBI taxonomy): domain Eukaryota; kingdom Viridiplantae; phylum Streptophyta; class Magnoliopsida; order Ericales; family Pentaphylacaceae; genus Euryodendron; species Euryodendron excelsum. The sequence continues at coordinate 18,312,396 of CM065378.1, read as the reverse complement.
AGGTAAGCATCTCGAGTCCAAGTTGAACTACCAAATTGCAGAGAAAAAGATTGAAGAAACTGCGGAAGAGTTCTGCAAGAAATTTGAAGACAGCCTCCTAATCTTGAGCCGGAGGATCCGGGTTGCAGAGCAACTGCACGTAGAGAACAAAGATGTATGCAGAAAGACAAAAGAGAAATACGAGCAAGAACACAAGGACCTCAAGGAAAGGATTGCAACAACTGAAGTTGCGGTCAGGCGGGTAAAGGATATTTCACTCACAGCAAATGACATGTTGAATGGCTTAGATGAAGTGACTCTGAAATTCGTGGAGTGCAGTGGAAACTTCCAGAATCGAATTTCCAAGGCCTCTTGTGAAGTCTTGTTTGCGAAGGATTGGGTGAGGAGGAAGAACACTGCAATAAAGCACGTGCAGGAAGAGGTAGACTCTCTGATTGGGCAACTAGATACGAAGGAAGCAGAGATATTGGGACTCAGAGAGAAGGTTTGGAAGTTAGAGAATAAGGGGAGAGAGCTGGAGAAGATGGTGAAAGAGAAGGAAGAAGGAATGTTGGCTATGGGGGAAGAGAAGAGGGAGGCCATAAGGCAGTTATGTGTGTGGATCGATTATCACCGCAGTCGCAGTGATTATCTCAAGAAAATTCTCTCTGAGACGACTGCTGTTAGAAGCCAGAGGACACCTTAGAACATTCTGAAACTAATTCATTCTTTCGACCAGACATTTCCTCATTCACTAATTCAGAATATATAGGAAACTACAACTATCTTTTGCTTATTCAAAAATTTCTTTTGGGGTTAGTGGTGTTTATTGCACCCTAATGACCTTGATAATGTGACTGTTTTTGTGTTGTCATTGGGAACTTTGTTTCTCAGAGGTGGTATCCACTTCAAATTTTCAATCAATATATAGTCATTATTCTTATATGCAGTGTCTTTCTTCTGCCATGCACTCTCACTGCATTTACCATTTGTGATGAAAATGCTGTTAAAAAAAAAAAACAATGACTCTAGCGTTACTTTAAGTACAATTAGAACCTTTTTTTTCCCCTTCAACTAACCTACAATCTTTTTCTTTTTGTTACACTTGGTGTAATCCCTGTTTGGTAACATTTTTTGTTTTTGTTTTTTTAAAAATACAAAAAATAATATTTGTTTAATATTTTTTTATTTTTAATTGTTTACAAAATTTGAAAAAAAAATAAAAAATATTAAAATGAATGTATTTTTTATTTTTAAAATATTGCTTTCGTATTGCTTGCATAACAGTAATTTATAAATGCCTATCAAAAGACAACAAAAAATATACAATAAAAACACATAATAAAAAATAAAACTGACAACGCTGTTAAACGAAATTAAAAAAAAACTACATTTTTTAATAGTACGTAGTAGCTAGTGAATAAGAAAAAAAAAGTAGAAAAAGGCACAGCAATTCCTAGCTAGCCGTCCCGGCTGGCAATGGGATTCAAACTGCCGAATAATTGTGTAATAATTCGACAAAAGTTTGACGAGACGACGAGAAATTGACCGAATTACTGGGTCCACAATCGAATGTGCCCTAGTATTCCCGTAATAATCTTGAAATCCAAGGGCTCTATGGTTACAAGAAGCTCCAAAGATTCCGTCTCCGCCTCGGGATTGACGCTACAAATGTGGTACAGGTCGCTTTTGAGTGCTCTGTACCGGACAAAACCACTTCGATTTTCATTTCTCATTCACTTCATTTTCAAAAGTTAAACAGATTTCCTATTCCATAGATTACTCAGTTCGTTCAAAAAAACTCTCTCTCTCGCTCTCTCTGCACATCGCTGATTCATAGACTGCAGTTCCGTGTGTTGGACACTGCTGTGGAGCTCTGATTCTCAGGTACGTCGTTGATTACTCTCTGATAATGTTACCTATATACGTCTATACGTACATTTATAGATATTGATTGTGATTATCTGCACAAGCTTTAGTGTGAAAGAATAGTTGATTGAACTGTTTACATCTCGGATTTCTTCGTGCTTGATTGTTATCGGCATGTTTCTGAGATTAGAATCTCTTCGTTGAAGTTCTGGTTTACGAACTTAGATTTGAAGTTCGAATTAAACTCATGGATTGTTTGGCTTCATAAAGCTGTAATTCGCGGTTGCTTGAAGTTCAGATTCGATTAGATTCTCCATTAGGTGATTTAATCTATAACTTTTATCCAATTTTGATTGTGATTGAATCGTTAGATCAAGCTGTTGAAGATGAAATTGAAATGCTTGTATGCGAATTGTATGTTTTGTCGTTGGATGGATCCATTTGTTGCTTTTATCGACAGAGCATTGACTAATTTCGGACGAAGTTGATGTCCTCTCAGAAGAGATTATTTGATGAAAATCGTAAAATCAGGACGAAATCTTAATTGATATTTAGTTTTTTTTTTTTTTTTTGGTGAAGCTGTGAAAGGTCAGATTAGCCGTCTGGCATTCAAAACTTTATTTATTTATTTATTTTTGTGTGATAGTAGTTCTCTGTTTTAAGCCTGGTGAAACTTTCAGATTAATCATCGAATGTATCTACAATAATAACTCCCAGCTATTAATCTGTGGATGTAGAATAATTTCAGGTGAATGTTCTTTCTGAATCTGTTGAGGTGAAAAAGCTCATATGTTGAATGTCATCATAAAGTTGAATTTAACAAAAACTGAAATTTTGTTTTTGAAATTTGAAATTACATAAAGTACGGATCAGTTTTTTTGAAGTTCTAGCTGTATTTTTTGGAGTTCAAATTTGACCAGTCTATACCTGATTAAGACAGCCAGAGAAGAATTTTCATTTCTTTCTAGCTAGTGCCAGGTAAGAATGTTTTGATAAAACTCAAAAGCTTTAATGAGGATACAGAGCGGCGCGGCCCATTTATGGATATTTAGGACAAAATGTACTTTATTATCCGTAAAAGACTCTTTCGACAATTTTTTTTTTACCTTTGACTCCTCAATAAAGATTTTGGATCTGGCATTGCATTTACGAGTTGCTTATTTATTTTAAACTTGCACATAGATTGAGACATATGTTGTTTGATTATGTATTATACAATGAGTTTACAATCATATTTTTACATAACATATCAATTAGATTAAATTAAACATGTGAGTTTTTATTTATTTATTTGCGAGTTCTCTTTTGATTTTTTTACCTATAGTCTTAGTGAGAGAAATATGCTTTAACGTATGTAAATTTTCAGTATTGGCGGACCAATGCGTGGAGAGCTCGTGGTTCTTATCACGAGCTCCACCCCTTTATTGAATTAAGAGGAGATGTCATGCTGATGACTCGAATTATCGTTGGCTTCAGTTCATTGCTGGACATATTTTTCATGGGCCAGACCAAAAGCAATGAGTATATAAGATCACTAAATCGTATGCTTCTTTTGGGTCACTTTTTTTATATAATGGGATACTGTGATCAAGGATGGACGTTTCAACGTGCTTAGCGTATATGTGGACTCAATAGCATAATAAGCATGGTCCAGTTCTTATGGTGTACAACAAAATTTTATTATTTGCGAACTGTTAAGAGCTAAACTACTTTTTCGTCCACTTTTTCCTTTTAAATACCTTACGAATACAGGGAAGAAAAAAAAAGAAGATACCATTCGAACATGCAATCGGTCCTAGCGTTGGATGTACTCGTTTTCAGTAACTAACTTAGAATACCTTTCATTATTTATCTTGGAAACTTATTCTTCCTTGCAAATGAAAAGAGAATTCTGGACCCAACTATTTATTATTTTATTGCACAAATCTTCAGTCGTTATCCGCTTTTTGTAGTGGTTGATACTTGATATTAGTAATATCAAGAATTTATTTATGTACTTTTTGCTAATGGTAAAGATTTAATTTTGCTTATGATATTTCGCCCTTAGTAAGATTTTTTTATGGCCTCTAGACATTGTTGTCTAACATAAAATCGACACCTGATGGATGATTGTACAAGAATTGGGAAATGGCTCTGGTTCCATGGGTACAGATTAAAATTTTAGCCACTCTCAGCCCTTTAATTGTTCTCAAACTTTCTCCCCTTGAACTAGTCTTAAAAAATTTTGGGTCCCATTTGTAGTATCTGGACCACATTTTTAGTAAGTAATTTTTTTTTTCTTTTTTTGATCCAAGAGTTGAAATTTGCATGGTACCGGTTCTGTGACAACAGCTACAACAGCTCATGGTACTGGCAAAAAATCCGAGGAACCATACTAACGTAAGCTCAATTTACGTTACAGTTCGTCAATATTGGACGCACTGAAGGACATGACTTCTTGACTGCATATCTCCACGGTAATTTACAAGTCAACGCAAGTCTCAAGCTGCAGTGTCATGCTAAAATAAGGTTCATTTTATATCAACCGTTTCTTTTGGGACGAGAGAGGTTGTCCCAATTGATTACCAATTTTTCATCATGTGCCCCATGTCATGGGTTCAACCCACTCCGGTAACACTAACTTCTCACTAACCATGTTTTTTAATCTCAAGAAAAAATAATGTTTCTTTTGGCCGTTCATCCTATATGGAGTGCACTTGATATATATACACAAGTTGATTTGCTTTTGCAAACTAGTGCTCTGCTTTAAGGCGTTTAACATCGTACATCCTCAATTGCTCTTAGGTGGAGTCCATGGTATTTGAGATAGAGATGCCTTCGTCCTGATGCAGAATTAAGGTGAATTTGACCAAGACTAAGATGACCAAGCACCACTGGAGGGAGTCAATTAAGTCCTTTCTTGGAAGTCACGTTGACCCTGAAAAAGATGAAGAGCTGAAAGGAACTAAAACAGGTATCCTTCTCTCAGGAAATAGGAAATTATCACCATACATAGAAGAAAGCATCCTGCATTTTCATGATGAATTATTAGCCTATCAAATACGTTACGATTATGAATCTTCAATAAGTTAATGTTTTTAGGGTGCTCGAACACAAGAAAAACCAATAATGTGAATAAATAACCTGAATAAACAACAAATTTTTTTTATTGCCTTCGGAAAACTAATGCCACAAAGTCAATTTTGAAAATAACAAAAAATGAAGCAATAGGTGAATATTGTGCAGTACTCCTGTAGTTTGTGACTTTACCCTCTTCTGCCTTCTCAAATACATGTGGTTCTCCCAAAATCCCTAGTTTGGCAGCAATCATTGGTGATAGCATTATCTTTATGTTCTGCAAAACTTTTAGAATAATGCACCTTTACTAGAGTCCAATGTAAACATTCATAAATTTCATGTGCAACATACATAAATTTCATGTGCATTGCAGAAATAGAGGACAGTTCAGAAGGTCTTGAAGCTTATCAAAGACGAAGATGAAGACAAAAAAGCTGGGAATACAGTAGGAAACATGAAAAAGAAGCCACTTGTTGAATTAATTGAGGATTTCCACAAACATTACCAAGCACTCTATGCTCGCTATGATCATCTGACAGGAGAGCTAAGGGAAAAAGTTTATGGCAAACAAGAAAAGGAGAACTCTTCTTCCTCCAGCTCAGACTCAGATTCAGATTATTCTTTGAAGGAAAGGGGCAGTAAAAATGGAAAAGTGGAAAATGAGTTTCATAAAGCAACAGATGGTATTAAGCAAGAACTTGAAATTGTGCATCTAGAACTGGCTGACTTGAAGAGAAAATTGACAGCTACAATAGAAGAAAAGGAAACTTTACATTTGGAATATCAGACAGCTTCGAACAAAATCCAAGAGGCAGAAAAGATGATCAGTGATTTAAAGATTGAAGCTGAAACATTGCATGGTGATAAATCGAAGGATCTGCTTGAGATTAGGGACCTGAATCTAAGACTCGACAGCACTGAGACAGTAGCAGCTGAACTGAATCAGAAATTGGAAGAAATAACAAGAGAGAGAACTGATCTAATGATGGAAAAAGAGACGGCAACAAAAAGGATTGAAGTGGGAGACAAAATCACTGAAGAATTGAAAGTCATGACTAATCAGTTACATGATGAGAAAAAAACACTGCAGCTAGAACTTGAAGCTGTTAAAGGAATGCTCTCTATGACGAAGGAGCAAGTGGAATCTTCAGAACAGGAAGTAGCTAATTTAATCCAAACACAGAAAGCTACTCAAGAACAAAATAACTCTCTGTCCTCAAAAATTTTAGAGCTCTCAAATGAGATTAACAAGACACAGGACAAAATACAAGAACTTGTGACAGAATCTAGCCAGCTGAGGGAGGAATTGGGCAAGAGAGAAAGGGAACTTGCGACTTACACAGAGATGCACGAGGTTCATAAGAGTGAAACATCAGCTCAAATGAGGGGTTTGGAACTGGAGCTGGATTCTCTGCATGCCCAGCAAAGAGAAATGGAAAAACAGAAAGACGACGAGCTTTCCACTCTGCTGAAGAAACTTGAGGATAAGGAGAAAGATTCATTGTCTCAAATTGAGGAATTAACAACACAGATCAAGAACCTGCAACTGGAGGTGGAATCCTTACAGACTCAGAGAAGCAGATTGGAAGAACAAATGGTACATGAAAGTAACGAAGCGTCAGCTCAAGTCAAGGACCTAATTGATAAGGTCAATGAAAAGCAACAGGAGCTAGAGTTCCTAACCAGCCGGAAAATTGAATTTGAATCTATACTGGAAGAAAAAAATAAAGAGATTTCGCAATACCTTGCTCAGAGAGAAACTCTGAAAGAGGAGTTAACGAGCAAGACCATGGATGAACAGACAACGCTGGAAGAGAGAGAAAATCTAAAAGTGCAGGTGAAGGATCTGGGAATGGAGGTGGACTTGCTACGCAACCAGCAAAGTAAACTTGAAGAGCAGATAGAAAGTAAAAACGAAGACACTCATCACTTGAAAGAAGAAAAGGATGGTCTGCAGGAGAGAATTTCTGAGTTGGAGAGGACATTAACAGAGAGAGGGGAGGAGTTAATTACTCTCCACAAGAAACTTGAGGATAAACAGAATGAAGCATCCACTCAAATTATGGCCTTAACAGTCCAGGTTAACAATCTGCAACAGGAGTTGGATTCCGTTGTCTCTGAAAAAAGCCAATTGGAGTTGCAGATTGAGAGAGGTAAGCAAGAATCTTCAGAAAGCCTGACTCAATTGGAGAATCAGAATGCTGAATTAGCAAACAAGATCATGGATCAGCAAAGAATGCAAAGAGAACAGGCGGATGCTTTTAACAAATTGAATGAAGAGCACAAACAACTTGAAGTTTTGTTTCAAGAATGCAAGGAAAGGCTCGAAGTTGCTGAAAGCAAGATTGAAGAAATGGAAGAAGAGTTACGGAAGAGTATTGAATACAAAGATCAGAAAGTCGATGAATTAGAAGAAACAATTGAAGACCTGAATAGAGATCTGGAAATGAAAGGAGATGAAGTAAGCACATTGAAAAATAATGTACACACAATTGAAGTTACGCTCCGCCTATCAAACCAAAAACTTCGAGTAACTGAACAATTACTGACTGAGAAGGAAGAGAGCCACATGAATAAAGAAGAGAAGTTCCAGCAAGAAGAAAGGTTGCTTGAAGAAAAGATTGCTACATTGTCTGTTGTGGTGGCCAATTACAAGGAGGCTCAAGTCAAGATAATTACAGACATCTCAGAGAAAGTCAAGAACACCATGACTGGACTGGACACTCTAACCCTTAAGTTTGAAGAAGACTACGGGCACTTTAAGACATGCGTTTATCAAATCTTGAATGAGCTTCAGGTCGCAAAGAACTGGGTCAAGGAGACAAATAGTGAGAAAGGACAACTAAAGGAAGAGGTCAGCACCCTCGTTGAGCAACTGAAAGATAAGCAAGAACGGGAATCGGTCTTGAGAGAGCAGGTTGGAGAGTTAGAGGCAAAGTTGAGGATGGTTGAAGAGGAGAACCGGAATCTGATGAAAGCTCTTAAAAAGCATGAAGAGAAGATGGGAGACTTACAAAAGATGATGAATGAGAAGGACGAGGGGATTTTGGGCCTAGGAGAGGAGAAGAGGGAGGCCATAAGACAGCTGTGTGCATGGATCGATTATCACCGTGGGAGATGCGATTATCTCAAGGAAATGCTTTCAAAGATGTCTGGTAGAAGGCCAATCACAACTTGAATGTTAGAATTTTTTTAATTTTATTTTTGTTGCATCATTTCTTATATTTCATTTGTTTGTTTCTCTAGTAAGGCAGGTCATTTGTTGATAGAACATTTGTCAGGTGCTAGCAGCGATGGGTGCCGTAGCTTCCTAAATACTCGTGTGTGTTTTGCATGCTAATGAGAAGGTAGCTCTCCTATTAGCATGCATGAGCCAGGCATCCAAAATATATGAATGGGCAACTGAAAGGGCACCCCACACAGTTGCAAGGTTCCACCACCTTTTCGATATATTTGATTCAATAATGTAATAACTAATTTTAGAGCAATTACGTCAAAAGAAGACAATAGAGACACTGCTGACAATAGCAAAGGGGAAGTATCACGGAGAAAATCACATGTTATGCTAGAGCAGTGAGTGGATTCACACAAACAATCACGCAGCATAAAGAGGAGCATATAAAAAATGCAGAGGTATATATATCACCAAACTACTGATTTCTTAATAATCAGTTACACAAATAATTCTCCATGTAAAGCCAGTTACAAAAATAATACCGACCAAAGGATAAGCTAAAATTTCTAGAAAGCTACTAAAAGGCATCTCGTGCATGCTTCTTGATAACTTATTGGTGGCGCATATGAATGAAAAAGCTAAAAACTAAGGGAGATCGAAAAAGATGGGTTGGACGATATCAATAAGGGCTAGAAATTGATTTCTAAACTTCCTCAAAATTTGAATTTTTTTTTCTCTTAAAAAGTTCCCATAATTTACCTTCTCCATTCCTTTTTCTTGCACAAATTTGCATGAAAGTCCAACAAATACCTGAAATTCCCATGTGGTTTCAGTCGGATATCCTCACCTCAACTCCAAGAATGTCCTTTACCACCTCGTATGTCACAAAAGCTATTGCTATGGATGGTACCACCTAAAGAGAATGGCAATTGCATTAGAATGTTAATCTAATAATTTCCGTCATTAGTGAAAGACAAACTACTGGAGAGAGAAATGAATCCGCTAAAAATATATGGATATCCACCCAGCTAGCAATTAAAGAATGCCTTAAGAACTGAAGCATGTAACACTAAACTAAAACAGGGGGTCAACACATCAAAAGATGGTCATCATAACATGAATACGAACCTTTACCGAATTGGGGATCAAACCCTTGTACAAAGCTCCAAAACCCTCATGCCGAACTGTTTTTCTGAATGCATCAACCATACCAGAATAGTCAAGTGGCGCCTTGCTCTTCCCATCGCCAGTGACAACTGAAGCAGCATCTTTCCAGCCCACCATCTGCATCCTTCGACGGATAACATCAAGAGGATAAGCAACCGTCTGGCCAACAGTTCCAGCAGCGGCCCCACATGCAAGCTTTGTTGTAACACTCAACTGGGAGTCTTCAACTAGTCCAAATGGTCTAGTTTTGATCAACCAATCTTTTAAAGATTCATATACAGAAAAGTTCAGACCCACATATGGTATCTACAGACATTATAGTATATATTTTAGGCCTCTCGACATAGAAATGAGAAAACAATTAATCTTAAATATAAAACAAAAAGGGAAAGGCAATAGCCGTGATCAGTAATTTTCTACTTATATTTTTATTTTTATTTTTATAACAAGTAGAGTGCATCCTTATTATACAACATTCTGTCTTATCCACTCATCATCAGCACAAAGCTGGAGAAAGCATACCACTAATTAAAATGTTAGAAATATATATGTATATATAGAGAGAGAGTGAGAAGGACTCATACAACTGGCTCACTAAATAGAAAACTGCTAAAACAATTGCATAAGAGTTTAAAACAGCGTGATGAGTTTCCTTAGCCATGACATATATATATGTGTGTGTGTCTTTTTCTTTTTTCTCTCTTGTTTGGCAGTTGGTACTTCCAGAACCCAGAAAGAACATGAAAATATCTAACAATTGATAAACATGTTCCACTTCTCTTCCTTAATTCTCATTAATCTCCCATTCATCTGTCCTATATCTTGCTTTTACTCTCCCAATTTATATCAATAAATGCAAAAATGAGTGCACATGGTTATCAGGCCAAGAATAATAACAGCAAAATGCTTGACTACAGAAAGACAGAAAGTTTTCATATTGATATGATGAAAGAGTGCTATCATTACCATTTGTGTAGTAGAAGAATTCAACTGATCCAGAAGAACCATAAAATAACAACTTTCAAATTGAACTGGTCATATCAAGCATGTAAAGACGGTATAATCAGTAGCCTCCTAATGACGCTTGTAATTGTATGCATTATGGGTATGAAAATTAATGTTCAAACCTGAAGAAAAGAGAGAACTATTCTCATTCTTTTAAATCATCCTTGACATTTAATCAGCTGATTCTAACTTCCAAACCAAGTTTTTGATGGGCAAAAAAACATAAATCCACCTATCCGAGTATTAATTTGTTACCAATAGATCAAAGAGTGCACGGTGCAACCCATGACCCAAAGGAACTGACACTCCAATTTTAACCCATCACAGAACAATTCAAGCCCAAACCAGAATCTACATGGATCAATTTGTAGACTTCAACACAAACAAGCAATCAATGGTATACAGGGTTACTTACAACTCCTATTACTGAAGGAAGCCATCCTTTGTATAAAGCACGGGGGCCTTCTTCACGGAAAACTGTTAAAAGAGCATGGAAAATTCCTCTATATTGGCGAGGAGATGCCTCCGTCTGCAAAAAATTGAGCATAGAGTAAAATGTGAAACCATAATTTCCAAATCTACAACAGCCTGCACTCTGCATAGGGAGTACAAGGACAAAACTGCATAAATTGGATATAAAGAAGGAACCTCCAAACAATACCTGGACAGTGAGCCGCCCTCGTACCATGTCCATTGGGTAAGTCGCCGACATGGCAATGATTCCAGCACATGCTCCAGCTCCAAGGCGTAAAAGAGGAGTGAGTTCGGCATCCTCTGCAATAGATAACCATGGAAAAATAGCAACCCTCATCAACAACCCTACATCACTTAAATTCAACCCTAAGATTCAACAGCAGAACCAATTTTATTGACACAAATAGGAGATTATGTATGGTTAACTTTAAAACTCGTTAATAGTTAACTGTGGAAATTGTATGTGTTCATGTGCTCTGCACTTAAATAATTTATTTCTCATACATTATCTCCTAAATTACAACCATTTCATCTCATTAGCAAGAAAAGTGGTCCAGATTCCACAGAATAATTATCCCATCCCATTTTACATGCCACTTGAAGAAAGCACATCTCGTTTTAGTAGCACTCCATTGCCACTTGTTCTTCATAAAAATTTCAAAAATTTGAAAGTTAGAGAACCTACATCCTAGATTCAGCCATTATGTTTCATGTAGCATTTAAAATGAGTACATTTTTTTGGTATCGTTCAATAGGACCTATCCATTTTCTTCAGCAATAAAAAAAACAAAAAAGAGATGGAATCAGCTGATTAAATGTTGCAGATGTACTACAAATGATGTACTTATCAAAAAGAAAAAAACTGTTCTTCAATCTCCTGCAAAAAATGTACAACCATTTTGGTGAGTGCTCCATTTGTCATAATTTCTCCATTCAAGAAACTGGGTTTCAACCTTCAAGTGCTTTGGAAATAAAGGAACTGCATGAATGATTATAAATTCTAAAATGGCAAATATTCTATATGATAAATGGAATTGACACTTTGTCCCAAACTATAGAAACATATTAAGAAATAAATCAAAATATAATTTCCATTTAGCAAATAAGACTGCGGACTTTTTAGAAAACATGGCCCAGCGCGTACACACACATGAAAAGAAAAAAAAAGGCAACAAGCAATTATCTTCTGACTTCAATACAATTTAAAATGGATTATTATCTAACCACCAGCTTGTCCAACATACAACAAATGCACCCATAAATATGCGATGGCCATAGACCCGGCAATCCATCACATGTTCTACTTGGATCAGAAATCAACCAAAAAACCAAGGGATCCATACACAGTACATGTGAGAATGAGGAAGCAAATCAAAAGAATCATAGCCTTGTTAAAAGTCCAAAGATTGATAGAGTAATATGAGAAAAAGAAAATAGGAGAGGGTCATACCCTTTCCATTTTGCTGCCGATAAAGCCATAGAATTCCCCTGTTTGATGAGCAAAAGGAAGAAAATCCTTTAAAAATTATATGCAGATAGAAGCTGCATAAAGACTTCAAAAGGCATGCAATATTTTTGACTGAAAGGTCAACGGTGGAAAGATATATATTTGCAGTACATCTGTTTGCAGAAAAGCATGACATTGCTACTCTTATATTGAAGCTCAATAATACAAATATGTACGCACAATTATAAAATGGAATCCAAATATTCTGAGCAGAAAAAAGAAAGAGAAATCTTATTCAGACAAACTTCCCAATTATTTTAATAGCTAGAGTCATTCTTTCATAAATAATCAATATGATTCAGACAAATTGATGCAACATTGATGAAAAGATTATTTGATGCAAAAATCAGGAGTCTCAACTTAATTGATGCAACATTGAGAGCACTCTTACTCTATGCATTGTTTCTCTTTTGTAGAATTGTCATGACACTAGAGTGATGCATTGCCATGCATTTGATGAAAGATTCTTTTATACTAAAAGAAAAAGGAAAGAAAGAAAGAAAAGAATAAAGAAAAAGCATTTGACACATGAGTAGCCTCTATTTACAATAGCAGATGTCAGTTAAAAGTTTTCGCAAACCTCCACGTGCAATATTTTCTTTACATATTTTCCCCTCATTTCCACACCACCACCATATTTCCTGAAACTTCCTTTTTTTTTTGGTGTTCACAGTCAACATTGACAATAAAGCATAATGTGCATGCCATAAAGCTCTAAATATTTGCAGCAAAATAAATAAATAAAACACTAAAAGTAGAAGAAAAGGGAGCACTGTAGCATACTTAGACGCTTCCTCATAGCTAAAGAACTTGACTGCTGAGTTTGGGACAATGCGAGCACAATTAGTGCCATTGCCTTTAAATAATCCTCGGAAACCTTCAGTTTTCCATATATATTTCAAGCCCTGAACTGTTCCACTATATTTTATACTATGAGGATTTTGAACCTGCATTTTCCAAGACCAAATAAATGCAAAAAGTTTTTTTCCATGCAGAGTATAAAATTACCACAAGACAATCACAAATGATAGAGAGTAAACTATGTAACCTAGAATATTTGCATGCTATGGAAATTCCGCCTTTAACATGCTCCAAGATTGATGATGGCTAATGTGTATGTGATGGCACAAGCAAAATCACAATGAATTTGCATCATTTGTCACTGGTTCAACGATTACATCCTTAAGAAGGTGTCAGATGTTAAGAGATAAAAGTGATTGTTGACATTCTTATAGCTGAATCTCATAGCCAACTGAACTCTCAAACTTAAGCCTTGGGCCTTTGATTTCCAAGTCATAGAACTTTTTGTGTTAGACAAAATCAACTTCAACAATACAAGTTTTATGAAGACAAGCGCAAAATAAAATAAAAGGCAAATTGATTCCTAATTGCTATCAGCTTGGCATGTTGATATAAGTGCATTAATTTCCATTTAGTCCATCTTTAAACCATAAGTATTTTGTGTTAATTTTTTTATTTTATTTGATAAGTTAAACCTATAATTGCTTCTTAGACCATGGTCATCTGCAGTAATTCAAATTATTTGTGTGTGTACAAAATAATAGTTACTCCTTCAAAAAACCTCTTTTTCGCAGCATTTTTTAACTGACATACTGCTCCATCTGGTTAAGAAAACAACATAAGGTAGGAAGAATTTGGGTATGAGTTGCAAGATTGAAAATTTTCATTTCCTACAGCTTTTGGCGACCAGAAGCAGCATTAAGGAAAAGAAAATTCCTTCAAAACTTCTAAATGAGAGAGAGAGAGAGAGAGAGAGAGAGAGAGAGAGAGAGAGAGAGAGAGAGAGAGAGAGAGAATATGTGCACTACAAATAATTGATACATGTTCCTTGATGCCACCAGTAGAAAAGCTTGCATTGACAAACTCCCTCAGGTGAGAACCATTAGCAAAACATTTTACGAAACAAAACAATCCAACAACGAGAACAATACATATGCATGATGCTGGAAATGCAAAAGTTCTACACATTGTACCCCATGCTAAAAAAATATCAGCTGGATACAGAAGTTCTACCTGAAGCAAAATCTTTAACCGTTCTAATGGAGCAACAGCAGTACGTGACCTGCAATATGGAGTACATGGGATAGATTCAGTGTAAAGAAGATACTGGGAGAAAACTTTCCTTGCTTTTGCAATTGTCATCGACAGAATTATATAACTATCCTGTAGGCAGTAGCAATCACTAGAGCATGATAATCATATAGAAGCAGTCCTGTGTGATATTTCTGACATCATGTTCAAGGATGGGAAGCGAAGTTAACATTACCTTAAACAACAGGCCATGCTTTTCTGAAGGTTACAAATGATCCCTTGTGCCAGAGAATCTAAGATTACTTTGTTAATCTAGTGTCTATAACTTTTTCCTCCCTTCAAGACAAGAAAACAAAAAGGTTTCTAACACCAAAGAGAACTTCTCAATATGAGCCAACGCATCAACGTAAGTTTGCTTAATTTTTCCATTCATTTGATGTAATTTTCTTCCCTATTTTGACCAAAAGAAAAGCACAAGTTTCTGAGGGTGCTTCAGAATCATAAATTCTGGACAATGTAACAATGTCGTAATTCCTCGAACATAATAGATTAGTCATTACAGCCAACTGCCAGGCCTCTCATTGAACTATGGGAAAAAGATAAGTTCTCAGAGAATAGGCAATATAGAACAAGATAACATTCCGTACATTCCACACTTTTTAAAAGCACCAATTCATGAAGGGGAAAAGCTGTTGGATTAGCAATGATCAAGAAAATGTAACACAAGTAATTGTTTTTCATAATGACTCTCACTGACTTGACTGCGGCATAACTGAAACTTAGACAAGTAGTTGGAGTTTGGACATCCCACCCCCATAAACAAATAAAATGGTGCCAGTGTAACCTAAAGTTATATAAGCTCTTTTATTTAAAAGTGAAAAATCAAGCCAATCATATTTAGCCTTGGATTCTAAAACCCCATACCATTTCTGATTGTGCCTTAAATTTCTAGAAACCAACCATAAAGTTTGTCTCGGTTTTACTTTTACTACATAAAAATGCAACAAATAACCAAATCCATGAAGTACTGAATTTCATGCCTGCATAGCAGTAGTATAGTGAAAAATAACAGGTGCCTATGATGCCGGGGTTTCAACAAGGTCTTAAAGCTACCAATTTCAATTGCACAAAATTTCCTAGTATACGAACATATAAGGCCAAGTAGCAACTTCAAGATGTTTGCTACAGTGCTAGCAACAGCCAAGACAATAGAGATAGAAACAGATGAAACCTGAAGATTGATATGATTAAAAAACACAATAAGACTTCGAATAACAGGTTCCTCAGACTAAATATACCTATATAATTCACATAACAGTTTAACGAGTGGAAATTGCACTTAGATAAAAATGTTAACACCTAATTATCAATGTAACGTATATGCATCATGTATTGGCACAATTTCATGTCTATTCCATACATTACACAGAGCAAAAATAACATGATCGGTCGTTCCAATAAGTCTCAAATCAACAAAGGACAAACAACTACGACAAATAAACGCTCATTCAAGTATAAATCTTCAATTGTATTAAACGAATGATTCAGTAAACAGAACTAGCAACGGTCGAAATATATGGTCCACTAAGTTATGGTTAAACCAGAACGAGTACAATTTTATACCAACTATATACATTACACAGAGTAACAATAACATGGTCGGTCGTTCCAATAAGTCTCATATAACCAACGACGACAACAAATATACGATCATTCAAGTATGAATTTCAAATAGTTATAAACGAATAAATCAGTAACCAGAACTAGAAACGGTCGGAATATATGGTCCACTACATTACGGTGAAAGAACGAACGAAATTCGGAAAAAGGAGAGTATGAACTTACACTCCACCGGCGACTCCGCCGGCGACGAGAGACTTGCAGATACTTAAGAAAGCGTAACTCGGAGCTTTAACTCCTTCTCTAGCTATCTTCGCTTCCTCCGCCAGATTTACGATCGTCGTCACCGCCTTCTCGCTCGTCTTCCCTACCACATCCTCTGACGCCATTCAAATCCTACCTCGCAGGAACCCTAGCACAGATTCGCCGTAGTTACGTTCGACGGCGATCTCCAGGGAATGAGAGGTTCTTTCGTGAGAAATGGGCAAGCAAATTATTTAAGCGCCTAGTCTGTGTGTGTATATATATATGTATAGAAGTGTGTTGGTAGTTAACTAGTTTTGTTGCTTTCCGAAATGGAGATAGTTTTGATGATAATTGTATGGTCGTCACCTCTCCGCGGATTAATTAGGGCACTTAGATATTCTTTGCATTATTATGATTTGGGTTTGAAAACTCGAAGTGAGAGTGACTAGGAGGTTGAAACTATGGCCGCAATTTTGGGTTAGGCCAAGTTTTAGAGGCCAATCTATCTTGGTAAGACCAATTTCATGAAACCACATGGTTGGACTAGCAGTTAGTTGGTGTTGATACTAAGTTTGACATTTTAATTTTTATTCTTTTTACATATTTTTTGTGACCAATTATTATTCATGTAATATATTTGTATGAATAATGGCTTTTCACAAATTTAAAAGAGTTGTAAAAGACAATTTTTAAAAAAAAATGTCAAAAGAAAGTCCAATCTCGTGAATCCATAATCAACCATGGTTTAAGATTGTTCAACACAAGTTATGAGTTAGTCAAACTTTAGAATCAATCATAATATGTTACACAAAGACTAATATAATAGTAATAAGAATAATCTAGGTAAAATGTGGGGCAGGAGTATCTTATATATGTTATAGTGTCCTAATTTTTAACTTAGCGGCAATATAAGAATATGATTGTTGGATATTTTCACTAGTGTACGTTTGGTTGGCAATTTGGCATTTCTTAAATGCATTGCAAAATGTTTAAATCCAAGCCTAATCATACATTGGCTTAGGTTGATTGAGGGACTTCCTGAAACTAGATTGTTTGTTAAGTTTTGATCAGTTTGGTTTAGTTTAGTAATGCTTAAATGATATAATCCTACAAACAAATTGGCCTAAAAATTGACACTTAACAGGAAAGAATGGTAAATAACTTCACATCCGTGTGGATGGGAACGAGCAACTCAGCTCAACATCCTCAAACCACTAGCAATAGAAAGAGATTTTTCTGCTACTTTGTTCCCATAATGTTGCTACGTTTGATCAACATTAGTGCTACGTCTTACTTCGTTGCTAAGCCAAAATGCCTGGCTGATTACTTCGAACACCCATGCCAAAATGCAGTTGCATGAGGTCCTGTCTGGGAGACACCATATTAAACTGGTTCTAGGGCCACAAATTAATTGGTGTTAACGTTTAGGTGTTTGATAAATGCAGTCTAAAACAATGTTGAGGAAAGTGTCCCAAACCTGGTCAAAATCAAACCAAGAAGGGGTGATTTTTTTTAAAAAAATAGATAACTTAATGGAAGCGGACCTGACTTGATCCGTTTTTCAGACTACCCAAACATGCCCAGTGGTATGACAACTTTCTTCTTCCCCTTTCCTTCACCACATAAGACCCTTATTATTAGTCAAATTTCACCAAGAAACAATGCATTAATTAGCTATGCAACTTCATGATTTACCAAATCGTTTGTCCTAAAATTGTAGTTTGAAAATTGTTGGTGACCTGATATGAAATCTCTCTTAGGGTTTGTCTAGTAAGGTCACTGTCTCATTAGAAGCCGGAAGCTATGGGTCATTTGATGCTTCATTAGATCCACAAACTTCTTTGATTGTCGATGTCTCGAAGACTTGTGTGCCTGACCTGAAGAGCAATAAAAAGAATGGTTGGTGACATCTTGACCATAATTCACGTTTATCCGTAAGTCAGGATTAGATAAATTCAGTCCACTCAACCCATTGAAAGACATCGTTGCATTTGTCTTAGCCTGATCCCTAAATCTTAAAATAAAGTTTAATGGAATAGACCTTTGTCTTTCCAATTTTTAAGGTGTGTAGCTTATATTGATGTTGTCTAATGAGCTCATTGATTGACCCTAAAATTGTTAACCCACCAGATGGCAGACTATTATTTGTTTAGTACCCTGATTTTTAGGCCTAATTCTACCTTAAATTTGACAGGTAAGTAATTTTCTTAATTTCTACTCTTCTCCTTCTCCTGAAATGCTCTCATATAATGTTCTATAACCATTTGAGCCCTGTCAACATGAAAAAAGGATCGAGAATTTAATATTTGATAGGGCGATAAGAAAAGTGATATTCGTTTAGTTCTTTTAGCTAATTTTCTAGATTAAGTTCATAACTTAGCTTGTGATGAAATTTTTTCTTTTCTAGCTTTGTCTCTGTAACCACTGCTTTCATAATGTTTTTAATATTAGGCTTTTGGTTTTTGATAGGGTTGCTGCAGTTGTTGGAAGTAAGGAATATGGAATCCTCTTTCCTTTTCTTTTTTCTTATTATTTTTCCATTTTACTTTCAGAGTGAGTTGAACCTGTTGTTTTCTTGGTTGCATGGAATCGGGCTTGTTTCACAATGCAAACAAAAAATAAATATGACTGAATATGATAGAAGCAACGCTAATAATGTTTCCATTTGGGTTCTCAGGTTCTGGGATTGAACGATTCTCAACCTTTCCCACCCATCCATGCTTCATTGCATGATAGGGACTTTGTCTCCACCCAGCTCCCCACCTTCTCAATCCTGTTTTAATTTTGCATCTACATAGCAACAATGGGTCGCCCAATTAAGCTACATGAATGGTAGTTTTAACCAAGGACTTCGGGTGGATTAAGGCACGAACTAGAACCAGCTGGAAGAGTAATCTAAATTAAAAGGAAAATGTTATTCTTTTAGAAAATTTGTAGGTAACAAATACCTATAAGGTGTTTTGTGTTAAAATAAATAATTCTTATTCAATTATAACATTTTAATGATAAATTTTGTATGAAACTTAACCGAGGATGGCGGAGCGATGTCACAACTATCAGAGAATCACTAGTTACGGCCCAGGCAAAGCCCATTGTAAACATTTGGTCATAGTACTCTTTAGACTGCATACTGGAATTTTCGTCAAAACGCCCAATGGGCATCTCGGCTCCTCTGCCTCTCTCCTTCCAGTCCCATAGCTCATAGTCTAAGATATAGGTAGTCTAAGACATAGGTATATATATTTTCATTAGGCTTTGGTAAAGTCTGAGAAAACCTAAAAAACAAGTAGAAGGAACTAACATTGGTCAAGTTCGGTAAAGACCACAGATTCAAACGTATCAAAAAGAAAACAGAAACAAAAGGGTTGTGACGGCAGATGTGCCAAAAGGGTACACAATGCAAGCACCGGGAAAACGACAAACAAAACCAGCTGCCTAAAACAGTAACAATAGTGGGTTAGATAATACGATTTCATATACACGACCACTCTCGTTGTTATTTATTTATTTTTTTCCACAACTTTTGTTATACTATTATCATATTTTTTAAAAATTTTTTGTGTAAAACTTATGAGAGAATAGCATTCCTTAATGCTATATTTAGAAATTAGATTTATGAAGAAAAATGAAAATGAAAAGAAAGAAGTGAAAAAAGTTATCAAAATAAAAGAGTATTTTTATTTTTTTTATCCTTATATTTTTTATCATCAAATCTTTAATTTAAACATAGCGTAAAATTTGGCGCCACTGAAAGGCATTGGAACTCGTCTAATGTAAGGGCTCTGATGCTTAGTACATGCATGCTAGGGTGGTCTCATTGTCATTTTCATCAACGGTAGATAAGAATAAAAAATCACACGTTACCCAGAAACAATTCGTATTTGAAATGTCCAGACCTTTTCTCATCTAATACTACAAGAAAAAATGTTAAGCTAACAACCCTGCCTGCAACAAATTAAAGAGGAGAGCCAATGATATCGCTCCACGCGTACCAATATGACCTGCTACAAATTTTGATGAGAGCATGTCAATTTTCCAAACAATTTCAAATTGAAATAGGGTTGCACAACTTGTATAATAAGCACAAGGGACCATTTGGAGATGCCCATCTAGAATACATATGAAGAAGAAGGGAAAGGAAAAAGCAGCTCTTATGATCTTATGGGACTGTGGAAGTCCCTTGTATGATTCCTTTGAGTTGGTTTCACTTGCTCACCTCATCGAGCGGCATATGATGGCGTTGCCGTCTCCCGGCGGATCGATGCGGTTTGCTTTCCCGTCGTCGAGCACGTCAAGGTCAAGCAGTGGCACCGCCGTGAAAATGAAGAATCTGCAAGGGAACGTGACCAAATATGTAGAGAGGAACATGTGGAAGAGGAAGACGATGGGAAGGAAAGAGAAGCCAAACAAGCTCAAGAGCGGATTTTATAGATTCTGTAATAGTTTTGGTTTCTCAAAGAAGTAAGAGATATGTATTCAAAGAGGAAGTGAAAAAGCTAAAGCAGTGTGAGTTTCTGTATTTGAAAGATTGTAAGGTCCGTGATAAGAATCATATTGATGGCATAGTATGTATTCAGATAATCGATCAAAATGGTACACGTATGAACATATATATCTGTATATGAATGCAGTAGAATCCTCTGAATTGTGTTTGATTGCCGAAAGATATCCCATTACAGGTTAAAATCTCATCAATAGATCTATAACACGGCTCATGAATCTGCTTGTTCCGTTTTTTTTTTTTAATTAAAAAAAAAAACTCTCTATAAGATACAAACGCATCTGTTGTTTCGGCAGTGGTGATTAAGAGAAATGTTTTACATAAATTTTTTTTACCTACTTTTTTATTTACCAAACACAAATAAATAAGTTTAACATGTATTTATTAATATAGATCTCACGTGCATTATGTATGATAAGTAAGAAAGTACATGAGAAAATAATTTATGTATAGTATTACTCGGTGATTAATGATTATAGCTTATACTATGATATGTGTAGCATTGTTCAATTGTGAACTTCGAAGTGTAAAGCTAGATACGAAGAGGGTTAGTCCAGTAATAGAGGCGCTACCACCTATGATTTGATGTCATAAGTTTGATTTATCTTCCCCTTATTAGAATTTTAACCCTCTAACCTCTAATGTGTCAGGAAACAAAAAAAAAAAAAGGTGTAAAGTTGGATTCTACCATAATATCAACAATAGGCCCAATGACTGCATGAGGGCCTATTTCTTGAAAAAGGCTACAATCCCCTGCACTAGAGGCGTGCGTTTATTGGGTCTTAAGATTTACTTTTTTTAGGGTATTAAGTTTAAAATCTTTTAGGTGTAATTCTTTAAGGCCACTCCTGAGGTTCTGATCTGATAATTATTTGATTTCGGTAAAATGAAAGGTTTACACAAACTTCAAGATTAGTCGAGGTATACGTAAGCTGATCCGAACATCCGATTAGTAAAAAAAAAAACAAATGTTTGTATGTCGAGTCATGTTTGTACCAACTCAAACTCAAAACTAAACCAAACTTGGGGGTTCCAAATTTTTGAACTCAGAATAGCTGGTTTTAGATTGGTTTGTCTTTGTTATGAAGAAGCTAATTTATTATTTACAATTTTTCAAAATAGCCTCAATCCTACATTCTCAATATATTTTTTTAATTTTTAAAACAACATATAAAATAGATCAACAATAATTAAGTACAACAAACAATAATTTAAATACGTATATAAACATATATAAATTTTGTTTGGATCTTGATTTGGATTGAAATCGTCTGTGTTTTATTATATAACACCTAGGGCATGTTTGTTTAAGAGATAAAGAGTGGGTATAGGAGATGGAATCCAATGAGCCCTACAAAACCCATGTTTGGCAACAAAAAAAAATTCCCGGATACGTAATCCCTTACAATAAGAGATACGTAATACCATGAGGGAGATGGTATTACATATCTTCTCCCTTGAGATAAGATGTAATTTTCATTTTTACTCTTTTTCTAATTATAATAGGTTAATATAATTTTATACATTATAATATGATATATTATTAATATTAATTTTATAATAAATAATATAATAATATAATATTAATTATTTCACTTCTTATTTCTCTTAACCAAACATAGTATAAATAATACTTCATTACATTATGATATTGCTTATCACTCATCATTATATTTTTAAGCTTATAATATTATTTATTCTCTATTTTTTTATTTTGCAAATAAACAGTGCCCTAATATACTCATCTTTGTTAGGTAATTTTGAACGAGTTTTTAGGAAGCTGCAAACAAGTCTAGCTTGAGTGAGTTAATGACCGCTAGCTTATTTAAACAGTACAATGCAATCTTTCTGACAATTAGTCAAAGTTTTGGGGTTATCAATTTCCAAATATCAGTTCATGGGATGGGAACTATTCCTCCAAGGTACTTGGTCATGGACCTATTGTATTCAGCTAATTAATATTAGTAGAGAGTCTAGAGAGTCAGAGACTAAGTCCTAAAAGACCCCTGTTGATTATTAATATTATTATTGTTACGTAGTGGTGATGTATAGCTCCAATTGGTTAAAAAAAAGGCTTCACATTTAATTGCCAGGTCGGCAACTGGGGTCGTTATCATGCAAGTCGTTGGATTGACAATTTGATGAAGCTTGCCAAATGGCAAGGCGTTTGACTCACGTGTGTTAGCGGCATGCAAGTCAACTTTTGAGCTAATCACAAGGCACAGGAGACAGAGCGGCTAGGCTGTAAAACCAACGAACCGCGCTATTTGACCTTGAGTCGTTTCTTTTGGGAAGAGTGCATTTCGCAATGGAAAGTTCGGAGGGCTTAACTCGTGTATGCTATATAATTAAAAAAATACATATAAAATTTTATACTAGTTAAATAAAGTTATTTATTAAAATATAAAATATTCATCATAATAAAATGTTATTACAAAAATATCAATGTCATTTAATATCTTTTTATATAATTTTTTTTAATTTTCAACCAAAAAGGGAGTTAGAATAGCGAAACTGTTTGTGAATTTTAAATTTTTTTGATTTAAAATGAATATGCTTCATTTTTCTCTTTTTGCCGAAGTACAAAAAATATATAAAAGAAAAAAAATGTCCCCTAATTTCCCGAGTTGCCCTGCTAACAGGGACACCCTATAGAAAAAGTACCTTTGATTTTTTGGCAGCTGCAGGGGTAGTCCTGTAACTTAGCGTTCAAAGGCAAACCCCACAGTACTGGTCCAAACACCAACGTCCTTTTATAAAACCCAGCATATTTGCTTTTGCTAAAGCTGCATTCTACAAAAGCAGTCCTTGTGACGGCATCGCCCGTATCCCATTCGCTCCAAACTCACCCTTTTCTCGGGAATCGCAGATTCGTCCTTTTTATCTCTTTTGACTTTCTCTCTCTAAAATAAACCAAAAACACGACTTTGTTCTGTTGTTAGGAAACTCTGATTCAACCACATTCCGCTGCAAGATCAGAGCAAACCATAGTTAATAAGTACAAATGTGTTGAATGTATTTGTTTCGCTGTTTTCTTGTTTGCATTTTCCCAAACAGAGAATTGTTAAATTCTTGTCTTGATTTGTGGGTTGTCTCATGTGATTGTGTGTTTAATTGTGAGTAATTGTGATTTCGATTCGGGTCGTGTATGATTAGAAAGAGTGGGTTGAATTTTGAGATGAGTTGAAGTTGTGAAATGAGTTTGGTATGTATGTTGTGGTTGGGTGTGTTTGTATTTGGTGTTGTATATATATGAACAGAGGAAGGATCAAAAGTTAGGTTAGTTCATTGCCCTAAGTGCGAAAATCTTCTTCCTGAGCTTCCTGACTTCTCTTTCTACCGAAGAACAGAAAATAGTGAGTTTGTGCACGTTTTTGACCAAAATACTAGAAGAGAAGCAATGAATTTAAGGGTTGATCAAAGTAACGAAAACGGAGAAATTGGATATTATGAAGGTAGAGATAAACAATGTTTGAACCATCCAATTAATAATTCTGTTCACGGAAATGATCAAGAGGTGAACATGAACAGGAAAAGATCTGAATTTGGCAATTCATGTGTGGAGAATGAAGTCCGGGAATTTAAACCCCCCATTGGGGACTTTGCAGGTTCATTGAGATCAAGGCCCATTATGGACCAGTGGGATGTGGAGAGCAATGGGTCTCTGGCATTTTATGGGAGTAGCAAAGGTGTTGCCGAATGGAGGAGGTTTTCAAGATTCCCTTATCCTGACGAGGGACCTTCAAATTATCAGCGTGGTTCTTTTCATGGCTATGCTGAGCCGAAAAAGATTCACCATGACTTGGATGGGCATAGTAAAGTTGTAAATTTGGAGCACAATCGAGCTGAGCTCCTTAGGAAGCTTGACGAGTTGAAGGATCAACTTAGCAGATCTTGTGATGTGAAAGAGAAACCAAGAGAAAGGGTTCCTGTTGAGAAGAAAATGGCTCCCACTCCCCCTCCACCTCCACCTCCACCTCTGGTCCAACCCAGTCGATCGTCTAGACATGATTCTTATGTGCCAGAAGCTCTAACCAATTTTTACACTGCTAATATGCTATCCTTTGCTCCAGATAAACCTGTTCCCGAAAACCTTTATTACAATCATAATCTTGGACCCGTTCCTTGCATCAATAATGGTGGTTTGGATGTGCAAGACTTCTATGCCCCTCCAAGAAATGATCCAAATGAATTTATGGGATATGAGGGCTCCTATAGGCGACAAAGGCTTAGGAGACCTCCAGATCAGACACCACCTCAGTACTTGACACAGCCTTATCACTACCATTTTCCTGGACAGCATATGGATTTTAATCAGAGGACCCTTGCATCAAACCAACATGAATCCTTTCCACACCAGCCCACATGCTCTTGTTTGCAGTGCTACAACAAGAATTGGCAAATCCCTCCAGAAGTCCCATGCCCCATTGTTAACAGTAGGTCACCAAATGACCCTGCCAATCCTGTTATCCGGCATCTTGCAAGTTCTGTTACATATGGCCCACAGTGTTACAATTCTAGGGGTGCCAATCCTCCTTATCTGAATTCTCTCACTCAGCAGCCCCAGACAAGAAGTTCAATTGACTTTGATTTAGACATTGGTGGTCTTGCTCACCGGCATCCAAGAAGGGTGGTGGTAGCTCATGGAAGTGAACGGGCTTGCCATCCGATAGCAGGTGGTGCCCCATTTTTAACATGCTACAGTTGCTTTGAGTTGCTGAAACTGCCAAGAAAAATTATGGTGATGGGGAAGAATCAACGGAAGGTGCGATGTGGGGCCTGTTCTGCTATAATTTTGATTGAGTTTGGGGAAAAGGGGCTGCTTGTTTCAATTCCCACACAACTCAAGCCAGTTTGGCCTGAGTGTGATGATGGCTCTGGTGAGATGTTGAATGAAAACCTCCACAACTCCCGTAATTGTTTGAATGCTGGTGCTGTGAACTGTTCTGATGACTATGATAGTTCTGGTTATAATTTTCAGTTGACAGATACTGAGCCCAATGTCTTGTCAAGTGACCAAAGGCTAAATATTGGTGAATCCAATGAAAGGCAGGACCCCATTTCTTCATCTTCCAGTTTATCAGAGGAAGAGCTGAACGTAGATAGAGTGAATTTTCGGAGGGACATTTCTAACTCTGCTGATCTGCCTCCAAAAGAGGATGCATCTTTACCATTTCCAGATTCTTTTCATCCGATAGATTCCGGTAATGCTTCTTGTAATAATGTGATAAGCAGATATGGGATGGGAAACAAGAGTAAAAGTGATTGTCAAGAGAAGGTGATCCTTGACAGAAGTACCTTGCCACAGAATTCGGTAACAGATGTTTTAGTGGCAACTGAAATGGAAGTTTCTTTTACTGAATTTCAAAATACCAGTGTGTCTCAAGACTCTGCAGAGGCGAGCAAAGAAGAAGATCGACCTAGGATCTACAAGAGGAGTGAATCCTTTTTGACAGGTCTCATCAAAAAGAGTTACAGAGAATTCCCAAGATCTAGCCAAAGTGTGGAGAGAGGAAGACCAAATGTTTTCGTTAATGGGAAACCTATATCAGATCGTGCGGTTGAAAAGGCTGAAAAGTTGGCTGGGCCTATTCAGCCTGGAAACTACTGGTAAGTACATTACTTTCCTCACATCAGATCGTCAGTATATATTGCAAATACTGTATCATATGGATGCTATCTAAATAGCATGTGCATTGCTTTTATTTCTATTGTAAAGTTAGTGACGTGTGATTTTAATGGCTGTTTTTTGTATTTTTTCTGCCTGATCAGGTATGATTACCAAGCTGGATTTTGGGGTGTGATGGGCCATCCTTGCCTTGGCATACTTCCTGTGAGATGAATTACTCATTTGATGCACACTACTCCTACGGTTTCATTACCAAAGATATTGACTAGACCACGTTATTATCTTGCAGCCATTTATTGAAGAATTCAATTATCCAATGCCTGAGAATTGTGCTGCTGGAAACACTGGTGTTTTTGTGAACCGGCGAGAACTTCATCAGAAAGATTTAGATTTACTTGCTGGCAGGGGACTGCCTACCACAAGAGATAAATATTATGTTATTGAGATTTCTGGTGGAGTTTTGGATGAGCACACTGGTGAAGAACTAGACAGCCTTGGCAAACTTGCCCCAACGTGAGTTCTGCTGTTCCCTCCACTAGATTTAGTTTAATTTCTCTTAATATCTGCATGTTTGCAACAAGTAATTCATGTGAATATTTTTTAATTTTTCATTAATTGTCTTAAGATCATTTTTGGTGGGCTCAACACTAGCTGTGAAATGTATTATTTTCATTTTCATGATGAAGGGCTGTGTTTTATCCCCCAGTTGTCAGGAAATAGTTTTACCCTGCTCCTTCACTTCTGAGTTCTGACAGATTTTTTTAAGGAAAAAATAAGGTAAAGAAATCGGCAGTGACACCCTAAGAAACGTCATTCTCTCAAAAGAGTGGTTGTATGGATATGCGTATTGCAAGTTTTCAGAAATGGATTATCAATTTTGTACTGCCTGCTCGAGGTTCATCGTCTCTAGATATTGCAATCTTCTTTGTATAAATTAGTGACCGTGGTATCTTTGTCAGCTAGGGTTACTTGTGCTTTAGGTTCATTTATTTCGGTTTTTAGTCACTTATTCTTCTTCTTTCTCAACTTCAAGATGCTAAAATTCTTTAATTGTTTTAGTTATTTTTATTTATTAGTTCCAACTGTGATTTTTCCATGCTAGTGACATCCTGGATAGTATTTCTAGATGATAATTGTAGTCTATCGGACAGGCCCACTAGCAGAGTGGGAAGCAAACAAGAGAGAGCTGTTAATAATTGTTGATTGAGCTACTAATGATTGAGATATGCTAACTGCTATTTGGTTTACCTCCATTTTCTTTTCCTATGGTAAGGCAAATTCATTAAAAAGGTTGTTTTGTTATTTAACTGGAAGGGCCTTATTGTTTCTATATTATAGTTTGAAACGGTATAATGTCTGTAATGAACTTTGCATTAAATGACGTTTCTTATTTTCATTACAGTAATCAAACTTGAAATTCAAAGTATTTGGTTTAATACTTCGATTAGTGTCAATTTCTAGTCTATGTTTAATTGCCTTATGGCTTTCATGACCACTAAATTAATTGTCAAAATTGGACAGGGTTGAGAGAGCAGGACATGGTTTTGGCATGAAAGTTCCAAGAACACTTGCACAATGACCATAACGGGGTTGAAGGGCAATTTCTGTGATCATTCATGAGATAAAGAAACAGTCACCATTGGCATTATTGGTATGTGTTTAATATACGGATGTAACATTGAAATTTGGAAGGATGCGAAGATAATCTTTTGTGATCAAAGGTTTTTTTATTTGTAATAATATTTTTCATGAAATTAATTATGTGCTTGTTTGTACTTAGCATCTTACCTTGGTGGGTTAAGCCATTTACATTGTCCAGTATATCAAACTGGTGCAGAGAAGTCATATTACTCTCTGGATGAGAGAATTTCATGTTCATGAGCCTAGCTGGAGTCTATCCTAGCACAGGCTGTGTGAGCTTTCACTAACATGTATCCTTTTGTTTTCTCGTTTTGTTAACCAAACTCTAAAATAATCCTAGAATTTGTGAAGGGACTTGCACAGAATGTGAGAATAAGATATGGAGAAGCTCAACCTAAAATTGACAATGACCCACCACCCACAACAAATGGTTGGCAGAGACTTCAATGCCTGGTAAAAAAGAATGCAATGCAATCAGAAATGTACAAATGCATGAAGATGAAATAGCTGTTCTGGCCTAATGAGATTCTTTCAAGCGTGCGGAGCGGGTGAAGAGAATTGAGGGAAGAGTTCATGTATAACATGCGTTATAGCAATTAGTTCAAGAAAAATACTTTTCTTTCAAAAAAAATTACACAAAAAATTCAATTAGAATGACGTAGTAGTAAATTTTTTTTTTCTCTTTTTTTTTTTTTTTCAGCCATCGTGATATTCTTGTTTCAAGTAAAAGACTTTTATTCTTATACATAGTTCTTCTTAATTCTGTATAATTTTTTTAAATTGTATAGTATTACCTTACTTTAATCATTGCAACTCATCTTGAAAGCGGCCCGCAATCCTGTATCGTCGGCGAATTAATTTAATAATCTTGATTTTCCAGATCCATAAGAAAAAGAATATTTCATTTTCCACTCATTGGGATTCAGACAAAGACCCATAAGTCGCTGAAATAACTGTAGTTACGGAGGTGTGTTTTATACATATACACGCAGAGAGAGATAGAGAGAGAGAGAGAGAGTTGATAGTGAAGGAAATGCGGTTGAATTGGAAGTGTTCTCTTGACAAGCACAACCACTTGCTTGTGAAATTGGCCGTTTCGATTCTCTTGGTTGGTCTTGCTTTTAGAATTCTATACTCTCAATCGACTGGGTTTTCGGACGTTGCAGAAACTCCCTTCATCAAGCAAGTTTCTGTTGACTTTCCGGAAAACAGAGACCGCATTCCTGAAAATGGTACCCAAATTTCAGTTGACCCAAAACTATCAGTTTCTAATGATTTACAGGAAAATAGAGGTCCGACTCCCGGAAATACTACTCCAGTCCCTGAAAATGGCACTCAAGTTTCAGTCGAACCACAACTACCAGTTTCTACCGATTTACAGGAAAAAGGAGATCAGATTCCTGAAAATGGTACTCAAGTTTCAATGAACCCAAAACCACCAGTTTCCGACGATTTTCCGGAAAACAGAGATCAGATTCCTAAAAAAGGTACTGAAATTTCGCAATGTTCTGGATTTTTTTTTCCCAGGTTAAAACAATGAAAAGTGTTAAAGTTTATATTATATATACTTAGATTGATTTAATTAGGGATTTAGATTTCTTTCTCTACACTTTCCTAGTTTATAGTTTCTTGTACAAGCTATATATTCTGTTATATGCCTCCTACATTATTCATTCAATTCAATAGAATATATTCTGATTTTGGTTTGCTAATTCAAAATGCTCAGACACTTTGGAAGGACAATTTTTTTGGTAAGCTCACACTGCACATCTGATTGATCAGTTGCCTTCCTCAATTAGATTGCGAACTTCTACTTTACTTACAATCCCTAATTTCAGATTTGGATATATGTACGCTATGCGCTCTCTCTCTCTCTCTCTCTCTCTCGCACACACACACACACACACACACAGACACGTGTATATATATGGGTATTCTCAATTTCTATGTTGTAATGTTGATTTGGCAATGTACTAAGTATTGTTGTTGCTGGTTACACCAAACATAATGCAGAGAAGTGTGACCTTTTTACTGGTAATTGGATCCCAACCTCAGATGGTCCACTTTACACTAATGAGAGTTGTAGCATCATTGAAGGTCATCAGAATTGTATGAAGAATGGGCGGCCAGATACTGGGTATCTCTATTGGAGGTGGAACCCTCGAGATTGTGAGCTGCCTCCATTCAATGCAGCCCTATTTCTTGAGTTGATGAGAAATAAAACGTGGGCATTGGTTGGCGATTCAATAAGTCGAAACCATGTCCAGTCATTGCTTTGCATTCTCTCAAAGGTAATTGTTGCTGATTTTTTTTTAGCTAAATTCAATGTAATTCTCTCAAAGGTAATTGTTGCAGATCTTTGGTGCACTTTCTTGTTCCAAAATAGTTTGGATATACCTATGTTCCTTGTTATTTATCACATTTGCTCATGCTTCCTTCGCGAATTGTGCGTCTTTGAGTTTGGGTGATCGCTTAAATCTAATTGGTGAATCATAAAACGCAAGAGAGTCCATTTTAGGTTCGTTGTGTCTTCTTTTAGGGTTTCCAGAGTTCTCTACATAGATGATTAAGTTTGACGACTATGAAAGCTGTAGGAAGGTTGCTGTGGGGAGTGCTAGCATTTAACAGAAATATGTGATTATTGATTGATACAGTGGTTTTGTCAATTCCTTCTTGTTGGTGGGCTTAACATTCAATCTGGCATTGTCTTGTTGCACTTGGTCTATCTATCGCACTATGTACTGTAACTTAAGGATTATGATGCCACAACTCTCACATGGTAACAGTGGGTGCCTCTATGACTAGTTCAGCTTGTCATATATAAGCTAAGAACCCAAGTCGAGACTGGTACTATTCAATTCAACACTTGCTTCGTTTGGGGTTGATTGTGTTGGAGCTCTATAATTTGGATTAGGTTTATCGTTGGACTATTTTGCTTGATTCTTTTAAGGTGCTTGATATTGTTTGTGATAAATGTCTGTGTTATCAGAAAGCTAAACCCTTTTCTCTCAGGGATGTGCAATTGAACAAATTGAACTATTCATGCTTCAGGTGGAACAAGCTGTTCAAGTTTACCATGATGAGGAATGGAGATCCAAAAGATGGCACTTCCCTTCATACAACTTCACCATCTCAGTACTTTGGTCCCCTTTCCTTGCCAAAGCTGCCATTTTTGAAGACTACAATGGTGTTTCGACATCTGCTGTGGAGCTGCATCTTGACAAACTCGATGCCTCATGGACTGATCAGTATCGCGGCTTGGACTACATGATATTTTCTAGTGGTAAATGGTTCATCAAAACTACACTCTACTATGAGAACAACACAATATTCGGCTGCCATAATTGTCCTATAGGAAACCTAACGGAGCTTGGGTTCAATTTTGCTTATCGGAAAGTCCTCCAGAATGTGTTCAACTTCATCATTGCATCCAATCACAAGGGTATGATATTTTACAGGACATCCACCCCGGATCACTACGAGAATGGGGCATGGTATAATGGTGGGAGTTGCCAAAGAACAGCACCAGTCAAGGAAGGTGAGTTTAAGATGAACGAGTTAAACAGAATTCTCCGTGTTGTTGAATTAGAGGAATTTGAGAAGGCAGCGGCTAAAGCTTCTGAAAAGGGGATGAATCTTAAACTTCTTGATTTAATGCAGCTTTCATTACTGAGGCCTGATGGACACCCAGGTCTATATAGATACTTCCATCCATCTGCGATGGATAACAGTACTAAGATTGTTTATGACTGTCTGCATTGGTGTTTGCCTGGGCCCATAGACGCCTGGAATGATTTGCTCATGGAGATGGTTGTAAATGGTTGAGAGGATTACCTTATTAAATACCGACAAAGTTTTCATTTGAAAGAAAGAAATGTTAAACAGATGGGGACTTTATTTATTTCAGCATCAACAAGTTTTACATACAAATTTATCAGCAGTTGGAGAAATCTAAATTAGCTGTAACACACTCTGTTGTTGTTTATGTTATACTAGATTGAATTGTAATCTTCTGTGTTTAAAATCTTATGTTTGCTGCGAATGTGATGTGGTGATACAGCGATAGGAGTTGTTTGGAGATGCCTTCCCTATGTGGGGAAAAAAGAAAAGAAAAGGGGGCTACTGTGATAAGCTAAGCATGCATAATATTGTACCGGACCAGAAATGAAAACCGCATGGATGGGATCGTGGAATCAAAAATTTTAAGGAATTCATTTTTTTTGTGTTGATATAATCGAATTAAAAGGAATAGATTCAACTCTCTCTCTCTCTCTCTCTCTCTCTTCTGGTTTGATTAAGTATTGAAAAAAAAATAATTTTGTAAACAATAATGCTGCTAAATTAAGTTAGCGACTAAAGAACTTCTAAAAGAGAAATGAGGGCAATGTGGGTTATTAGATTTTTTATATTCTCAATTCCCATAAAATTCGACAATTTTAAGATGACTTTGTTTCTCTACCAAATCCTATTAAATTCTCTCCATTCCAAGCATATCAAATTTTATTTTCAAATCTAAATTCTATTAAATCCCATAAAATCCATCATTCCAAAAACAGTGGTTTAACTAGTCCAATCCAAAACCCAAAATAGTTTATGCTCTTTTGACGATCATAATTGAGATCAATGTCTAGGGAATAACCAATTTAAGCTAGTTTAGTTGGTCAAAATTTTTGACTTCTCTTATAAAGATAAATAGTTTGAATTCCCTTTCCGGTTTCGCTCTCCGATGAATCAGAACAAAAACAAGTGTCCAGAGACCTACTCTGAAAAAGGTTTATGTGCACGATTTGATATTTAACGCGGCAACTATATAATTCCCCATGAACGGTGAAATAGTTATGCCAGAACTCAAACTGCTCTTCAAATCTCAACTATTTATTTGAATTTGAACTATATAACCGTTAGGTTCCCCATCTCAGCAATAAATAAATGGATAAATTTTACTTATAATCCCTGTACTTTGATTACAATTCTACTTTGGTTCCTCTACTTTTAATTGTTCCACTTTAACCCTTATACTTTTAGTTAAGTAGTATTGTGGTCCTTCCATCAAATTTTCGTTAATAAAGATGACGGAAAGTCATTTTTTTTTTTTAAAAAAGTAAAAAATAAAAAACAGTATTTTTTTAATTATTTTTTATTTTTAGTTGTTAACAAAATTTAAAAAATGAAACAAAAAATACTAAAATGAGTATTTTTTTTTTGTTTTCAAAATATTATTTTGGTACTATTAGCATAAAAGTAACCTACAAATATATTTAAAACAACAAAAAATATCCATTTTATAATTTTTTGTGTTCTTTTTCAAATTTTGTAAACAACTTAAAAATAAAAACATATTAAACAAACATTTGCTAACACTATCGTTGTCCAGAGCAAGAGAACCTTCAGATAAAGCTCAAGAAGTTGCAGAAGATGAAGGAGTTCAAACCCACCAGGGTTCGCTTTTCTTGATTCCCCTCTCCTTTTTTTTGTTGGCTGTTAACAAAATGTAGGGAAAATAAAGAAACTTAAGAAAGTGGAACTGAAAATGGATTTGATTTTCCCTAAATTTTCCTACATTTTCTCATAAACCCGACAAAGGGTTCATGATTCTTGATTTCTGATTTCTGATTTCATGTATATTTCTTTAGACTAGTGGTAGGGCACGTGCGATGCACGTGAAGTATTTCCCTTGAAAAATTTTAGTTAAGGATTGACTTCCTTAAACATTTGAGATTACTTTTTATGAAGGGTTATTGTACTAATTTGTCTTCATAATTATTTGAAATTGTTTTTTTATGTAGCATTATCATAGTTAAGGATTGGTCTCCATGATTACTTGAAATGAGAAAAAAAATTCAATGGTTAGATAGTATTCGGTTATCAGTAGTAGTTTTTATAAAATTGTAACATGTTCTATTTTATTATCATCAACTTGAATTTGTGATAATATAAATAGACTTTCAAAGAAAAAATGTCACGTGATTAAACCTCCTCAATGTGTTGTTGAACAACTTTTGTATAAAATTGATTAGTTAGTTTTTAGAGAATTTTAGTGCAAGGTTGGTTTTGTACAGCTTTCATCTAGAAAAGGCAATTGTTGGATGACCGTTTGAAGAGTTTCATTTGTTTCGTTCCTAAATTCTTGATGGGGTGAAAATCTGTATATTTTTTGTTCATCTTAAAGAACTTAGTTCTTTTATCTTCATCTAAAGTAATTTGTTCTAAATTGCTTGTGATGTGATATTTGTTTCATTTAAACCCATTTGCATATGGAAAGTGAAAATTTCTTGTGGTCAGACAACAATAGTTAGTTTCATACTGTAGGCAATATAAAGCCTTGCCTCAAAACAGCAGTGCTTTTAGGTATACTCTTGAGCATAAGGGAACCCAAGTTAGATGGCAAGACTTGGGACATTCATCACAGCGGGACAGAGGTATCGCGTGGATTGGTGGCTAAGGATAGAGGATCGTTGAGATGAGGGACATCACCTCGACCACAAAGGATCTCGAGTCCCTTGGGCTCAAGGAGATTCCCTCCACCTCAGCTTGACTAGTAGAGAGAATCTTGAGCACATGGTCTTAGTGGTCACGTGTCATTCAGATATACGTCAAGTATGCCTATAAATAAAGTTTGCTACCCCAAGAGTAAGCAAAAAAAGAGAGAGAGAGTAGAAGAGGGGAAGCAAAGCAAACCATGCCAAAGTATCATTAGAGTAACCCTGTCATTCTCTCTCTGTTCACAGCCAGCTCTGTTTTTCACCTCTATGCAACCCTACTGCCTATGTTGATACTATGGTAATTTTTATCTCTCTAGACCCACAGTTTACATCATCTGCACATACGTATGAAAAAAACATACAAAAATTATTGTAAAAATATGATTACAATTTTCTAAATACTGCATTGCAGGTCCAAGAATTACACGAAACAGAGTATTTGTTCATGAAATTCGCATGTAGCAATGAGGAAATGTTTGTGCGCGCGCGTGCGCATTCTGAACTAATCACAGGGACTCTGGGAAGACTTCAAATAGATGGTTATAGTTGTTGCTAATAGGCCTATACTATACAGGACTTTGGCGTTTCCTGCAAAAAGTCGAGGAGTCCCTATTTCAAGACTTTAATTTCGCATATAGGAATGTAAGATCGGTAAGCCAGAGTAGTGTCAATGGAATTATCTTTGACACGTGTGTTGCAGCATTCCCAATAGATCATGGTAAACTAACACCTGCATGGCCAGGAGATTTTATAGTGAAAAATTCAATTTGTGTGAGTTTACATAAATCAGAGCGTTTACCACAAACCAAAAGCTACTTACCAAAAAGAGCCACACGTGATCTAAGAAGCAGAAAAATAGAAATGATTAAAAGCCACAAATGATCTAAGCACATATGAGATACATCATGCAAGCAGAAGCTGCAGGTGCCTTGAAATCCAACAGTTAAAAGCATATAGTGAAAAACTCTACTCTCATTAAATGCCCCCCCCCGAATCTCACCCAGGATGCCATTAAATTTTTTTGATTTTTTTATTTTGCCCATAGTCTTACTCTTTTATTTTAAGATTATCATTAATTTCAATTGTTTTGATAATAGTTTTTTTTTTACTCCCACCTCTCAAATTTTAATTAAAAAATTTTTGATCAAAATTTTTTAATTTCTTTTTACTCTCACCTACTGGATTTTTATATAAATAAAATTGTTATGATCAAATTTTATAATTTTTTTTACTCCCACCTTCCAATTTTTTATTAAAAAAAATTTAATCAAAATTTTTAAATTTTTTTTTTTACTCTCACCTCCTGGTTTTTATATAAATATAATTTTTATGATTAAATTTTATAATTTCTTTTACTCCTACCTCTCAGTTTTTATAAAAGAAAGAAATTTTGATCAAATTTTTTTAAATTTCTCTCTATTTATAAATTTTAATGCAAAACTAATTAATATAATTTTTTTAAAAAATAATTAAGTAAAATAATTTAGATTGTTTCTTGAGACTATCATTGGAAATTAAAAATGTATTTTTTACTAGTTTGATTTGTCATAAAAACACATACAAAAAATAATAACTTTTAACATATTAATACAGTGGTAAATTCAACAATACATAAAAACAAATTTCTAATCAATGTCTCCACTGAACTCTCCTCCGGGGACACCCGGTCCTCCACCCATTATTTCTGACCACAAATTCATTCGTACTATATAACTATTAACCCATCCTCTAACTTCGGTTGATACATGTTGTCGCCACTACATTGGAGTGGATGGTACTGAAAATCTCTGATCTCATATTCCTTGACAATCCCACTCACTGATGTGACTCATATTTTTTTTGTTCTTTTCTTATTTTTAAAAAAAAATCAAATTAATCAAAACAAAATAAAAATAAAATAACAAATAAAAAATAATAAAGTCTTGATTGATCAGTGATAAATTCAGGTGTATAGAAAGAGACATATCCGAATAGAAAATCTTATCCGAACAGAAAATCTTTGATCTCATATTCCTGATAATCCCACTCAATGATGTGACTTTTATTTTTTTTATTTTTTTTATTTTTTTAAAACAATTCAAATTAATCAAAACAATTAATAAAAAATAACAAAAGTTTGCCTGATGTGATCTCTATTTTTTATTTTTTTATTTTTTAAAAAAATTAAATTAATCAAAACAAAATAAAAATAAAACAATTGATATATATTTAACTATAAAAAGAACATAACACTATTGTTTTGCATCAACAAAGCACATGAGGACAAAATCAAACAATTAACTTTTTTTTTTCGTCCCATCAGCCCACCCCCCGTGTCAGGGGGGGTGGGAGTAATACTTCTCATAAATAAGGCATTTGTGGATACAAAAAGAGACAGAAAGATAAAAAATAATAAAATATAGATGTAACACCTTTATCAAGGCCAATACAAAACTCATTATTACTTACACTCTTCTACTCAAAAGATAACTCTTAATGCTCCATACAGTTGAATCCCAATAAGAACACCACAAAGGATTGAACTCGATTTAGAAGCCACTTCCAAGGATGAATAGCCATAGATTATGGGGACAACCCTTCTCCAGTTCATTCAAAGACCATTTGATAGTCATTTTTCACCAAGTTCAATAAACTGCATTCATTTGCAATAAAAATATCAGAGAACTTTCTTAAAGAAATTATGTTGTTGAAATTAAAGCAACTTATGCACAATTGTTTGCTATAATTTATTCAATCAGGTAGAAAGGAAAAATTACATAAAAGCATATCTCAAATTTTTTTTTAAAAAATAAAATAACATCAAGTGTCTAATAAGGTAATTTTTTTTTTCTTTTTTTCTCTATTTTATCATACTATCCATACTATACATATTGGTAATGTTTGTCATTTTTCATGACTGTCAAATCTCAAGCTGGTATTAAGTAGAACCAAATTTGCTAGCGTTCATTCTAGGACACATAAAGAGTAACTCTTGCTCCTAGTCCACGTGCTCCTTTTGTGCCAAAAGGACACAAAATAAGAAGCATTTTTTTGGTGCTTCTCTAACATCACTAAATCTTGCAAGAACACAGGCAAGTTTACCAAAGTTCAAGATCATGATAAACATAATTCTATTCAACACCCAATCATTTAGAATGTAACCCCTTCCAAATACAATGCCATGGTCCTTGTCCGAAACTGAGTGAGTTAAATGCAATCAAGGATGCTAGTTTCAAGCTAGGCATCAACTGTTGCACTTACCATTGAAAATAAATGACCTATAGAGTGCAACTTGACTAAACTTTTCCTTTACACTCTGATTGAGAATATGTCAAATTAGCTTTTAAAGTTAAACCTGACATGCATTTTATCTCAAGATGGAGAAATAGGTTGCGATTTTGTCATAATTTACGAAAATTATAAAAACAAAAAAGGAAGAAATCTGTGTGCAGTTGCATGTTCTTGGAACTTTGTAGAGCATGATACAGTTAGATGCCTGAATTTACTTTGACTTTAAAACACATTTTCCTATTCACAAATTGGAGAGCAAAAATAATTAAGCATATGGAATGCAAATACCTCAAATTCCGTATTGCTAAATCTGTATAAGGTAGGTCAAATTATGCCGCTAGTGCCCACTGCAAATTTCAAATTGGAACCATAAATGATCAGCATTAAACTCAGGACCAACAATAATGGTGGCATTACAAACATTTATACCTGAACTTCAGGACTTCCAAGCCGGAAATGGTAACTAAAAATGGTAGTTTTCATGGAAAGAAGTCATTTTCTCACTTCTTCCATAATGCAACATAAAAATGAGGATACACTGGAAAAATAAAACTAAATTAGAAATATGTAGTAATTGTGCAAAAAAGCACACATAAAAGAATTCAAGAAGGATAAAAACGTAAGCTCTGGACACAAGTCACTTGATAAAGTGGGAAATGATGACTTTGCCTTCCACAAACTTAAGTTTGTTAATAACTTAAGATGCTTGAGTACGGCCCATGTTTGCATTCCTTGGATCTCTAACTTATTCAAATCCAATAATTCAAATAGAAGAACAACTTCGGAGAAAACCCTAACAAACTATTAAAGCCGAAAACTGAAATCTACGAATGTCTCTGTTTCCTCAGGCTTCTTTTCTTGAGATAGCCCATTGATCCCTATAAGAACTGCATTGACTACCAAACACTGGGAATGATCAAAGCCGAAAACTGAAATCTACGAATGTCTCTATTTCCTTAGGCTTCCTTCATTGAGATAGTACATTGATCCCTATAGGAACTTCATTGACTACCAAACACTAAGAGTTTAGAACCAGAGAAAAAGACGAGTGACAACAAAAGAATACCAAACGAAAACCCTGAAAATTACTTGCGGAAAATAAAAATCAAAGTCAGAATGAAGGCCTAGAATTCATGCCAAAAGTCCATCAAACCAACGCCTAGACTCAAGACAAAACGGTTAAAAAAATGCTATAGTAGAACTTTTAAGAAGAAAGAAAGAGAGATTGATAACAGATGTAGAATACCTTACTTAGGCATCCTAAAATACGCAACGTACCCGTTCTTGAATTTCGATTTTGCAAGTGACCACCAAGGAATCACGACCGTTAAATTAGACGCGACCCATTTGAACCTTCCCATTTGAGGCCCCACCAAAGCTTTTTCTCAGACTCTTTGTCACCAATGTCCAGCAAAAACGAAAACAAAGAAAGAGAACAAAACAGGTTTAATGGACTCTACAGTAGCAGATATTTTCATCTTATACCCATTTTGCTCTTACCTTTACTGGAAATGTCGTGGGAGGGAAATCATCGTGACCAAGTCTCTCATCCGTCTAACGGCCTTTACTTTGTTCTTCAAAATGTCGAGTGTCGGCAACAACTCCTCCGTCTTTAGTGGAAACTGTTCCGTCAACCAGATTTGCGGCCATAAACTCTTTACCTACTCTTTCTCCTTGGTCTATAGCGGCCTACACCGCTCCGACACTGCCATAGACGAAAGAGCACACATATTTTTTGACAGTTAATAAATCATCTTTACCTAATCTGAAACGTTGTTAATTCTTTTAACGTGGCTTTTCAAATGGATGGGTAGCATTTGTCATTTCCTTTTCATTGCAGGGGCATTTATGAAATAGAAAGTGTGAAAAACACCTTTTAAGGCTCCAATCTTTTAAAATAGTAGAAATATTCCCCATCCTTCAATAGCTGAGAGGCAAAGAGGAAGAAAAGAAAGAGAAGAAGAAAGAATGTTCCCAAGTGAAAAGGTCATCTCCACCTTATATCCCATGGTGCAAAGATAAATGGAATGAGGTAATATAGAGAACAGAGTTTGTGCTAATGAACTGTTTCAATCTTCATTGATTTGGTTAAGTTTCTAATCTCCGTTAATCTGATTATCCTATCACTGAATGCCTATTGGGATCTGATGTCTCTTAGATCAAGAAAGCGAAACCAGATACTGAATTCAAGGAGATCTCAAACATTTGGGGGCAAAATGGAAAACTGTCAGGCACAGAAGAGAAGAAGCCTTATGAGGACAAGTATCAAGCTGAGAAGGAAGCTTATTTA
Source organism: Euryodendron excelsum (assembly GCA_033060915.1). Taxonomy (NCBI): domain Eukaryota; kingdom Viridiplantae; phylum Streptophyta; class Magnoliopsida; order Ericales; family Pentaphylacaceae; genus Euryodendron; species Euryodendron excelsum. The sequence goes on along the minus strand of CM065378.1, from coordinate 18,272,432 downwards.
AAGGTTATTAGGAATGAGAAGCGTGAGAATGAAGCGATGAATCTGTTGGAAGAAGAGCAGAAACACATAACAGCCATGCAGTTGTTTGACCAGTGGTAGTGACATTTTTCTGACCAGACCAGAGACCCTCCCTAATGTCTGATCAGGTCCCGATCAGAGCCTCACCTTGGCTCCCCTCAGCTCCCAAACAGGCTAGCCCTTCGGGCGTGCTTTTCGCTCTATTTGTCCTTCCCATCACATCGGTAGAGGCCATAACTAATACCGGACCCTGTATCGTGCACTCAAAGCATGGGCGTAGAGTGTGTGAGGGACAACCACTCTACCCTTGACGCAGTTCTGACACATGCCATGCTAGAGTGGGGGAATGGCCCTCTTAAGTGCCCTGCCATAGATTTGACCCTCCAATGGAACACTGCCATGTGGAAAGGTCGCCAACCACTCCCATACATACATACAAAGGGAAATAAAAGCCTTTCTCACTAGGTACGCATCAAAGAAAAAACCCTAGCAAACTACACCCCTGAGTAACGATATTCTCCTGAATCTAACTTGATCATCAGAGGGCCTTTGGCAGGCGCCACATCGGTGTGCTTAGAACAGGAGACCACACGCCAACGGAATTGCTAGAGCTCGTCGAAGGCCTGGGGACAAGACACCACGAGATTGTTGCTTCATCAGCTGGCACCGTCTATAGGAACCGACTATTCTCATGATTTTTCACGGTCTTAATTAGGTCTGGGATTAGCACTCACCCCTAAGGAAGCGCAATGGCAGATTCAAGTGTAGAGAATATAGCAGCCCTCAAAAAGACAGTGGCTAACATGTTGGCTAGCAAGTAACAGCTGGCCCGCTAAAATGTAGAGTTGCTCTAGCGAGTTCCAACTCCGTTTAGAGGGGTTCCACCGCCACTTGTCCCGCCGGTGGTGGAACAGGAGGATTATGAGGTTGATAGAGGGCCTGCTATTCCCCCTAACGACAATGGAAAAGGGAACGGAAACGAAGGACAGGTGGAGGACCCACTCCTAGGCCGTGAGCCCCACATTGAAGAAGCGCAAACCAGCCATGCAGTCCAATCGTGAACGGAGATGTTGGGTGATAAACCAAAAAGTACCCATGCATAGGACGAACAAATGAGGGCCATACAAGCCCAAATGGAAAGAGTCTTAGCAGCTGTGGAGGCCAAGGCTCCAAACACGATAGACGCACTTATCAGTAGGATATCTTCACCATTCACCCAGGTGGTGATGGACTATTCCCTTCCTTTGAAGTTCAAAATTTCGATGGTGGATGCGTTCGACGGTTCCAAAGACCTAGTGGACCACTTGGAAACCTTCAAGGAACTCATGCACCTGTAAACGGTGCTAGATGAGATCATGTGTAGAGCTTTTCCCGTCACATTGAAAGGCTCTACACTAACTTGGTTCAACAAAATTAAGCCAGCGACGATCTCCACCTTCACCGAACTTAGCAAGCTCTTTGTAAGCCATTACATCGAGGTGCAGAGGCAGTGAAGGTTAGTTGCGTACCTGTTGACCGTGCGGCAGAAGAAAGAGGAGACCCTGCGTGAGTACGTAGGGAGGTTCAATCAGGAGACCCTAGCAGTGGACGACGTGGACGATAAGGTGGCCGTCACAACGTTCATGAGCTGCATAAGAACTGGAAAGCCCCACTTTTTCTTATCGACGAGGCCACCTTAAGACATAGCCGAACTGATCTTTCGGGCTTATTAGCACATGAACGCAGAGGATGCAATGAGTGCTCAAAGAGAGAATGATGGAGGGAGCAATTCGGGCTCCGATAAAAAAAGGTCAACTGGCACCTCGAATGAGGAGAAGGAAGCAAAGACGAACCGGAGCCGCAACCGGTTGCATGACAGGGCAGAGGATAGACGGGAGCATTATCGTGAGCTAGACTGAACGTTCACCCCCCAACAACAAAGCTGAAAGATGTCTTGGTGGAGATAAGGGATGATTCGGTATTGAAATGGCCAGAACGCCTGAAGACACCCTCGAGCATGCGGAATCGAAAGAGGTACTGCAGATTCCATTGCGATCACGGGCATGACACGGAGGACTGCATCGACTTGAAGCAACAGATTGAGGATCTGATCAGAAGGGCAGACTTGGCCGATATGTCGCCGGCCGAGACCATGAGTGGGAGGATCGGTGTAGTCCAGCCCGAGCACAGCCCAACAACCAGCCCATAGGAGAAATAAGGGTAATAGCCAGAGGGTTTTGAGAAGGCGGTGAATCCTTTTCAGCGTGAAAGAAGCACGTTAGAAAGATCCGAACCAGGGCTGAGGTAATGTTGGTTGGGGTGCTTAGTAAGAAGCCCAAGACGGAAGGCCCCGTGATCACATTCATAGAAGAAGAAGCCACTGAGCTTTATCAACCCACGATGACCCTTTGGTCATTTCCTTAATTAGGTCCAATTTCAAAACCCGGAGAGTTCTGATTGACAGTTGGAGTTTAGCGGACATTCTGTTTTGGGGGGCCTTCGAGAAGATGCAGATCGGCAAGGATAAGTTGTAATCAGTTAACTCTCCCTTGGTTGGTTTTATCAGGGACCAAGTAATTCCCCTCAGGTCTATCGTCCTACCGGTGACCCTAGGGGAGGAACCATATCGGGCAACGAAGATGATCCACTTCTTGGTGGTGGAATGTCCATCGGGCTACAACGCTATTATTGGACGAACGACGCTGAATAAATTCAAAGTTGTAACATCCACCTACCACCTCAGGATTAAATTCCTGACTGAGAATGGGATCGGGTGCACAAGGGGCGACTAGAAAGAGGCCTGAGAATGCTACATGGCGTCCCTGAAAAGGGAGGCCAGCAAAGAAACCCTGGTCATCAAAGAACTCAAGCCAAGGGACAAGGAGAAGGTCAGAAGAGGCGAGTCGGCAAAGAAGCTAGAAGACGTTCCCGTCGGGGCACAAGGGCAAAACAGAACAGTAACGATTAGGGCAGCCACACCTGAGGAGCTGAAGGAGGGGTTACGAAGATTTCTTAAGGAAATCATTGACATGTTTTCCTGATCCCAAGAGGATATGCTTGGCATTGTTACAAGAGTAACAACTCACTACTTGAACATCGACCCCGAGGCCAGGCCCGTTAAACAAAAACGGAGAAATTTCGCGTCAAAATGGAACGACACCATGGCTGAAAAAGCCGAAAAGCTAGTCCAAGAAAAGTTCATTAGGGAAGTGTAATACCCTACTTAGCTCTTTAATGTCGTCATGGTGAAGAAGTCCAACGACAAGTGGAGAATGTGTGTTGATTTCACTAACCTTAACAAAGTATGCCCAAAGGACAGTTTCCCTTTGCCCATAATCGACCTTCTTGTCAACTCTTCTACTGAGTATGAAATGCTAACCTTCATGAATGTTTTTTTCAAGATATAACCAGATCCGGATGGCCGAGCACGAGTAGGAGCATGCAACCTTCATCATTGACTGGGGGCTCTATTGTTACAACGTGATGCCATTCAAACTAAAGAATATGGGGGCAACACATCAACGACCGGTCAACTTTATGTTCAAATCACAGATTGGGTGCAATGTGAAAGTGTATGTGGATGACATGTTGATAAAGAATAAGAAGGCATCCCCCGAACAACGAAGGATGTTCAGAGGCTGGTAGGGCGTGTGGCTGCTCTGAACAAGTTCATCTCCAAATCCACTGACAAATGCTTGCCCTTTTTGAAGATCCTACTCAGGGCATTTGAGTGGACCAAAAAGTGTGAAGCGGCCTTCCACCAACTCAAGCAATACTTGAGCTCGGTCCCGCTGCTCAGCCGAACTGTTCCGGGGGAGGAATTGTATTTGTATTTGGTAGTTTCGGCAACAACAGTGAGCTCGGCTCTAGTAAGAGAAGAATGAGGAATCCAGAAGCCGGTATACTACACTAGCCGGGTGGTACGTGAGGCAGAGAAAAGATAACTGAATATGGAGCTCATGGCCATAACCTTGGTGGCAGTAGCTTGGCACCTGAGACCTTACTTCCAAGCCCACACGATAGTGGTCCTCACAGACCAACTTTTGAAAAACATTCTACATAAGCTGGAGATGTCGAGATGTTTGGTAAAGTGGTCAGTTGAGCTCAGCCAGTTCGACATCCACTACCGACCTTGGCTGGCGATCAAGGGGCAGGTTGCTGTGGATTTTATAGCAAAATTCACTAACCCTCCCATTGCCACCCCCAAAGACAACGCCGTCAATAGCCATTGGGTTTTAAACGTTAATGGCTCCTCTACTGACGATTCCAGTGGTACTAGCGTGGTCCTTGTCACTCCTAACGGTCACAAGATTGAACATGCTCTCCGCTTCAAGTTCCCTGCCACCAATAATGTAGCAGAATACGAGGCACTCATTGCCGGACTCCAGATGGCTCGGTAAATGGGGGTTTGAGCAGATAGTTATGTGAAACGACTCTCAATTGGTGGTGGAGTAAGTTTAGGGAGAGTATGAAACTAGAGAGGATAACATGAAGCAATACTGTCAAATGGCTAAGAGTTTAGCCAGAAGGTTTGCAAAAATTTTGCTAAAACGTGTCCCAAGGCTCCAGAACAAAGAGACAGACCGGCTGGCTAGGATCGCCTTGTCTAATGAGCATGACCTGAACGTCCTAATGGAGGTCCTTGATTCACCAAGCATCCAGAGTCCGGAGGTAAACCAGACCGAATTTGAAACGTCATGGATGAGCCAGATTAGGGATTTCTTGCAAAGCGGAGCCCTATCAGAGGATAAAAACAAAGTAAGGTGGGTACAGTACTGTTCGTGTAGGTACCTAATACAAAACGGGTCATCTACAAAAGGGGGTACACCCGACCGTTGCTTCATTGTGCCATAGAGGAAGAGGAAGAGTATGTGATGAGAGAAGTTCATGAAGGGACTTGTGGAAACCACTCGGGTGGTCGATCCCTCGCTAAGAAGATTCTGTGAACAACCTATTATTGGCCTACCATGGAGAAATATGCCCAAGAATTCATCAAAAAGTGCGACAAGTGTCAACAGTTCGCCAATATCCCAAGATTGCCTGCTCAAGAATTGACCCCAATCCAGAGCTCGTGGCCTTTCGCCCAATAAGGAATTAATATTATGGGATTGTTGCCTCTGGGCAAGGGATAGAGGAAAGTTCGCAGTGGTGGCTATCGATTATTTCACCAAGTGGGCAGAGGTAGAGGCACTACCGACGATCATCGAAGATAAAATGAAGAAATTCTTATGGTAGAATATTGTTTACAGGTTCAAAATTCCCAGGATCGTCATCACAGACAATGGAAGCAGTTTGAAGGGAGACAATTCAACTAATTATGTACTAACCTAGGAATCAGTCATCACGTTTCCTCCCTTGAGCATCTTCAAGCCAATGGTCAGGTAGATGTCATAAACAGGTCCCTCTTGAACATCCTTAAGACCAAGCTGGAGAAAGTTAAGGGCTTGTGGGTGGAAGAACTCCCTAACATCCTTTGGGCCTACAGGACAACAGAGAGGGTGTCTACTGGGTCAACACTGTTCTCCCTGACCTTCGGTACTGAAGCGGTCATCCTAGTGGAGATCGACCTTCCCAGCCCGAGGACAACGTAGTATAACCCGAGACTAACAACGAGGCTCTGAATGTGGAGCTAGATCTGTTGGAAGAACGGAGGCTGCAGGCCGCTATGAGGGTAGCGTTTTACCAACAGAGGATGCGCCAGTACCACAACTCCAGAGTTCGATCGAAAGACTTCTCATGGGGCCCCGGGGGGGGGGGGGGGGGGATCTGGTTTTGAAAAGGGTCAACCAGTTTACAATATAACCAAGGGATGGCAAGCTTGGACCTAATTGAAGGCCCCTACAAGGTGATCGGCAACACCAGGAAAAGGACCTAAAGATTGAAGTACCTGGGGGGTAAGGAGCTACCAGGCCCGTGGCACGCCGATCATTTGAGGAAGTACTACTTGTGATAGGCTTCTAATTGTAACTCAACAAATTATCAATAAAATCGACCGTTCAACAACTGTCTACTTCCAGTCAATCGACAAGTCCAAGTTTGCTCAGTTCACGTGACCAAGCAGAGCCAAACGGATTTTAAGGTAATGGCATGGAAAATTTGCTCGGTTCACGTGATCGAGCAGAGCCAAACGGCTTTATGGCAATGGCATAGAAAATCTGCTCGGTTCACATAACCGAGCAAGCCAAATGACCTTAATGGCAATGGCATAAAAAATTCGCTCGATTCACATGACCGAGTAGAGCCAGACGACCTTAATGGAAATGACATAGAAAATCTGCTTGGTTCATGTGATCGAGTAGAGCCAAACGGCCTTATGGCAATGGCATAAAAATCTACTCGATTCACGTGACCGAGTAGAGCCAGACGTCCTTGAGGCACTAGCATAGAATATCTGCTCAGTTCACATGAACCAAATATAGCTAGACATAATCAACACGAGCATTCTACTAGAGCATTCAACCATGCAGAAACGACAAAAAACAGGTGCATGAATTCGAATTATTCTACAATCATTCTATAAATTATTTAAAACATTTAACATAATAGGTCAAAAAAGAGATTTTCCATTAATGATAAAAGGAGTACAAGACAGAACACTCCTTTCAAAAAAAGAACAAGAACAAGAAAGAGAAAAGTACAACAGGCTTTAAGCCTAGGGCTCTTTCTCGGCAGCCTCTTCCCCAACCCCGTCCACAATCTTCCTGGCCTCTACAACAACCTCAGTTTCAGTAACCTTCTCGGCAGCTTGTTCTATCGCTTTATTAAGAACTTTCTTCAGGCTCTGAGGAACTCCCTCTTCCAAAGGATCAAGCCCAGCGAAGTCCAGCTCCGGGTAGGTCTGAGATGCCCTCTTCTTGGCGAGCTCAAAGCCCTGGGTGAATGTGGGCTCTAGCAAGGCCTGGAAGTCATCCCCTTTATGGAACTCCAGAATAGCCTCGACTCGAACCTTGAGTAGCTATTCTGGAAAGGTGGCATAATTCCTCTCCAGTTCTTGCCTTTGAGCTTGCTCAGCAGTGAAGTTCAACAGGAGTTTGTTGGCTTGGACACTTAGCCTCTCGCTCTCCTCATGGGTAGACTTGAGGTCTGCGATGGCCGTATCTCGTTCAGCCAGAGCAGTAGCGACGTCCTCTTTCAAGGAACAGACTTTGTTAGCAAGGGTGCCACAGGTCTGCTTCTCCTCATGCAAGGCCTTCTCCGAAGTGCCCAGACGATGGCCCAGGGTCATAATCCTCGTTAGATACTAAAGAGAAGTTTGAACAATATTAGAAGTAGAACAGAGTAAGGTAATTGTAGAAAGAAGCTCACTTTGAAAAGATCATAATTTGTGTCCTTGACCAACCGGGAGTTCGGATGTTTGCTCAGCGTCTGTATATTCATGGGTGTTACCGCATCCCCAGACCTCTCCCAGGCCACCTCCACGTTGTCGACCACATTACAGAGAGGAGAGGCAGTGGGACTAGCCCTGGACTGGGGTTCTGCTGGGACGACCGTGCTGCGCTTCGGCTTGGTCGGTGGAGGAGGCTTTACAACGACAGCCGGGGTGGTAACCTTCCCCTTTAGTGGGGATGCATTCTTGGGTGGAAGGGCGGCCTCCTTTTCCAAGTCCGCAGCTTTGGCAGTTTTTTGGCATTTCGCCTCAGGGGCAGCCGACTCAGCTCTCCTTTTCTTCGTCAAGAAGCTTACGTCGAAGCTCATTGGGTCGAACCTGGGAGGTGGTTGAATTGCCAGAGGAGGTGGCTGATTGGCGCAGAGGATGAACGATCTGCAGGAAAGATTAAAAGTCAAACAAGGATCAGACTACGAAAAGAACAATTCTACTCACTCCTCTCACGTTCGGCAACCAATGCCTCCCTGGTCTGCTCGGGGCCTAGGAGGTATTGTGCGAGCGCCTCAACTATCACCAGGTTCTTGGCACTACAGAAGTCGTACTCCTGGACCTTCTCTATGTCCTTCTTTAGCTCGTCGAACAGAAGAGGCTTAAGCCGACCTAACACCCGCAAAACACCTAAGTCAAAATGGTCGACACTTCAAAAATAAGCAGGAAAGGAAAAGTTCGGTAAAGAGAGCGTACCCTTCTTACTTGGATGGCTCTGGGAATTCGAGCAGAGAAGTAAGTCTCTTAGGGACAGAACTCCCAGCCTTCTTATGCGACGATCGAAGCTCGCCAACCAGATCGAACCCTGGCGCCCTGCCAAGTACCAATAGCCCTTTCTCCTCTCGGTTGGCCTATAGCAATACAGAAACTCCTCAAGTGTAACATCCCTTCCATGGATGATTTGCCAGAGGATCACGTAACCTAGCATGATCCTCCACGCGTTTGCCGACATCTGCTCGAGAAAGAGGCGTAGCCTCTGCAAAATCTCCCTAACGAGCTGAGGAAATTACATGCAAAGACCGCCGGCTAGTGTGCCCTCGTACACAGTGATCTTGCCCTCCCTTACAAAGCACGCCTAGTTCATATTGTTGGGGACCCTACACTTCGCTCCTCTCGATATTTGGTATGCCCTCCGTAGGGCAATTACTTTTTTCTTATCCAGAACAGAGGCGATCCCCACAGCCTCATACTTGGGACCCTCCTCCTCTCCCTCCTCTTGCTCAGCCTCCCCAGGAAGAGTAGCCGCCTCAACAGGCTAGTCCCTTTCTCCACCAACACCAGAGTGAGGAGCCCCAATCTTTTCTGGCTCCAAAACCTCCAGAGATGCCCTAGAGTTCCCAACAAAGGCCTCCTCTTGGGTCTCACACCTCACAAGCCTAAACTCGTTCGAGTCGGTGTCCTTAGAACCCGAACTAACATGCTATGGGTTCACCATTGTACCTTGAAGCCTACCGTCCCTAATCCTATCAAACACTAGCTTGAACAACTCACACACGCCCTTAAGAGTGGACTCTAAGAACTCTGGCCTATCGATAAATCACGAGAGGTTGGGAATCTGACCCTTTCCTTCAAACACCCAAACACAACGCGTTGTCAACCAATACATATAACTGAGAAATAGGCCTTACCGCGACACGAGATGCCGGTGACGAGTTTGGAGGACAACCGGTGATGCGTCATAGGCGGCGGGTATCTTACCAACCCGCAAAAGACGACGGAGATGGAGGTTCGTCTCTCTGTTTCTCTCTGTGTTGTGCAGAAAATTTAACCAAGTCAAGTGAGGAGGCAAAAAGGAAAACCGCCTAACAAAACTCCCCCTAAGTCTTTGAGATCAACAACCCAGATAGCCTACATTGATTGGACATCAACGACTGGTATTCGACACGTCTTTTCGACTTCCAATTGCCAACCCCTAGTTGCCGCGTGGTGGTACGTGAAGCGATGCGACAGCTGTAACCATCATTGCGCTGGCCTCGCTATAAATATGCTCTGCATTTCGCGGGTGGGCTGACCTGTGGAATTCCCCTGGCCCTGAGCAAATGGCCAGATGAATTGGGGGCATTTGGTAGTGACGTTTTCCCAACCAGATCAGAGACCCTCCTAAACATCTGATTGGGCCCCGATTAGAGCCTCACCTTAGCTCCTGAATAGACCAACCTGTCGGGCATACTTTTTGCTCTGTTCGTCCTTCCCATCATATCGATGTGGGCCACAACTAACATCGGACACTGTAACATGCACTCAAAGCATGGGTGTAGAGTGTGTGAGGGACAACCACCCTACCCCTGACGCAGTTCTGACACATGTCGCAATGAAGTGGGAGAACGACTTTCTCAAGTGCCCTGCCACAGATTTGACCCTCCAATGGAGTACTGCCACGTGAAAAAGTCGCCAACCACTCCCATGCATGCATAGAAAGGGAAACGAAGGCATTCCTCACTAGGTACGCATCAAAGAAAAAACCCTAGCAAACCACACCCCTGAGTAACGATATTCTCTTGAATCTAACTTGATCATTGGAGGGCCTTTGGCAGGCACCACACCGGTGTGCTTAGAATAGAAGACTACATGCCAACGGAAGAGAGAGAGAGCTCGTCGAAGGCCTGTGAGCAAGACACCATGAGATTGCTGCATCATCAACCAGTATTTCCAGTTTCAAATGGGAAGCCGAAAAAGAGAACAAGAAGACGAAGTAAATTCAGTAACTTCTGTGTCTCTCCCACTCCCTCCGTCTTATCCCTCTATCTCTCATGGGATTTTTTTTCATTTTTCTTTGACAGGAAAGAAAAGGATCCATTGAAGCCAAAACACCCGATGTCAGCATTTTTCCTGTTTACCAGTGAGCGACGAGCAGCTTTGCTAGCAGATAACAGGAGTGTCTTGGAGGTAGTTGCAGAGGCCCGTCTTCATTTTCTTAATTTATGCTATTAATCGTATGCTAATTCGTAAAATTGGCATCATTTGGCAGGTTGCCAAGATCACAGGCGAGTAAGAACTTATTGTAAGAGTGACTGGGAATTAACAACTCTACCCTCAATGCCCTCGTTTCAGTGACTGGAAGGTATATTTGTGAGTTAACCTCTGTTGGGTATTAATTAGTAAAGGGTACCCATTCATTTTTAAAAAAACAACAGTTTTTGGTTTGTGTATTGACATATAAAGGAATTGAGCAAACAAGAAAAACAAACTTGGGATGAAAAAGCTGCACGAGCCATGGAGGCATACAAGAAGGAATTGAAAGAGTACAACAAACATGCAGCAACAAAGGAAAACGATCCACAGCATTGATAAAGCTTGAATTGAAGCTGTGCTCATGTTCAGGTAGTTGTGTTGAACATGAACATCAGTTGACTGGGCTAACTTCCTTGTCATTGTTGAACTAAATTTGTCAACTTATAGCCTAACCAATTCTTCTTGTTTGAACCAGTGTTTGTTGATTTCTCTTTCTTGTTTATATATTTTTGTCTCGTCTGAATGTTAAATCTGTACTTGGAGTTCAAATAAATGACAATCAAATGGAGCTTGCAAAGCTCAAGTTCTCTTTACAGGATATATTCGCTATGGATAATTGAGTAATTAAATAATGTTGGGTGTGGATACTAGCATTGTTTAAGCTTTCATAAGAAATACTAATTGGAATTCCACGCAAGGTATTTCACTTTATATACTTAAATTAAATGACCGCAACTTAAAAAAGGAATGATTTCAGTAGCCATATCACATAATTCTATGCAAGCTTTATATACATAAAATTGAATGACCGCATCTTAAAAAGAGGAATAATTTCAGTAACCATATCATATAATTTTATTTTTTAATACTTAAAGCATGCGGTGAAATCTAAGCTTCAACTTGATGTAGATGTGATAAAGTATGCAGTACTAAGGAACAATGTTTTTTTATGAATATGTAGATTAGTCTATTTACATATTCATTTTAAATATATAAAAAAAAAAAACCCAGCTTCTTTAGCAATTTACTGAGCTATTTGCAAATTGCTAAAAATGAAACCAATAGCTCTTCCGGGGAAGAATTTTGGGCACCACAAGGCCTGATGGAAGCTCTGGTTTTGTCTGTTTTAGTTTTATTTTGACCTTTTTATTTTGATCTCAATGTGTTGTGTGAAGCGAGACAAACAAGAAAGTCAGGGTGTTTTAGTCATTACGGCCGTAAAGTTGGGTCGATTGCGTGGCGTATATTGTCTTCTTTATTTCCCGTATAGAATGACAAAACGACCCAATTACGTTGACTTCAGGTAGTAGACTCTGTCAAATACAACTACTACCACCACCTCAGCATTTCAGATAGTGGCTAGTTATGCTCAAGGCTAATATGGTAACTTCAAATGAACAAGATGCCAACAACCTTCGCTTTCCGTTGTTCTTTCAACCTCCAGCTTTCCAATCCATTCTCTCTCTATCTCCGAACTCCGAACAACAACGCAAATGCGATATATATCTGTAATCCATACGTATATGTATATATTAGCACCGGCATCTATCTGGGAGGCGAGGTGTCCTAGTGCACTGGTGCACGATAGCTTTGTTTCGACGCCTTCAACGTCCCCTTGCTTTTATCAAACTTCTTCCTCCTCTGAACGGCTGAACCTCCCTCGAACTTCTTCTAACTCACGCCTCTGAAACATAAAATCTTTAACCTGCGCACCTTCTTACTGTGTTCCTTGTGTGTGTCTCTCTCTCTAGGCTATCTTATCTTAATATCAATGGCAGAGCCTCCACAAATTGCTCGATTCCCAGAATCCAGTCGGGAAGAAGACGCCGGTGCAGCTTTCGTGTTGGAATCAAAAGGTGACTATTCTACTCTCAGTCCATTTACAAATTCATTATTTCGTGCGTAAATATATATATATATATATATATATGAGTATGAATATATACGTGTTTTGTTGCAAATAACAGGGGAGTGGTGGCACGCCGGGTTTCATCTGACGACGGCGATAGTGGGGCCAACAATACTGACGCTTCCGTACGCGTTCAGGGGACTGGGGTGGGTGCTAGGGTTCTTCTGCTTGACGGTAATGGGGATCGTGACCTTCTACT
>CM065378.1:17637500-17655000 GCA_033060915.1 Euryodendron excelsum | reverse complement strand
CAACAGGAATGGACCGAGATCGGGGTTGTCAAGCGACGACTCGTCGATAACTGGCTTCTCCGGCGATTTTTTCTTGCCGGAGCTCCGATCTGGCGATGGCTTGGCCCGCGAAGTTGACGGCACCGGGGAGGGAGGTCGCCTCGGGATTGGCGACGTCGTCTTGGGGTTTATGGGTTCGGATCGGTCAGCATTGGGTCGGATCTGGCGGTGATTCTCACCGGGAACGGCGATTCGGAGCGGCGGAGCTTCCGGTGGCGTTTTCACTGAAACCAGACCCGGCATATCGACTACTAAAGAAATGCAGAACCAGATAAGATCAATCTATACAGTTACATATATATCACTATATACATATAGATGGGTACATAGAGAGAGAGAGAGAGAGAGAGAGAGAGAGAGTTATGAGGTCGCCATTAAGAGGGGATCAAATTAGGGATTATTAGAACTTGCCACCATTCTCAAGGTGTGGTGAGGTGTGGTGTGTCGTTAGTTGTTACTTGTTAGTTGTTACTGCTGTGCTTAGCCACAAAGAGGAAGACAATTTGTTGACAGAGAGAGAAAACTCAGATGGGCCCAACTTGGGTGGGCCACGTGAAAACGTAGGTCTATCACGGGGTACTGAAGGCCCTGGCCAATTGGACCTTGACAGGCTTTCAAGTCTCGGACTCAGACCATGATTTCGTTGGATCACGAGGCACGTGATTCCTGCCGTGCTTGGAGTGCAAAGTTCAAACCCTCGCAACCGTTTGGATTCTTCTAACAAATGAAATCCAGCGGTGGAAAGCCTTTGGGGATTAGGTTTTCTAAACACCCCCAAGTGTTTGTGTAAATACGTTATTTGCCCAAAATTTCTTAATATGACATTTGTACTCCACATACATTACACCTTGACCGGTTTGGCAGCTAAGGACTGGACAACAGCTACTTCATCCTTCTGTGGCCGTGCTACGTGTTGCATGGTAGTGGGATGGATTTGATTACTAAATTAGTTCCTTTTAACCTTTTTTTTCTTGCCTTGTTTGCTCGCACTTCAATTTTAAGTTCAAATTTCTGCTAGCTAATTACGGAAGTTGGATCTGAACATTAATAATCTCACTTTCATTACAGTAATAAGGAGAGTAAAATCCAGAAGTTGATAGATCAAAAAGACTCTCCACCTTCAATGATACAAAATCATCTCTTATTGCCATTCAAAAGTCTAGGCTCTTTATATAGCTTACATATTTAGGATCAACCAACTCATAGTGCGAGTGCTCTATTACTGTGCCACTTATAGTGCTGAACGACAAAGAAGCGGCCGGTATTTATGGATTAGGGATTTGTGCTGCCACCGCCACTGCCGCTGCCGGACTTTCCCTTGCCTTGTTCATGTCTCGGGTTCGGCCCTGCTTTTTCATAGTCATCAACCATTATAAGCTTTCTCAAGTTCTTCCGCATAATGACCTTTAAAATCCACAGGACAGGATTTATGTTAGCCAAAAGGTAATTTTAAACATCAAGACTCGCATGAATGCAATGGCTCTTTACAAGCACAGAGATACAGGATCAATTTGTAATCATGCAGTCTATACAGATTATTTACCTCATTAAGTGGGTTTGCAAGATCCACACCATGCCTGAGGCCTTCGACTCTGGCTACTGGATGATAAAATAAAATAAAATAAAATCGGTTACTTTAGCTGTATAAAGCCCAAAATTTGGCTTATACACATATGCAGCACTTGCTTGATTACCTGAAAACAAAGAGAGTAGGAGGACAAAGATGAAGGCTTTGATCCGATGACCCATTCCGGATGTTGTGGCTATTGTTGTTAGAATTAGTATTTTGGGTTGAGAGGGTATGGAGCTATATGCTTTTATTCTAGGTGGGGAAGGGATGGGACTGTGAGAAGTTTCAAATGATACTGCAGCCTATTGTACTCAAAAGCAGTGTAGAATTGTTGCAGTGTCAACAATGTCAACTGCACTATCTTCTGTCTCATCAATCACTAAGGTATACCTTTCATCCACCAAAAGCAAATGTTTGGATGTGGAGATAGCTCTTGCATTGCATGGCTTGAGCTCTGTACAAATTTAGCTTATTTGTCTTATAGGTTTTGCTTACTTTTCTTAAGTCTCAAACTTTCTTTTTAGTCTTCCTTTAACCACATTGGCGACATGGCCATCGGCGCAGCAGTGCTCTTTGTTTACCTTATCTTTAATTAGTAGGCTTAGTCAATTATGCTTTTCGTCTTCATTCCCAATTCTAATAATTTATTGGATTAACAGAAAGAACACATAATGGCCTACAAATGAACAACTGTAAAAGCATTTGAAAGGTTAGGTTAGGTCAACGATTAATAGGATGGCGCAATAGTTGCTGCACTGCAATTTTCTGCTGATATATTCGGAGTTTAATTAATGATAAAAACTAGGTGCTCATCCAAACACCAGGATTCACCCCAACGATGACCCTAAGCTGTATTTCTTTGTCCTCTAAATCTCCCTGAACAATTTGGCAGTGTCTGTGAACTGAACAACTGAGTGCAACTCCTTACACATTACACGCCAAACGCAACCCTTTTGTGTTATTTTCCCTTTCCTGCCCTTTTTCCAGAATTGTTCTTGCTATTTTCTTTGAAAACTTGTGTCATGTTTGAAGTCATATGTTTTTCTTTAATCTATATCTTGTTTGGTTTTTTATTGAACATTGTTTGCACGGAATCCAAATTCAAGCTATACTGTGACGCTTGAATTTGTCTTATGGCCATGGATGCAAAGATAACTGTGCAGGATGTATATATTTATATGATATAAAAATGAAGAGGAACTAGATAAGTGCATGGAGTGATATAGTCAAAACACTTGATAACTGCTCCTAATGTGTGCTGTTCATTTTGCATGCTTATTGTGTCATTTTAAAGTTTCCTCACACACAGTTTGATTCTACTTTATAGCTTGACATTTATCACATTGTGGGCAAAAATCACCTCATATAGAGAGGGTCTCAAGAAAGGAAATGGAGACGACTCCACTCATATTGCTCTAAGATTGAAATTAAAAAGCAAGATATAGTGGCAGTCATATCACAAATAGTCACACCTTCTCTGAAGTTGACCACCCAACCTCTCCATCCCTTTCCTCGAAATTTTGTATTCAATCTGCTTTATTGAGCTTTATTGATAGCTTGACAGCCCAACTCCACACGCACTTCTTTGCTTTACTGCAGTGCTTTATCCCCAGCTATAATTCTGCTCCTTCCAGCCTGCTTTGAGTTTCTAACTGTGCAAGGTTTCTGCCCAAAAAATTGTATTATTAGGCTGAGAGCTTCTTACTCTTTCATTTCAGTTCCAACATTAATGATCAGTTATTAGCGATTGGATTTTGTAAAAGGATCACTGTAAGTTATCAGTTGCGCCCTCTCATAAAGGAAAAAGGAAATGGTGCTGCTACAATTCATATGCTAAGCAATGGTAGAGGATAAAAGAACATTTCGTTTACCAATATAATAAAAACTCATCAGTTAACATTCAAGTAAGATAAATGAACATTTCCAGTGGGAAAATGTATAAACTTTTGTAAAGCCATCCATTTGCAAAATAAGAGGAAGGCAATGTCTATAATACATCAAAATAATATTTCCAAAATAGTGAAAAAAAAAAAAGGCCCCGAAAAATGAAGCATTGCTAGTTGCTACACAAATTCAAGAAGTCATCACAAATCAGTTATACACATTAAACATTGGTAGTGCAGACATACAAAATTAGCATCGATTTGCACATGAGATGGAGCTTCCATCTAATATGCAAGATCCGCACCAACATCAGCAGCAGATGTGGAAGACAGACACATATCACCTCCTCCATAATTTAGCTTGGCTCGAAAAATATTTGCATCTGACATTTGCCTCACAAAACGAGTAAAATTGACCCAGTTATGATATTCAAACAGGTTTTTGTCCATTCTGACAAAGTTGAATGAAAAGGATGGTGTTTCTAGACCATCTGAGTAGAACTTTGACATCTTTAGCACTTGTTGAAATGATTCATCATCCAAACTAGCTGCAGAATTTTCACCCTCCAGGGGAATATCACAAATCCTTGCAGCTAGTAGAAGTTGTCTAAGAAAACCTTCTGGACTACTGACGGGGTTTATCTGCTGCTCATTTGCATCTTTCATTTCAAAACAAGTACAGCACAAAGTAAACCCATACCTACCAAACATGCGAGCAATTGGTAGATATCCATCTCGAAATGAAGTATTGTAATAGCCAGCAGTTAATTCAGATGGATGTGATTGCGTGCCATAGTGCCAGTGAATTGCAGCCACTTTTCCTGATGTATTAACTTTAGTACCCCAAAAAATGGCCTCTGCTTCCAAGCATATCCTCTCCCCATGCAGTAGCAGCATTCCCGCGTACCATTCAAGAAAAAACTCACCATATGGTGTATTCCATGAACCATCAGTCCTGAAAAATTCAGTATTTTCAGGATCGTGCATCAAGTTGCCAGCACCAATGGGGCCCCCATTTGCCCACTCTTGCATTCCAACCTCTCGGGCACAAGCATTCAAAGACATGAGCATATACTGGGAATTAGAATAAAGAAACCATCTAGTTAATACAGGGATAAGGATAGGCAAACATGTCCAAGAACAAAAATTAAGGGGCAAAATAGCAAAAGTGATGGCATAACCTCCTCATGCACTTGAAGGGATGCCATGCTTACTGATAAAGCTGAGCACATTCTACCTACCTTATCATAGCATTGAAACTCTCCAAGCTCACGAGAGCGCCAAGCCCATGTCAGCTTCTGAGAAGGGCATGAAGGGTATCTTAGTTCACCAGCAGGGCCCATTCCAACTTGAATTCCCTGCAAGTTGACAACTAAGACCATGAAAACCCGATTTCAATACCAAGCAATGAAGACGTATAAAGTTAATACCAATGATCTTACTGTTATGATGCCACCAAGAAAAGGTCTGAACATGTCTCTAAAATTCCTCATAAGATCAGCATATGCTTGGATCGGTGATCGTCCACGCAGAACAGGAAGAATGTCGCATCCTAGGGTAATGTATTCCATATTTCTCCTTCCAAACCTGTCAGAATATGCTAAATCCGGATCTTTATCCATATCTTCCAGCACCCATTGAGGAAGAGGAATCCTTCAGCACAGAATAAAAAGGTTTCAGACCCGATAACAGATGAACAGGAAGGTTTGAAGAGAAAAGGTGAATGAAATGCTTAAAGAGTTCAAATTGAAGGCAAAATCATTCTCTAGACAAATTTAATACCAGACATGACTTCAAAGATATCTTGAACCTCGTTTCAGTTTCAATTTTTTAATATATCATAGTACAATTAAAGCAAAGATTGTGCAAAAAACTACGCAATCAATATGACCCTTGATATTGTATAAACAAAACCAAAATGTTCTCTTATGCATGCATTTCAATTTTTGAATATATCATAGTACAATTAAAGCAAAGATTGTGCAAGAAACTACGAGAACAATGTAAACCTTGATATTGTATAAACAAAACCAAAATGTTCTCTTATGCATGTGCATGTCTTGTCCAGATGTATGGTCCCCTATTATTTTCGGAGTTGTCACTTCATGTTCATAATGTATTTCTTTTTGGTTTTTAATGTGATTAATGTATCCCTTCTAGATATGTACACACACTACAAGTATGTAACTTCGGTTGTAAATTTCAGTAACTAGGGAAATCCATATACACTGCATACCATACACCGGCCAATGGCAGTAGTTGTTAAAGGCTCAAGACACCAAGGTCTAGTAGAGCCTAAGCCCAAGAAGCAACATAAAGTGCGAGACTGAGTGAAGTAAGGCACATGTGTGATACACATGTATATTGAGTACACTTGCAAATGAAAGCAATTTGAAATATGCAACCCAGATTATTAAAAAAAAGGGTAAATTTTTTGGCATCAACTGAGAGAGTTTAATAAACTGAGATACATACCAATATTTTCAATTGGTAGATGCATCCACTAAACAGCACGAGCATGAGGGCTTTATACGGGTCTAACTGAAGGGGCCTAACTTGGCACAGAATTAGGCACTTTCTTTGAGCCTTGATGAGCCAGAGGCTTTTTTGGAACATATGCACGCCTTTAACAACTATGACACTGGCATACCTACATGCATATGATTTTCTCTACAAATCAAAGAAAGAAAAGCAAACCAAAGACAGTTATTTTTGGAGTTCGGAAGAGCAGCTCAGAAAGGAAGTAGGGCAATTTGTTTGAAATTAATTCCAATAATGAGTTTTGCTCCTCTATCATCCAACCAACCCCAACCTTCCCCCCCCCCCCCCCCCCCCCCCCCCCCCCCTTCTTTCGTCAATCATAAAAAAAAAAAAAAAAAAAAACACACGCACACACACACAGTTCTGAGTTCACATAATACAAAGGAAAATAGTTGAATAAATAGACGCAAGCAAAACTTGAAAGCATGCTAATAAACAGGGAAAATGAAATGCTGAAGAATTAGCCAATTTTTAATTAAACCAATCAAACTTCCTCACAAGAATACAAAAATACAAGTTCAAATCAACAACTGGTAATCAAGTAAAAACAGTCCATGAAATACTAAACCAAACTCCACCTACTCATGTCTGATGAGATAATCCTAGGAGGCAAACACAAAAAGAGGAGCAAGTAGATAAAGGAAAAAGGAGGACATTTCTTAATAAAGAAAGAATGACAACAAATGTTGAAAGCAAGAATTTCAAAAAAGGAACCATATCAACCCTATTGTCTACACTAAGAGCCATTACTGTGTAAACCACAAGGGGTGGCCTAGTGGTCGGCTTGTTCTAATACTACGCATGAAGTCTCAGGTTCGATCCCTCCTCAAGCCCTCTTATGGCCATTTATCATTCGTGCAATGCACGAAATTTACATGGTTCACATAGACGGTGACCTTGCATAAATTCGAGGGAGTAGTTGGCCGAAGGTTTAGACACCCTGTAGCAAAAAGAAAAATACTCATTACTCTTATCACCCCTCCTTTCTCCTTTTCTTTTCCTAAAAGCTAATTCAATGATGCCACAGAGCCACTCATAAGTTCCATAAACTGGATAATAGACATTTCGAACAAAAAACACAGTCTCCTGTTTAGTTTCAAATTAAGGACACTCTGAAAGAGAACAGAACTAAATTATTTAAGTTTGTAGAGAAGATTCCACTCTTTCCAAGTAATATACGCCTAAATAATTTGAAATGCCTTCTCTTCTTAAAAATTAACACCCTATGTTTACCCAATATTTCCACTTGAGGGGCAAACGGATATAACAGGATAGAGCCCACAAACACAGTATATTTTCATAGCACTAGATATGACAAATCATTTCTGCTAGAGTACCCATAGTTCTTGGCTAATAAGGCAGGCAATAGGGTTCTCTAAATATTTTGCATCTAGCATATTACTAACACTCCTCACAATATACATGTGTATTAGCATCTTGCCATAATGATTCAATCAGTCAGCATTTAATGCTTTTAGAAGTTACAGCTCGATTACACAATAGTGAAAAATCCTAAAATACCTTTAACTATTTTTTGTTAATATATGGTTCTCACAAGTCTTATTTGCTATTTGGAAGGCAATGTTTTTCCCAGATCAAATGATAAAAAAATTTCCAAGTGATTTGCCTGGATAAATCAATGACCCAAGAGCTGCCTTTTCTGCTTGCATGTTTGATTTTGATCAAACAATGACATCAACAAACCAACTCATGATATCATAATGCGTGACCCATCTTACTCGCACAAACATTTCCTTATCAAAAATATTTTTCATTTGCCTGATATATCCATGAAAAGATTATTAATCAAACCAGATAGGGAAAACAGCATAAGTAGTGCAGAAATGCTGTAAGACAAGGCTACAAGAATTTTTATTGTAATTACTGTAATCTAAAACTGGGAGATTAGAAATGCAAAACACTCCCATTTCCCTCTAAGATCCATCCCAAAATTTAACCGAAACCAATATAAAATTATTTGCAGAACCCAAAAGCCAAGAACTGTCTTCATAAATGTTCTTATGTAGTATGCACAAATCAATGGAAGACTTTCCAATCCACATTCCAGGATATACTTTTCCCAATCTGAAACAAAAGAAAATGTGTTTTAAGTTCTCAATTACCACTGAACTTCGCTAACCAACACGAAGCAGCAGTAGCACCACAAACAAACAACCGCATAAATCTATGTAGGCTTGCATGCACTGTTGCACTGATGGATATATGCATACATGTAAACAATTAACCTCTAAATTTAGCAATATCAGGCAAAACATTACACAACCATCTATGGCAGTAAATTTGCATTTTGCGGGGATTAGTGCAGAATTTATCATAACATTGAACTCCTCAAGGAACAGAAATAACAAAATAACAAAATAAAATTCAAATTAAACCAACCAGGAAGGATCGCCAGGCCCTGTACCGCACTGATGAAAAGCCATGACAGCTCGAACCTTCAATCCGCACCGCCGCGCCAGCGAGACAATTTCCGCATACCCTTGCCAATTGTAAACCCCAGGAGCGTCCCTCTCCACGAGCCCCCACCAGACCTCCATCACCACGCCCTCCACCCCGGCCGCCACGAGAGCCCGGAACGACTGCACCATGGCCTTCCGCCTCCGCATCTGCCCCGAGGTATCCACGGCATCGATAGGGAGAGTCACAAACACCGGCGAGCCCTTCCGGCGGTGGTGCGAGAGCGAGACCCCATGCTGGAGCTCGTGCTGGAGATCGCCATTATCGGGGGGCACGAAGCCATTGGACGACGTCGAAGACTTGAGACGAGCGGTGATCGTTAGCCGCCGCGCTGGAGGGAGAGTACGGTGCAATCGGAGGGTAGAGAACCGGACGAACCGAGTCGACTCTGTCCGATTACAGCAGAAGGAAGCTGAGAAGCTCGGAGCAGAGGGCGATGCGATCGCCATTATCAATGAGTTTAGGGTTGGGGATTCAAATGGTTATGTTACAAGTTGCAGAAGCTAGAGAGAGAGAGAGAGAGAGGGGTCGGAGGGACGTGATTGGAAGCTAGTTACGAAATGAGTTCTCCGTACGGAAGAAAGTTGTGTGTACCCGACGAAGGCCAGGTCACGTTTCTCATCTGGAAATGGATTTTACAGCGAGGAATTCCTCAAAAATAATGGGGAGGGAGTCTAATTGGGCGGCCCAGATTGGTTGATGGAAATGAGCGTACAGGACGATCGTCTTTGCACCACCACATTTTTCTGTGTTGCATTACAACTCTGAAAGTGTGGTCTAATTAATTTGAAGAAATCAAGCAACGAAAATACAATACAATATACTTTTCGACTATGAATCAACGAAGATACTATACACTTGAGTTTGCAAGGCCGTTGGGCCTCTATAGCGTAATGGTGTTTGTAGAAGTATAACTATACCTTAGAATGATGGTTTTTCGTTTATTTTTTGGTGTTAAACTACAATAGTGAAAATATCCTGGATAATATGCATCAGGTACCAATTTGATGTCAATAAATTGCCATAAGAGTCAACCGCCTAAGTTTGCAATGAGAAACTTAGCAAGCACGAACCAGAACAAAATTCACAATATATGTACAGAATAGTTGTCCTAAATTGAAACTAGTTGACGCTAGTGTGTTGTTGCAGGCATGAAAATAGTCGAGAAGAGTTAGCCAGCATTGGAAAATCAATCCCATTGTCATTTGGGTCCTCAACTAGTTCCCTACACCTCGAGTTTCAGTCAATACAATGTCAGATTTCGGCCAAGGTGTGTTAGCCCTTTACGGGGGCGGGGCCTTTTGATGCAAAATGTTTTACGGTAATATATTTTACGGTTCTCTTAATATGCTAAGAAGACGCAGAAATATTAAACAATCAGAGCATGAAGAAAAAAATTACCAGCAAAAGTTTTTCAAATCAGTCATGGGATCTCAGGCAACAGAAAACATGCTGTAACTGTGATAAGTTGAAATTTATATACATTTGCACCATAACAAATGACAAAACAAAGAACAAAAAAACCACAAGATGAGGATAATAATTATAAGATATAGGCAGCATATTTAGCCAACAAATGCATGAAATGGACTATTGACAAAATAAATAGCATTAGTGTATGCGGCAATAAAGAACTTTGACCCATGCCCAGTATAATGTGGTGGTCACAAAGCGAGTATGTATACAAAATTATACGAGGCAAGAACCTGGACTGACCCCAAAAAAAAAGGCAAGAACCCTCACCTTGACATATGCCTAATAACAATGCTACAATTCTGACACTGCATTTTGGTGAGGGGAAAAAGGAATAGAAACGAAATGACCAAAATGAAGGCCCAGCCCCAACTCTGTCAACTCTTTCTGCTCACCCACCAGGAAAAACCTCAAAACTGCTATGAAGAGTGCCAGGGCCTTAAAACGAACAAAAACAAGGATATATAGCAGACACAAAAATTGTAACACAGGCAGACCCATCTCTGATGCAGATCGCAGTAACCTCTCTCCAGCTCCTATCTCATACCCTCCCATACCCAACCTTGCTTCTCTGAAGAAAAAATACTTCTTCAGTTTTTGCTAACTCAACAGAGACATTGGTATCACCAACAACTTCCTCCACAGCAAGCAGGAAAAATGAAATAAGATTTGATCCGATGTCATGCTGCTGATGTGAGATAGCCAAAATGGTGATGACCTGACTCATGGTATGCAAACCCAAGAACTCCAACTCCACACACCCAATGCATGCAATGACTAGAATATACAGATTATCTACAATATCAAAAAGAAATGGCTAGACTGGTAGCCAACTTGGCCCATTCAGCAGACTCCTTAATCGGATGGTCCTCAGATGACAAGCACTCATTTAAAAAGTCTTTGCTTGACACAGATTGCTGAATCAAAGGACCTGCATTACTGCCCAATGTGTCAGCTAGATCTCCCAGGACCCCAATCGCAGTTTTACCCACAATGTCATCCCTATAAGAAAACAAACAAAGAAGATCAGAAAATAAGTTTAAAAAAAAAAACATAAAACTAACACACACACACACACACACACACACAATTAATTGAATCAAAAAGTATGAAGTCAAGTGGAGCTCACATGTCTTTCTCCATGTACAAACTATCCAAAAACTGAAGAACATGGGGTGCTTAAGGCATCAATAGCTGAGTTTTTGGTGAGCCCTTAAATCCTTGAAAGATCCCAGAGTATGCCTCCAAAATTCCATTTCTCAAAAGATTAGTATATTCAATCATATCGTCGTCAGCACCAGATGTGTGGACAGACAGCTCTGCTGCACTCTGGAGCATGGGCATTGCATACATCAAGTACTTCTCAAAGTTCTCTCCAATCGCCAAAGCAATATCACCAAAGTATGAAAAGATGGGTGGTTTCACAGATTGGTGCAACTGGTTGCTTGACAAATCCTTGAGGAGTTGGGTCATTATCCCATCACAATAAGGCAGTATTTTATCCTCAGTTGCTCTGCATATATCCCCAACTACACCAATTGTGATGGCACAAGCCTGGTAATCTTCAAAATTTTGAAGACCCATTTCCAAATACTAATAGAACTCTGGCATGTATTTGGAAAAGTCATTGCCCATGGCATAGGCAAGTGCCCCTATGGCAAGCATTGCCTCCTCATGAGCAGTGGCACTTCTACAAGCAAATACCCTCAAGAAGAGGTTCATCATCTGGTCAGCATACTGCATGAACACATATTTTGTTGGCTCAGATGACCCTAATTTCTGAATAATGACCTGCAAGCAGCCACAGAGAAGTCCTTGTAATTCATTTTGCTTCTCCCTCTCATCAGATGGAAGCTTCTGTGCCTCAAGCGTTTGGTGGAGCTCCATCATAACAAGAGGAACAAGTTGCATCACCATCGGAGCAGTTTGATCATCGGAACACCTAACAACTTCATTCAAGGTCTCATAGGCTGCAGTTCAGAGACGTGATTCTCCAGCATCCTCTCGGTGAGTCACAGCAAGAAGCGCTTGAATGATATCCTGGAAAAAGGGCGTTAGAGGGGACGTTGGTGATGCTACATCCTCATAACCTTGGGCCAAGAAGTAGAGAGCGCCACAGGCTTTCTCAGCAACATTCAGAACATCTTTCATGCTCTGAAGTAGAACAGTGATAAGCAGCTGTATATTTGCTTGAGTAAAAATGGTAGTCTCCAAAGTTGACCCATGAAGGAATTCAAACATTCTTCCCAGGGTCCACGCAGTGGTGTCCTTGACCTGGTTATTTGGATCTTTCACCAGTGCATTGAGCATGAAATTCAAAGCAACATTGACAAGTGGTACAAGTTTGTCAGGGGATGGACCTTCCAATATGGAACCAAAGGCATAAGTGGCTGCCTCCCTCTACCTCCAATCTGGTTTTGTTATATTCTCCTCAATGAATGGCATAACAAGTGGGACAATATCATCTGCAACTGTCCGAGCAACCAGACCCAAGCATGTGCACCCAGCCATTGCAATATTCCAAGCTCCTTCATCTTGATCCTGATCCTCTTCCTGCTTAAGGAGGGTCTCCAATAACATAGGGACAAGAACGGTGAGTACTTTCTTAATAAAGTAAAAGCAAGGAATCTTAGAATCTCCACTGAACTCACTTCCATATTCTTCTAATAGCCTGTTTCAAACTTGGGGAAAGGAAAGGAAAGGAAGGGAAAGCACTATTTACTATCCTTTCCCTGTTTGATTTTGTAAAGAAAATTGGAGGGAAAGAAGAGAGAGAAAGAGATAACTTGATTTAAAACTTTCCCTCCTTTTCCCCTTCATTTTCCCTCCCTTTCCCTTTTCCCTCCATTTCCCTTCCCTCCCTTTCCCTCCCCCAAGTTTCAAACAGGCTGTAAGATATCTATCTCCTCATCACAAATTGAACTCCAGAACTCAATGGCTTGTAGAGCAACCGGCTCCTCATCTTACTTGACAGCCTTTGCTGAAATATCAAAAACATCTTGGATATAAGGAGCCAATTTATCATAGTATGTTGAAGATATAGCTACCAAGCATTCAAAAGCTGCCTGGCATATCTTCACTTCAGGAGAAAGTGTAGCCTCGCAGACAACTCTCGTGATATAGTCACGCTCCATATCATTAGAAAAATTTGCCTCAGCAAAGCCAAGAGCATTATGCAAAGTTCGTGTGGCAGCAAGCCTGACATCGTTGTTAGTGTCAGATGCATTCATACCCTGAACTACACTTGGAAGTATCTCATTTACGTGATCTTGCTCTATCACTTCTGGGGAGACTTCCTCGCACAAATACCCTAGAGTCCCAAGGGTGGCTTGCTTGTTATGTGCCGGATGTTGGTCAATGTTTGACAATAGAGCTCCTATCAGCTCGGCCATTGCTTATGCGGCAACTCAATAGCAGCTATTTTTGCAATAACCTATGATGCTGTTGACCAAGCATCATGCGCAAGTGATGAGATGGTTTTTAGCAAGGATGCTTTGATCTGGGCCTTTGCCGAAGGGTCCAGTGACAACCATCTTTGAACAAGTTCAAACTTCCTGTGCTGTTCTTTGGCATCTAAGGCATTCTTAAGAATTAAACCAACCAATTTACGGCTCTCAACAGGCTTCTCATCATTTGCCAATTCCCCAGATAGAGAAAGCAAGAAACTGGGAAGGTTTTGCTCCTGAAATTGCCTCAAGTTTCCTTCTGCATGCTTACACACTGCACCATCCACTGCTTGCGCATTCAAAAGAATCGGGGTAACTTCCATCGCCATTGGAATCTGCTATAAACAGACCAAATCAAGTAAAAGAATTGCACAAAGTTAAATATCGAATCATGCGTAACCCCAGCCTTACATTTGTAAAACCAAGCTGAGATATAACTTTGGACACACTTACCCTTTCTGAACTGAAAAAATATCATGCGAGGCATAAATTAAAGTCACGGACATCTATCAGACTGAAGCATTTGATGTAAAATATGTTCAACTCAGCCAGAAAATAATACCAAAAGTATATGATTCTGACAAACATAGAAGACAAACATAACCCCAAATTAATTGAACCAAAATTCAGAGAGGGGATTAGTAAAACAAAACAAAAAAAACATAAAAATAAATAAATAAATAAACAGAAAACAGGGTGTTAATCACACGATTATAACCTTATCAGAATTAATACTATAAAAGTTCATGTGTATGTATGGATGTATATAAAAATATTTCTAACAACTAAGACTATATATTTGAACGAACCTTAGGGTAGGTGAACATGAAACAAATGTTGAATCAAAAGGAAGCTACAAGAACAAATCAGACTATAGCACCACCTTGATCCTACTGTTATTAAGTCAAAACAAAGAAGAAAATAAATGAATTCGATTAACCCAATCAGTCAACGAAAGTCCAGATTGCGTAGCCCATAATGGCCATTGTAAGCAACCGCATATCGAAGCAAATTCAAATGCTTCATTAATCATCACGCAATCAACGGGAACTCATAAAATTCGACCGAAACAAACACAATCAATACAAACCCATATGCAAATACAAACATATACTCAAACACACCCATATGCGTATACATATCGGCATATATATGTCTGTGTGCATACATCAAATTGTTGCAGGACCTAAACAACCCTACATCGAGGAGTACAGATCACGAGAGATAATCGAATTGGGAAAAAAAAAAAATTCTTTTTTCGCATAAATTGAAGTGGAGGTACTTACAGCAGATAGGTATTGGCCGCTAAAAGTCAACAGTCAAGTTCGAGAATAGAAGGAGCGGGACAGAGCGCCGATTCTGAAACCCCAGCAGAGTAAGAAAAAAAGCAGACGTTAATGTCGAGCTCGATAGCTGGGGATTTCCAAACAAAAATTATACTCTGATTTTCTATCTTCGTTCGTCTATTTTGGAATCCTGATAGTCGGACGCGAGTGTTTCAGCGCGTGCACACCTGTTGGCACGGAAGTTGTGAACTAATACGGACCCGTTTGTTCGTAGAACAAAAACATAGCATAACTAATACCACGAAATTAGAAAAGGGACTATAACGTGATAGGGATTACTTTCACTACCTTTAGTCAGAACGTGATAGAAAGTTGGATAATTAATATTACATTATTATATTATTTATTTTAAAATTAAAATTAATATAATATCATATTATAATGTATTTATATAATATTATATTAACTTATTATAATGATAATAATATGAGAATGGTAAAAATAAAAATTTCACCTTATCCAAAGAGAGGTGATATGTAATACTAGCTCTCTATGCTATTACATATTCTCATTTTGAGGAATTACATCTTTGGAAATGTAATTCACTACTCTTTTTTTGCCAAAATATAAATTTATGAGGCCCACTAAATTTCATATCCTATTTCTCACCCTTTATCCCTCAAACAAACATATTATAGAGTTTTGAAGTTTCTTGAATAAAACTTTAGCTCATCAAGTCGTTTAAGTTATGGAGTTTTGATACGTTTTCAAATTTAATTTGTTTATTTTTTATGTCAAGTTTAGAATAGTTTAATTAATTTAAACTCAAATAGCTTAATATTTTTAAGTACATATAAGTTTGGTAAGTTAAAATCAAAATATTAATGAGTTTTAGAATATGTTTAAACTTGACTAAATAACATGATGAAACAATCTCAAATGAATTTTTAACAAGTCGACTGAAGGTCAAGCTCGAGCAACTTAGTTGGTTTTACAAACCTTACTTGTACCAAAATTGTTATGGTTTATAAATAAAAAAAATGATATTAACCAATAACTTATGTTGTATTACTATGAAGTCCATAAATAATAAGAAATACAAAAGAAATTACTTATACTGTTTTTTCTTTTATATTTTCTCTTTGCTTATTCCTTTTTATTTTTTCTTTGCTCTTTCTTTCTCATATTATCTGAAATTTCTAAGCATCTCTATTTATAGGCGTTTATCCTCGACCATTTACTGTAAGGCAGCCGCCCTCGTGATTGAGGCAGTGGCTGTTGTGAAAAATTTGAGCAAGTACAGAAGCCATGAGATCATCCACTACGCCATAACAAGAGTAAATTTTCTTACAATCAAAGGCCAACTATAATCCCGTGTTTAGAGTCTCCTTGGACAAATTTGGTTATCCTGTACATTAGTAAAACGAAAACTAGTAATAAGCAAAATGGGATGAACATTTTTTCTTCATAAGTTAAATTTGACTTGTTTTTGGATACATTGGAGCATCACGATCATTAGGCTATTCCCTCTTCTCGTACGACTTTTTCCCGTATCCTCAAGGTTTGTCTGGTTGCGTTACATGTTTCTTTTATTGTTTAAAAATAAATAAAAAAACATGTTTTGTTTAGTTAGAACTCAGAAGTATATACTAGCTTTTGTTTTGTTCACATATTTTCACTTATTTTTTATAACAAGCAAAACAGCTTTCTTATGTTTTCATTCTTAAACCTTGATTTGATAATAAAATTTTGAAAACAAAATATATATGGGTTTTTAAAATTTTTTTGGCATATTAGAGGGCTAAAGTTTTAGAAAATGAAGAACGACAAATTCACGTTCTCATTATATGAGTGAGAGCACCACTAATACTGAACTAATCCTATTTCTCTCATTTTTATTTTTTTTAAACCATAAAAACAGGAAACAAGACAAGAACCAAACAAGCTTACACATGCAATTTCGAATAAAATGTTAATTTATTTTACAATTTGAAAAAATTAAAAAAAATATAACCTAAGTCACACAAAACAGATGCGGATGTGGAGTGTGGAGCGAGTGCGAGTGCGAGAACGTAAGAGCATCGATTTTCAAACTTCACAGAGTTGAGAGCATCTCAAGAACACTTATATTATATTATATATTTTTATTTTAATATATTTAAATTTTGTATTATTAATTATATTATATTTTTTTATATACAAAAATATTTTCCATAATTAATATATAGTATACTATAAATTACACAAATAGGCAACTTGATGTATCGATTGTTGCTTTTAATTAGAAGTAATTTTTTCTTAGTCACATTTTAAGTTTCAATATATGTTTTAATATCATAATAATACACGTGTGATGCGATAATTAATTATTAGTTTAAATTAAAATTCAAGAATTTAATGATTTGAGTTTGACGATTTAATTATTCGAGTTCACAAATTTAATAGAAATTAGTTATGGCCAGTTCGAATAAGAAAGATCGTGTGACGCAGAGCATAACCTTAATTTTGTCACCTTGACCATTTCAATCAAACGATTAAAAAAGCGAACAAGTAGTCCATTGACACGTAGCGAAATAAACGGCCAAGATCATCCCAACGCGATTCTCATTGCCATTGGCTCAACGAATCCATCCTCTCAATCTGATTGGTCCACGTCACAATCAATGACATGTTCGTTTGTTCTAGTTTCTGCTATTAAAACACAATGCAAATTCCGGTTCACTCTATATAAACTCCTGGGCACCGCACGCGCGGTTTCAATGACACCAAGTCATTTGGAAAACT
>CM065378.1:17545000-17632500 GCA_033060915.1 Euryodendron excelsum | reverse complement strand
ATAGCAAGAACGATTACTACATAAAGTTGTTTCCACCTAAAGAGCTCAACTGCAAGAGTGCAGCCATCACGTTGAACTAAAGTCCAGCTTTTGGGTCCCCCGAGCCTGCAGCCACAACTCCCATACCATCATCTGACGTAACGCCAACCTTTTCCTGATCGGTGAACTTTGTAAGAGAAGCTTTTTCACCATCAAACTCGTGTACAAGTTCATCGATCTTGTGAAATTGATATGGCCATGTTAGGTTGTACAGAAATTGGCGAAGATCAAACTGGTAGTCCTCTGGTGAGTAACTGTAGATGAAAACAAGAGGGATATTCAGCTTTGCTATTAGGTACGACAGAAATTCCTGAAGTGGAAATAAGTTTGATTCTTTCAACTTGGGCCTTTGTCAAGATACCTCAGCATGATAGGAAGGTGTCAACAGAGTCATTTTGTGTGGAATCATGGAGTAGTACTTGAAGAAGTGCTTCACTTTGTCAGCCACCTCCAACGGAGTCAGTCTTGCGCCCCACTTATAGCGTAGATTCTGAAAGAAGAGGAGATTTTAAGGAAAATAAAGTGTGTTTGATAGCACTAAAGCGATACACCATAAAGCCCACAACCTTATCACTATAACCATGCATAATAGAACAAGCTCCCTTTATCCTCTGAAAGTTGACTGTGAAGCAGTCATACGTTTGACACATACTAAGACTGACTATTTATGATAAATTTTGATATGTCAAACACACACATGAAGAATCTAAAGATATCCTTCTAATCAATGTTGGCAAACTTGGCCTTGAGTCACAAAGTTACACTGCCATGTTTTTGTTCTAAAACTAGTCTGTAGAGAAACCAAAATCACAGAATTTAAATGAACGTAAGAGAAGTAGGTCAAAGCAGTGCTGAGTTCAACTTTTAGTTATGATTTTAACTTGGTTTTACATAACCTTTTTGCTGTAAGTTATCTACTGGATTTAGTTTCATGCAGATATTGAGCAGTTTGGCTATAAGTTTAGATATTGCCTAAAAGATTCAATCAAGGGCTAATTCCCATCAGCACAGAGCATTTTCTTTTCCAATTGATCCACCCAGATCAATAGGCTTGTCCAGCTACCATAAAGCAGAGTGGCTTCTCTCAACACTGTTGTTCGTGGGGCTTCTTCCAGTGGAGTTGGGCAATTTAAAACAAACCTTGAACATGGAAACAGGACCACAGCGGAAAATCTTTCGCAACCTTCCATAGACTGAAAGTTCCTCGTATGTCATTCCCATGTCCACTTCATCCAGCTGTTTCAAAAAGAATGTAGCATCAGACTTGGACTTGTAGAAACTTCTTTTGATTCCAGATGATAACTAATACCACTATGAACATGAAAGAATATTTGGATGCAGTCAACATGAAAAAGATCAATCCAAGTCAAGCTGTCAGAAGAGAATTTGTTAGAAGGTGGGGAGATGGATACAGGTCCGGTAAGCCCCACAGAAAATATTCAACTGCAACACTTTAAACATAACTATTTGACAGGATGTAAACAGTTACTGGGTGGGTCAATCGTCCAAATCTTCCTTGGTCAAAGATAATATGATTGAACAACCATATGTACCCTTTCAACTTCTTTTGGTGGAAAAAAGTAGGAAGGATTAAAGAAAATAATGCAAATACTAGATTAAAAAGCACAACCAGTATCCCTGTTGGACCACATATGTTGGATATGCTTGCTGCTAGAGTGCTAGTACACTAATGAATCCTAAAGTACTGAATGTCCATATTCACAAACATAATTACCACGGTGCTTTGAAACTTGGACATCTCTTTAAGAAGGACCTATGGGAAGATTCTTAAAGAATGAGGGAGAATGGAAAACGAATAGAAGTATAAAAAGTTTGGAAAGGTAAGCAAATCCTAAGGATATAACTTGAGCCAAGAAAAAATAAAAGAGAGAGAATATTTAACAAGAAAGAAGTTACTAAGCACAAAAGGGCCCGAACATAGTTGGAACATATAGTAACAGAAATTCTCTATCTTTGATATCGTTGACGAAGACATTTAGACAGAAGAAATACACATAAGAAGAAAAATTTATGAAGAACAACAATACAGAAATGTGCTAAATTAAATACCTGGCTGTAGTTGGACCTTATGGGCTCCAGTTCAGCAGTGGGGGGAGCAGCTTCAACTTCTGCTAAAGACGCATAACCAAGATGGGTGGCAGCCTATCACAGAAATCTCCAAAGATCCTGCTTGCTCATACTTCCAATTGGATTGATAACTGCAGAACTGCAATCATACTGCACAACGAAGATTAATGCAGAAAAGGAGCTGATCAGGTATTGGTCACATAAACATTATGAAGGCTAGTGGAGATCCCCAAAACTAGTAGCCTGTCTGTCAACAGTCTTCATGAGTCCACCAAACTGTATGGAAAACCGAGTTCAGTAAATCATTGAAGAATTTAGTAAAGTCTTACCAAATTATTCCCAATGTAACCCAACTCTGTTGACTCATAAATTTAGTTTTATATTTGGAAAGTCATATATTAGGTCAATGGAGTAATAAAGGTCAGTAATGTAAAAGAGTAGTTTGCTCGAGAACCAAAAACCTGCAATGTCCTGTATTTCAATTTCTTAGCAGGAAAAAAATTCAAAATTTCTGAAATACCTTTGTTAGATAACCACGCAATCCTTCATCTACATTGGAGCCACCAAGCACCAAATAAAAACCTGGCTTGTTATGGACCCAAGGCATGAGTGATGCTAACATAAATGCCAGCACCATTCTGATTCAAGCTTGAATGTTTTGCAACCCCAAGTTTTCAACATTTGATCCCCCATCTACCTGTGAAAACATGACCATATCAAAATGCTCATAAAAAACAATTTCATATGCTGATCAATATGGTACCAGTCGCATGCAGTTGGCCAGTTAATTATAATGACATTCCAAATAAAGTTAGTTTTACATTTATTAAAAGAAGAGACATGGCCATACCAGTATTTTAGTGATAAGCAGCAATCTAGTGAATCATATGAGAACAAATTTGGTACAATGTGAAAACAGTAATATTTGTATCCATTTTACCTTATAGCGCGGTCGCTTTCCAGTAAGTGTTTGAAACAGAGACAGCAGGGCTGAAACTACACCATCTGTAAAACATCAAGATGCCATGAGCCAATTTCATCTGCCAGCACCTTTGCCCTCGTTCTCGTGGCTTCAGAACTGTAATGAACAAACCCTGTTACTGGTCTATGATATATAGAAAGACTTCAGTCTTAAATTTGCAAACAATATCTGAGAAGTAAAACTTACTAAATCCAAAAGCCAATTAACTTGAAAAATCAGATGGTTTAAATTTCATGGCTTCCTTGGATTCACAAGGAGGGCCATCAGGCTGGAAATTTCTTTAGAAGGGTCATAATTGCACAAAGCCAGCACTTTAGCCAAGAGCTAAACTTTGATGGTTAGAAATCATATGGGAAGAAGAAAAAAAAGATAATTCTGAAGTGTTCGAAAATTTCCAGACTAGAAGCCATGCAAGAAAAAGTCCAAATTTGGAGACTCTAGATTTGCCGAATGACAGATAAGAACGCAAGATGCTAAATCGCCTTCATTACTGTAAAGGTTTGCAACGATGAGAAGAAGTGACCTTCAAATAAAATTCTTTATTCCAAATTTGCAAAACAAAGTATAGTGATAGTATCAATATCTTAGGCACCTTGGTTACCCCGTGAACTTGAGTGTCGGAGCAAGATAAATTCAGAATCATAACCACCACGTAGAGAAGTTACAGGACATGGAAAACAAATATTATGTTTACACATACCTACCTATTTTCAGATCCCATGAATACTGTGTAAAATATGCAGTTTGCAAATTCTTTGCTATCAGTAGGAAATTGTCCATCGTTATAATGACCAATTCTTATAGCATCAGCTTTGACCTGTTCATCACCATTTGCAATGTCTGCATGCACACATCGACTTCAATCTAAAATAATAACCAGAAAATTATATCCATGATACTTGTTTCAGGTCTCTAGGACAGAAAGAGCTGCTCTTTCTGCCTTCTGTAGTACTCATGTAATCACTGCAAGTTTTCAGGGAAGATGGCTCCTGAAACAAATGGCAGATGCATTACTCTGATTCTCCCAAAAAAGGGGACATAGCTCTTCAGGATAAAAGCTCAAAAACCAACCAAGGACTGCTGAAACAGTTTCTCAATTAAACAATGCTTATCCCCACTATATGGTGCAATCTACAAAATCCTTTTTTGTCACTAGCTTCTTGTGGGTCCTTATCCTTTGGCATACATTCTTTATTTTATTTCAAGATGGAAAAACCATCCCTTTATTATGATCATTTTGAATCCTTATAACTACTAGGGCAATATTATCAACAACAAGCTTTATCTGAAGAAAGCAGAGGGATGATCTGGCCTATCTGCCAACTTGCCAGAGCAAATTTTAAACTAGTGGCCAGTACAGGGATGTCCTGGTGTATCAATTTTAAATCAGGGAAGGGCCCAGCGCATTTCTGAAACTAGTGGGGTGATTTAATATAAATTTCCTTGATATATTGCCCTAGTAATCTAAATGCTGATCAGGAAGATTACCCTTGAGGATTATCTTTTAACATACCAAAATGTGTAGTTTGTATATAATACTGTCATGATATGTAGGGATAAAAACTGACCTTTTACTACAAGCTGGCACATGCAGCCGACTATAGCAGCAACAGATGAGCTATCAGCACCACCAGAAAGTGGAAGCAGAAAACCAGAAGCTCCACTTCTTCTTAAATAATCCCACAGCCAGCAACCAGGTCCAAAAGCTATTTCCTCTTCGGAAGAGTGATATTAATCTACAAATGATAGACGATGTTGACGTGCAAAGTTGACAGAAAATATACACAATTTGCAGTGGTGACTCCAAGAATTTTTTTCATTGGTGTCATGCAAAACAAAAATTTTACAAATCCATATCCAATACTTATGTCTAATAAATTGAGAAACTAATTTAAACTTCTGAAATCATAAACAAAATTAGATTTTTATATAGTGACACTATTGTTTTAACAAAAAGACATGCAAATACAAAAACTTTTACAATTGAACTCGACGAGATTTCATATTTTGAATATATTATCAAATATATCATTTTCAATATATGTAATTAAACAATCATTCATTCATTGATCTCTCATTCAGTTACACCAACAATTTTTAAGAATTTCATTGTCGAAAGAAGTCAATTTGGTGCATATATATATGTTATATTGGCTAACGTATATGAGCCCACATCTCACAATTTCAATTAATTGATCCGGTTGTATATGAAAAATGTTCTACATTATCTCATTTCTCACTCTAGGCACAAGTGGATGGATCTCATATTAATTTATTAATATGAGTCCTACAGCCTTCCATATAAGAGTGAAAAAAGCGATTGAAAAATGGTATTCCATATAATATTACTCATTATTTATAGTCTCAAAGTTTTAAACAAATGTATGTATAAAATATATACACTGGGTTCAATACATAGGTTCAGGGGGTTCAAACACAGTGGGTACAATATATAAGTTTAGGAGGTTCAAATACTCTACAAAATAAAATTTATACCTAGTAACAAAAAAATTTATATTTCCAGTGGCTTTAGGAGACCCCACTATCCAAAGGGTGGAGCCGCCCCAGACAATTTGACAGATTTTTTCAGCAATGGAAACAGCTCATAAAAGTCACTAGAATTGTCAAAATGGAAACAAATCCAACTAAGTTCTACTCAATCCGTTGGTGAAAAAGAGACCATTTTTCCACATCACATCACAAGACAGGTTCCAAAAAGCAGAATCCATGATTTCAGAACTTATAAGCCCTCAAAACGAAGTCCTGCTGCACCTAAATATTCTTCTGAGTCTCAAATAACAGTTTTGCTCAACAGTCAGTGTGACTGTGAAGTACTAAGTCACAAATTGCACCAGCAGAACCTGGAGTCAAGGCTTATACAACCAAAGAACACATTCCTCACTCTTGCAAAGATCTATTTCATCCCAAGAAGAAATGGCACTATATTCTTTTGCATGTAATTCATCCATCAAGGATAAAGTACATATTTTCTACATAAAGAGAACATGCACACTAGAGGTTAACAGAAGAATCAGCATTTATGTGATGGTCTCATCACTAAGAAGTGCATACTTTGGAAGGAAAGAGAGGTCACACTTATATAAAACTGAAGAATCTTCAACGACAAGAACATATGTACCCAAGGAAACAAGCATGAGAGCTTGAAAGGATCTCTCTTAACAATAGTCCGAAAGTGGAACACTGTAGCACGGGCCTACACAAATTCATAACCGCTTAACATTCACTTTAGATATTATGTTCTCTCATGTTAATTTTCTGAGCTAATCTTTTACTGGAGGGAAAGTTGACGCACCATTTCGAGCTAATGGAATCACCGTTCGCACCTTAACCCACTTAGTCAAGTATGACCACTCGTAATTTATTGTACACATGAACTTTGAACATTTGAGAAAGTACATTTAACTTAAGCTTCACATCAGTCAGAACCAAATAATTATTAGAAGTCAATTAACCTCTGAATTCCTTCAGAAATAATGATTTCCAAAAGAAAAAGAGCTGAGAATTTTTTTTCTTCTTTTTTTGATAAGGAGAAATATGTCCAGATACGTTACACTTGCACAATTTTGAACTTGAAGGCAACAAGATAAGCTTCTTTAGAAAGGTCAGACCTGCATAACATCCAGTCAACTAGAAAGCTGATTTCGGTGGCCCTGAACTCTTTGGTGATGCCAAAGTTATCTCCCCCTAAGAGCCAAGCTTATTTGATTGGAACTTTACACAGCTTGTTAAAGCATACCCTGATTATCTGGTCTACCCAAAAAAAATCATATTCAGAAGAAAACTATATCTAATGCCACATACAGAAGAAGCTTTTCCGAGTGTGGGTGGAAGATCATAAATCAAGATCATTTAAGTTCTGATCATTTAAATGAGACCACTAATGACAAGTAAAAACAGTCTCTTTAATACAACATCTGATGCCCGTATTTGCAGTTCTAGCCAATGCTGGAGGAGTAGGCATCTGGAAGATGTTTGGCGTTGCTGCCAAGTCAGCCAGTTTTAAATGTTTTCAATATGGAAAATACACAAAAGGTTCGTAGATTTAGATGTAAGTTCAGATATACTGCTGGCTAAGGAAGCTAGAAAAGTACAAAATGCCAAAAAATTTGGTATTGCCATCAAATTCTTTAACCTTGACCAGTGATCATACTTGCCCAACCAATAACTGACCTTAAGTGGACTTGAAAGGGACATTTGCAGATTAAAAGACTGGCAAAGCTTGTAAGGTGCTGCTACTGATGAGACTTTCGGTTTGCAACTGGCTTGCTCTTGAAAACAACTTATAGATCCTCTACGACTGGCAACCTGCCATTAAGCAATTGAATTGAGGAATTAGAATCAGGGTTAAGTATGCAAATGATAAAAAACCAGAACAGAGGCCTAAAATACAGTGAATTAAAGCCAAAAAAAAAACCTTAATCAATTGTATCATCATATGGATAGATGCACGCTTTGACAGACTTGTCTTGCCATGGCCCATAGGGAACTTTTTTTTTATGAGTCCTGCCATAGGGAACTAAATAAAAGCTATTAATGGTAAATGGATCAGGCATAAGACAAAGATGCAATCACAGAACACGAATAGTGCAACAGAGTAAATCCCTTAGGAAAATATCTTTCACATTAAAGATATGACACATTCCAAGTCTGAGAGAATGTGATTTTCAATTACCGTCCTGAACTTCCACTTTCCACCAATAGGATGGGGCATGGTACGAACGGACAATGAAGCTGTCTATCGAACAATATAATGCTACACTTTATGAGAGTTTCTCCTATCACGTGCAAGAAGAAAAAGCAGGCAAAAGTAAATGGTGGGCTGAGAGGCCCAACACAAACAATAGAGCTACGGAGCAGACTAACATGATGAGAATGGTGTAGCCCAAGGACGCAGTACATGAGGACATATTTTGCTGCATTCTTCTCACGTGTTTTACTTCACAAGTCACTAGATGTGTGTACTGATGACCAGTGTTGGTGATTTGTTTCTTTAAGGATCGATAAGAGGAATTTTGAGCTGCCATTTCACATTGGTGTATGTCTATTCTCTGGGGCATTTTATTGTATTGAGTGGTAGAAATTAATCCTTGGTAGGCATATGG
The DNA here is from genome assembly GCA_033060915.1 of Euryodendron excelsum. Taxonomy (NCBI): domain Eukaryota; kingdom Viridiplantae; phylum Streptophyta; class Magnoliopsida; order Ericales; family Pentaphylacaceae; genus Euryodendron; species Euryodendron excelsum. The sequence goes on along the minus strand of CM065378.1, from coordinate 17,624,268 downwards.
AATATTAATGCGATGCTATGTCGACAGTACATATTTTGGATAGACAGAGTCATGGTTTATAGTTTCAAAAAGGTCTTTTGCAATCTTTAATTTTGTAAGGTCTAATAAACATTCTTATTCAGATTTTTTCTCAAAATTCAAACTAGCCTTCTTAAATGTTTTCATCGTTAGGAAATGCTATTTTCTTCACAAGGACAGGTTGCAGTTCCCTAAATGGGCTTAGTTGCACCTGATAGAAATCTTCAACGACGAAAGCAATTCTTTAAAATAATAATAATAAGAAGAAATACAAGATTAGATGCTTCAAGAACTCAGAAACATATATAGTATCATCGGTAAAGAACTACATCCTCCAAGCCTTCAAAATTATGAATGAGACAGCTAAAATTAGAATGAACATTAACTTAGAGCATACCGCATCTAGATCTACTTGAGCAACTACAACCTCAACATCCTTCAAAGAAAACTGGGAGCCTTGAGCAACCACTTCGCCATTCACAACAACACAAGAACATCCATCTGCCACAGATAAAATTATTAACCAAAGCCTTTTCCCAACTACTTTGGGTAGGCTACATGGATCCTATTTCACCATTCCACTCTATCAAAGATTATAATTTCTGTTAAACTGTATAACATGTCTGTTTCAAGGGTCTGATAAATAATAAAAAACAATGATTACTAGGAAGGTTACATCAAAAGTGGCACCAATAGAAGTCAACTAACAGCAAGTTATTTACCATAATAAAGGCGGCCACCATTACACATCAAAAGTGGCTGCCAAGTTTGTTAAACTTACGTTTGGACCAAGGCAGCAGTCATAGAGTGCAAGAACCATGGCACATGCCGTACTGACATCATTGATACATGAGTCGGTTCAAGCCGGCAACTTGCACATTTCAAAAGCTTGGCAGGTTGATCAAACCAAAAAGTGAACGTTAATCTAACAAAGAAATGAAACTCTTCTTCCAGCAGTACACAATCATACTCTTCAAAGACTAATATGAGGGAACCAACAGCATATCCAATTAATCTTCTCTATGTGTATCCCTCTAATCCGGTTGATGTTCTGCTCTTCTAAAACTGTTTATGAGTGGACTTCTAAGAAAAAAGAAAAAAGGAAAAAGAAAATTCTATGTAATTCATAACCCTTAAATAGGAGCGGGAGTGGTGTTAATGTTCTTCAAAATAAATCTGACAGGCAAATAGGCAATACAAATTCAAGATAAAACCAAAATCGAAAAAGTAAAAGGGGCAGTACTAGCAACACTTTTAACATACATGTCCAAAAATTGGATGTATCCATAGCCAAAAGGCACTGCCTGTAGTGACAAAGCGTCGGAAATTTCACTTGGGAGCTGAAAGTCCACAAACTCTTTTTGCTTCCATGCTGTAAACTATCAGAGTTCCCTGTAGTTGCCATCATTTGCAAGCCACATCTTTGGGCGAATCATGATAATTTTTCTGTTCAGACATAATACTTAGCAATTATAACGCTCCGACCCTTTGATAACAGGCATACCAAAGCTACATAATACGCCATCTGTCCAGTCACAAAGTAAAATATCTTTTAAGCACTCCCATCTGCAAGTGAATAACTTCAAAAGTTACAACAGGGAAATGAATTATGGCCACTAGCATGAATTTGAGATCCAAGTGTTGACACACACAACTTTGGTAATTAGTTAAGGAGTAACATTTGCATAAGAATACAAGAAAGTATCATGGGGCCATCTCAATGTATTTGAATATGTATGATGTAGAGTGATAACTTTTCTAAGTGAAATCAATAACAAATAGCACCTGCGATATATACTTTGTAGCACGTAATCCACATTGGAAGCAAAAGATTAGAGAATCTATTAATCAATGAACCAAATTGATCATGAAATATTTGATGTGATTCACTAAAAAGCAAAATGCAGAGACCTAGCGACCAGATTAATGCTTACACTCGACACTATTTATTCAGATAAACATAGAAGAAAGTAGAAACCCAATCGTCACATCATTAACGCCGTTGTCACATTATCTAATATCTATCGTATGAACCCAATATAAGAAACCAAACGCAAGAATGTGAATGTTTATGAATGTATGTATCTCGCTTACGCATGAGTGATGGTATCGAGTTCCAAGAAATGATCCTCGCAGCCATAGCCAGTAATTTCGAGCTCGGGACCGAGCCTGATGACAGCTCCCGCTTCTTTAGCCCTAGTAATAGATTCTTTGATGTTCTTTATATTGCAGTCGAAATCCATAGCCCATTGATTCAAGTTGCAAGAGTGGCCACCTTCAACAGTCTCATCTTCAATTCTCTCTCTCTCTCTCTCTTATCTGCAAACAACACTTAAATGTATATCCCTAACGCATGTGAATATTGCAGACAAATTGCCGTAAAAGTAACATATTTTTAAACATATTTTCAATATCGGCTCCATCTAAACTAGAAAATTCGTTACTCAACTTGTTTATGGCTTCACAAACAATACGAGGCATGGAAGCAAAAAAGATACATTCAAACAAGCAAAAAAAGCTAGTGAAAAAAATTAAAAGCAAGCAAAAAAGATACATTCAAACAAGTTTTAAAGTTTTTTTTTTTTATCCAAAATGCCAATAGTTTTTCTCTATATAGCAATGTTTGTGAAGTTGTAAAACAGTTCAGCAAATAGTGAAAATTATTTTAACAATAACCTTATTTTATGCATTTGCACATAAAAATAGGTGAAAATTGTGAAGTTGTAAAACAGTTCAGCAAATAGTGAAAATTATTTTAACAATAACCTTATTTTATGCATTTGCACATAAAAATAGGTGAAAATATAGGCTAAGGCATGTCATAGTGATGTGTAGATTGTATAAGTTTGCCTCTTTGATTTGAAGTATATTATTCAAATAATCATGAGTGGTGAGAATTGTATTATATATATACATGTTTCGCAGTATTATAAGTTAAAAATTTGTGATTATTGCTTATTCACACTATAGTTACTCGAGTTATTATTTTTGTTGAAAGTTTTTTTATTTCAATTCTATGATATAGTCACTTTGGTTGTGTATGAGTGTCAATGTAGTGATAAGTGCTAATTTTCTTAATAGAAATATTGTCAATTTTGAAATTATGGAAAAAATAAAAATGTTGGCATAAAATGAAAAAAATAGCAAACAAATTTAAAATATATCACATTTCAATATTTAACAATTTGCACTACTTAATTAGTATATAACGCAAACAATAAGTAATCAGTGCGTTTAAGATGTTTATAAAATTTTATTGTTTTAAGCTCTGAAGTTTGAATCCCCTTTTCCAATATTTTTTACAAATTAATATAATTTTGTAGAATGTAAACAGGTGTTATGCTATACAACGTCAGTCGCTTATGTTATAAAGAATACAGGAAAAGAATCATACAATCACTATTTATTTTAAAATTAATTACAAGCATACTCTCTAAATTACGACTCAGTATTACTTTGTCTCTTAAACTCTAAAACGTGACAAGTTGATCATTTAACTATCAATTTGTATCAATTAACTCCTCTAATTAGCAATTCGTTAGAAAAATTAATAAAAATTAATTATTTAATTTATACGTATTTACAAAAGTATAATTTGTAATTAAATTAATATTTTTTTGTTATAATAATTACTAATGATTAAAATATCTCTTGAAATGATATGTAAATATAAGAATAATATAAAGAATATTTTAGTTATTAAATAATTATTATAAATAAATAATATAATTTAAGTATAAAATTAATTTTTGTAAATATATATAAATTATATAATATATATATATTTATTTATTTTGCTAACTAATTAATTAATATAAATTAATAATTTAAAAGTTCAACTTTTGTTGTATTTTAAAATTTAATGGGCACAGTGATATGAGTGGATGTGTTTGTAATTAGCCTTTATTTTACCCTTCCGCCTCAGCTCCGAGCCAGTGGAAGGGCCGACTTCAGAGGTTGTTCTCCTTTTTTGTCCTCTGGCGGTGGTTTCCTGTCGATCTCCGCCAAAACCATCTGTATCTAATAGCGCTTGTTCGCGAAGATGACTGAGGTGGCGGTGGCGGGTACTGTCGTATACGAAGTGTTAGGTCGAAGAGCTCAAGACGTGGATCAACCAATCATCGACTACATCATCAATGTCCTGGCCGACGAAGACTTTGATTTCGGAGTCGAAGGCGAAGGCGCTTTCGAAGCCGTCGGAGAAATCTTGGTCGATTCCGGCTGCGTTAGCGACCATTCCGAATGTCGCGTGGTACATAACCAATCAAGCTCTACAGTTACTTATATTCTCAATTCGATTTCAATCGACAGTTTCTCAGAATTTCAATAGCTATTAATCGATTATCTCACGACGTTGCGCTATTGATGCCTTGATTTGGTTCCTGAGTAAATAGTTGAATATAAAAGAGACTGAAATGTTGGTTTGAATTTGAAAAAAAAATTCAGAACTCAAATCAAATAAGAAATGATTCTGTTTCTAGATTATTATTATTATTTTTAATTTTTGGGTCTCAACCTAATTGATTCAAAAGTTAGACATATTTTAGCTAGCTTTTCGTACCTTTTCCTTGGCAACCACAAGGAGCAGAAATGAAAACTATGTAAAATTGCCAAGTTACATACATTTTTTATTTTTCGTTTTTTTTTATTTCCCTTCCTCCCTCATGCTAAAATATTGATGTGATTGCCAATGCCATGGATGGTAGGTTTGTAGCAAACTGTCTGAAAAATTTGGAAAGCATGGGTTGGTTAAGGCTAATCCAACAGTCAGAAGCCTTGCAACACCATTGAGAATGTTTGATGGAATGGATGAGGAGGAAGCTCCAAAGAAGAAGCCAGAGCCGATAGATGGTCCTTTGCTAACTGAGCGTGACAAAATAAAGCTTGAAAGGAGAAAGAGGAAGGAGGAACGGCAAAGGGAGGTAAGAAAAAAAAAAATCAAACAATAAGATGTGAACATGTTTGATTGGTAGTTATTGAAATCAATTGTACCTTATCAAATCACATTGGTAACTATTGACATGACTTTGGAACCAGGCGCTCACTCCATGCTTAGGTTTGATGTCAAACTGGTTTGAATTTCATTTCATTGCTTGGCCCTGTTCAGCTCAAATAATGATAAGGCTTTGTTATTGCTTTCTTTCTTATCAGTTTTGTCTAATTATACAGGTACAATACGAGATGCATTTAGCAGAAATGGAGGCAGCCAGAGCTGGAATGCCCCTTGTATGTGTAAATCATGGTGATGGACCAGCTGTCAAGGATCTCCATATGGAGAACTTCAATATATCTGTGGGTGGTCGTGATCTTATAGTTGATTGTACTGTGACACTTTCATTCGGAAGACACTATGGTGAGTTTGCATTGTGTTTTAACATAGTTCCTTTCCTGGAATTGACATAACAAGATGAGCAAAGTGAATTTTATTTCTCATGGGGAGGGATTAGGTCAAAATTTCTGATGGTATCTGTATCCTGTTCTGTGCTGTTTCACTAGCTAACTGCACTTCCAGAAACCAGTAACTTGTGCCGGTTGGCCATCTCACTACACCTTTCACCAATATCTAGAATCTCTTTATATCAACACACTAATACGATTTATCCGGCTGCCACTTTGGAAGATTTTATTTTATTTTTGTTTTTGTTTTTGTTTTTTTCTATATATGTGTTGAATTAACAGTTCTGATAGAATTTTGTCATATAATGCTTTCACTAGCGCAGTATTCTTATAATAATTTGAAAGTAGATGGTGGGGTAGGATACCTTGGGCTGCTAACTCTTGGCAGAAATCCCATGTAGAGTAGATTGAATCTAACATGAGATGGACATTGTGTGGATTATAGTACCTCTTAGGCTTGCATATGTAGTAGGAACATAGGATCAATATCGCAGACACAACAAATAGGAATCAAAATTCTTTAGATTCATTCATAGTACATGTTCTTGAAAAAAGAAAACATTATTCTGTATCAAGCTTATTTAAGGTGTTAAAAAATACTTTTGATAGTTAATTCGCATTATGTGGACCTTTAGCCAAGACTGGTGTAGAAATCTATTACCTTTTGATGTATTGTATTTTGCTGTTCTCCCTTTACAGGTCTTGTAGGAAGAAATGGTACTGGGAAAACAACTTTCCTCAGGTACATGGCTATGCATGCCATTGAGGGTATTCCTAAGAACTGCCAGATATTACATGTGGAGCAGGAAGTGGTTGGTGATGATACAACAGCCGTGCAGTGTGTTCTTAACTGTGATGTTGAAAGAACCCAGCTATTGGAAGAAGAAGCTCATTTACTCGAAATACAGGTTGAATATAGACTCTTTCACGTTGGAGAAGGGTGGTGGTTGCTGTTAACTTGCTGCTTTTTTGCTTTTTATATTTTAGCATGGAGTGTGTGCCCATTGGCTCTTTTATCAGACCTTCTAACAATTTTGTTATTGTCCTCTAGAGAGAATTGGAGATGGAGGGTGAAACTGGAAAGAATAAAGGGGAGACGAATGGGGGGATTGACAAAAATGGTATTGCACAAAGACTTGAAGAGATATACAAAAGGCTTGAGTTTATTGATGCTTATTCTGCAGAGTCACGTGCAGCTTCCATTCTTGCGGTAAGTTCATGAACTCTCATTTTACTGGGGATTTTTATGCACCTGCTGGACTTGACATATAAGCTAGGTGTTGGAAGTTGTTGGAATCTCTTGCATTACTTGAATTGCAGTTGGATTCAGTTCTTCTAGAAATCAGAGAAAAACAGTGCACACTAAAATGAACTATGCTGAACAATGAGAACAAGGAAGAGACATGGTGACAAAATTAAAGATGGAATGCTTTAGTTGTGCTTGTTTTTGCTTGTGTTTCTCCTGTGGTTGAGACCAAAAACTTTTGTTCTCGTGGCCCATTGGCTTAGAGCTAGGAATGACATATATCTCAGCTATGTTTAATGATCTACGATATATTCAACATTTCCCATTGTTTGACACAATTTAAAGTCTTGCCCTGGACTTTGTTTTGCTTTAGTGACTATGATTTAGAGATTGCTATCTTAATTATTCACATGGTGGAGTAGAGTGTAATATGTCGTTTGACATAACTCAGCTCTAAAAGCTAAAGTGATTTGTTTTTATTTCTGTATGCCCTGCGTCCGAGGCTTGGGATATTTCATTCACTTTCCATGAAAGACTTCATAGGCCACACGGTTTAGTTTAATTGGAGAGCTCGAAGGGTCTTCCTGTGGATGGACAAAATATTTATGTATTAATATTGCATTTGGCTGGCTGGTTTTCTGAGACAATATGCTTTTGAATTTTTATGCTTTGTGCATATACTTTCTAATTTAGCTAGCTTTCTTGATTTCAGCTGTGCCATAGATATTTCACTGTCAATCTCTTATCCCTCTTTCCTGAATCACGTCTTACTGATGTTGAAAATCTTCAGGGTCTCAGTTTCTCTCCAGAAATGCAGAAGAAGGCTACAAAAACCTTTTCTGGGGGATGGCGAATGCGAATAGCACTTGCTCGTGCACTATTTATTGAGCCTGATATATTACTACTGGATGAACCCACGGTACTTCACATTCGGTTTGTGCCCTTCATGACACACATTTATTCAGTAGACTTGAGAGAGAACTTATTATCCTCCCTCCATTGTGGCAGAACCATCTTGATCTTCATGCCGTCCTGTGGCTGGAATCTTACCTGGTGAAATGGCCAAAAACATTTATAGTCGTTTCTCATGCTAGAGAATTCTTGAACACAGTACTACTCCTATTCTCCTGGACTTTCTCATTTGAAGATTAGTGTTGTTTGTCAGTGTGATGTATCTTTTATATTTCTTTGCTGTATAACTATTTGAAACTTCTCTGGCCAACTTCTCTTTCAGGTGGTCACAGATGTTCTCCATCTACAGGGACAACAACTGACTGCATACAAAGGAAATTATGATACCTTTGAGAGGACACGAGAGGAGCAGCTTAAGAACAAACAGAAAGCATTTGAGTCAAATGAACGTGCAAGGGCCCATATGCAGGTTTGTTTATTGCTCCATAACTGCATAATGAATCTGCATGTACTTTTGTTTTATTTTGTTTCTATTTTTGGTTTTTCTTTGGTGGTGTCTATATTAATCAGATTGAGTTAATATTTATGATTTCATATTACAGTTCCATTGTTGTCATTTGATGTCGTGGTTGCTACTGAAAAAGGGGCACCAAGTTTCAATCATTATAGAGCTCACCTTATCTAGAACACAACTCAACTCAGCAGACCTTGATGGCAACTTCTTGAAGACAGTTACATGGACCTGTCTTTTCTAGTCAATTCCTTCTAGAGCCATATCATTAGTTAAATGGTTAAAGGCAATGATGTCCTTGCTCACTATCTTCACCCATATTCTTTTTGGGCTTCCTCTTGTCCTTATGGCATCATCAAATTGGATGAAACCTATCCTTCGTGGTGATTTGGTTCGTCTACATTGTGCGCGATCAAACCATAAAAAGCTTGAATACGTATTATGTACGCGCTGGCATGACAGTTTTCAGAAAAGTTAAGACACGACAAGGTAGGAACACGACAACAAATGAATGTATATGTATTTCTTGATATATACATAAAAATAATAATTGCTTCATTTTTTACATTACAAACACATTTATATTTTATTAAAATAGTAAGAGATCTCTTTCCACATTCTATATATTGAAAAAGTAATGTGAAACACAATCTTAAAATCTATTTTAAAATATTCAAAAAAAATTGGAAGTTTTGGTTCTAGAGTACTTAAAATTAAAAAACCTAGAGGAGCAGGAATTGATAGGCATAAACCCATATTGTTTTGATTTTAATTAGTGGCTCTCAAAGTTATTTTCTTCAAACTTGTAATGTGCTTTATGTTTGTTTAAGTGTTAGATAGGTGTGGTCCTCCACTATTAGAAGCGTGTCCAAATACTAAAAAGTAATAGAAGGTTTTTGCAAGCGCATTCAACAAATGTTGATATCCGATACGTACATGACATCTTCTTAGAAGTGTCCATGTTTAAAAAATATTGGTTTCTTGTATTGTCTTTTCTTGTAATGCTAATTATCAATCTCATCCATCCCATTTGAGCCATCTTGGTTCTTTGCCATTTTATTTGTTTTTGTATTATTAAGCACAACCTAAGTCACCTAGCTTGTCCAACGTGCATGGTGGATCGCGCTCAAGTGCGTGAATTGCAGAATTTGATGGCAATTTGGGTCCAATTCGCGGACTGAATTAGTCAAGTTCGCGGATTGTGTGCGAATTGTATTTTCAACCACTAAGAAGCCACCACGTGGTCACTTATGGTGAGGGAAACCACAGTATAACAGCTCCACTCATGCACCTTACACTTATTCAGCAGCGTATGAGAAGTCAAAAAACATTGGAAAAGGTTCGAACCTGAGACCATGGAAGAGTTAGAGATGCACTGTCACCACTGAACCATGTGCATCAACCTTGACTATCTGTCTCCTTTTTTTTCTTTTACTACTTTCCTTGTACTTATCAATACAAATATACATGAAATTGAAGCATGAAAAAACGGAATTTTTTAAATAATTCACAAATGTATAAATTTACTTGGATATATATAAAAAGATATACATATACACATGCTCTGAAGGCGCTCTCATTCCCAATTTTTTGGAAAATGGACACTCTCACCCTCCTGCTCCCACTCCCACTCCCACTCTCGCAACTGCAACCGCTCCCATTGCATGAATCGGTGACTTAGGGCACAACTCACTCATTATGTAGAGTGATGGCCATGTCCAAAAACCTTCACTCTATTTTCTCTACTAGAAAAATGACAGTCCAGATGATTTTATGATGTCCATTTTAACCTTCTGTATCCCTTGGCATCGATGTGATTGGCTTTCTATTCTAAAGAGATACTTCAGTTGCTGCATTGCGTTATATTAGTCCATCTGACATGGGTTTGGGGCCCCCTGCGAGTTTGGTTTTTTTCCCCTCTCTGTGTTTGGTTTTTTTTTTGGTTGTTGGTTGGGGGGGTTGCCTGATGAACTATGGTGAGTAAACACTATATAATGGAGTCCTCAACTAAAATGCATACCGCACATGTTTTTTTCCCTTGAAAATTTGTTGACTTCTGCAAGTGACAAAATAGTTAAGTTATTTACCACGATTTGACATGCCAATTGTTGCAGTCTCTCAGATCAAGGATGAATTGTTAAGTGCATTCTCTTTTTCTTTTTATGTCATGTTTTATTAGATTGTAAAAACGTTAATGTCCAAAATGCAAACCTTATTTATTTATTTATTTTTGTTTTTATGCTGCAGTCTTTTATTGATAAGTTCCGCTACAACGCAAAGCGTGCATCTCTTGTTCAGTCGAGAATTAAGGTATTTTTTACCACTACTCTTAATGTAGCTTTGTCACCTGCTCAGAACCCTTATATTCAGCTTGGATTTCTAATGTTTGGGTTGATATGTTTGGACACATATTGTGTAGTTCAAATAACGTCAAATGTAAGTTGACTAGTTCTTCCCTTGAATTGTGTTTGTAGCATGTTATTATCTTGTTATCTATGAACTTTTAACATTTGGTGAAGATGTGATTCATCCTTTAATTCAATCATTTAACTCTTCTAGTTGATAGCTTCTCTAGTTACGTTGTTATTCCTGTGGTCTAGAATTTATCTTATTGCCTTCTTTTTCCTTGAAGGCATTGGATCGGATGGCCCATGTGGATGAAGTTATTAATGACCCGGAGTATGAACTGCTTCCTTAAATCTCTTTATATGCGAGTGTGTGTGGGTGCATATTTCGATTTTCTTCTGTGGTTGATTGTATTCTTTACACCCAAATATCTGGAATTTTAATGTTGGATGAATTTTATTCACCATTCCCATTTTAGCTGGTTTTTATTATAGTTTTTTTGGTCTTTCTGACATGCAGCTACAAGTTTGAGTTCCCTTCTCCTGATGACAGACCAGGCCCACCTATAATAAGTTTCAGGTTTGCAATTATAAATGGTACTTTTGATTTCTAATGGTATCATGGGCTGTCTCCAAGTTTCTTGAAATTCTCTGGTTTCTCAAATATGGATGAAGTCTTGGCATCTACTAAATATGTTTCTCAATTTGCTCTGAGCATGCTGATGTCAAATTTCATTCTCCTGTCTACTAATATTATTGTTCTGTGTATACATCAACTGCTAATTGGAGTCACTTGATGTTTTATAAATGTGATTGCAGTGATGCATCTTTTGGTTATCCTGGGGGGCCGTTATTGTTTAAGAATTTGAATTTTGGGATAGATCTTGACAGCCGCATAGCAAGTAAGGATCATTTTCTGAATTGTTGACGTTTTCTGCTTCTTGGATACTATTGTAAATTGCTGGGTGCTTATTCTAAATTTTCCTTTTTTTCGCTTATTCTAAATTTCTAATTAATAGCTCTGTCTTTTTTACACTTGGTTATTACCCACATATCTAGTTGTGTAGTGGTTAACATATTGGTCAACACTATCAAAAGAACCTTTTGTAAATAATTATGTCAGTATTTATATCCTGTCCTTGGTATTTTCGAAAGTGTCATCTCAAGGGGATGTCTTTAATACCTCATCTTTTTGGGAACATAGAAGTACATAAAGGTGGTACGAGAGAGCAATTACTTTAATATCATGTTAGGCTGCTTGTTTATCCTCCTTTTGAATTTCTAAGTATGCCACTTGTTTTGCAGTGGTTGGGCCAAATGGCATTGGAAAATCAACCATACTCAAGTTAATTGCAGGAGAGCTGCAACCAAGCTCGGGAACAGTTTTCCGCTCAGCTAAGGTAGTTAGTTATTTATTCAGGGGAATGCTAGAGTTTGTGTTTTGATTCAATGATATAAAAATCTATCATTCTCTCTCTCTCTCTCTCTCTCTCTCTCTCTTTGGGTGGGGGGGTTTGGTTTCAGTAAGAGAATTGGTTATAATATACAATAAGCCAACTACAAAAACCCGGCAGGGTCAATCTAGGTGATGCTCCCCACTACATAATACAACCAAGTGCTGCCAACATTATACAACCGTCAAAGACAGCAGCAAAATACACAATCACAAACCTTAGAACAGATTCCAATGTAATCAAGCTATGCTTAGGTCTCAGGCTTATAAAATACCATTTTGTCGACTGTTTCTTGTGAAAAATTGAATCCCCACTTCAGTAATATACTTGTGTTGCAAGTTGCAATAGTATCCAGTACATTATGCTGCATAAATATATTTTGCATATCACCAGATTCACCACAGAGGCTCTTAGTATTCAAACCCTGTTTCAGGTTGTATGCAAAGGTTTGCCTACTCTTTCTATGCAAACATGATGGCTAGAGCCCCAAAATGCAACTTTCTTAACCGAGCTTCAAAATATTTCCATATAATTTAGACATACCAGGTTAATGATCTGCTCCCAAGTCCCATTAAATTGCACGAGATCACAAATTTTGAACATTGACTGTCACCTACACACTTGCAGAATTTTTGGTCATCTTGGGCATTGCAAAATTTCACAATTTCTAGGGATGTGGTCCACTTCATTTAGTTTTCAAGCAAAACTTTCCGTTTTCTTAATTTTGTTTTTTGATTCATAGCAACAAAAGAAATTAAAATTAGCTGAAACTTAAAAAGTATTCCCAAAAATTTGAGTTTGGGCTTTCTTTTTTGCAGACTATGACATATTTGTATTCACTTAAATAGAATCTCACTTTTTTTTTTTTAATTTTATGTAGGAACGCTCAAAGCGGGAATGCCTAGTATTCTAAGGAAAAGTTTTTTTGGGATATCTGAATTCACTTAAAGAATATAGTTAAGCGTTACAGTTTGAAAGTTATGTGCGATACTAATACAGTCACCAAATTGATGCTTAAAACAAGTTCAGTTATGGGCAGAAAGAAGTTTCCTTGTCTTTTGGCAGATTGAACCAAATATATCTTCTGACATTTAAAGTTTGAGTTCTTTATAAATATCTACAATTTATTAAAACCTTGGGTGTTTTGGACCTGTTTGCTGGATTATTTGTCACTTAGTCCTTTGGGCTAAATCCTAATTCTCCAAGATGGTTGTGTATAGCCAAAGACACAATTTATAGTTCACTTCCAGCTTGAGATTTGGTTAGTTGTTGCAGCAAGCATTTTTGGGGGCCCCCTTTTGGTGCCTCTACACTCTGCCACTGTAATAAATCCGGCCTTTGATTTTCTAGTTGTGACTGTTTCCTGTCATCACAGTATTCGGTGTAATTCTGGCCTAATTGATACTTGTCACATGTGCATGAATTGATTCAAGTATCTGTAGACTTATAAACTGCCTTTTCCACTTTAATCTCACCTTTTAAGTCGAGCAACACTTAATTTTAATTTCTGTGGACTGGATGATGACTGCTGGAATTTTGAGATACTTCCACACTTTTTTGTGGCTTCACCTACCTTAATTTGCTGGCACTAATGTTGTCCTGTCTCTACAGGTTCGGATTGCTGTGTTTAATCAGCATCATGTTGACGGGCTAGACCTGTCTTCAAATCCCCTTCTATATATGATGCGCTGCTTCCGAGTGAGTTGTCTCAATATATTTTAGTTTCTATATGTCTTGGGTTTTGGTTTCTTGGTTTATGTACTCTATGGAGGCATTTTGGTGAGTTTAGTTATCGAGTCTTTTAATTTATGGAAAATTTACTCTCTGACGTGTCAAACCCCACTTACCACTAAAAAGAAAAAAGGAGTTGTCAATGCCTTTAGTTATCCTTCTGCAAATCCAAGTAAGATTGCTAGAAAATATCAAGATCGAGTTTCACCTCCTTAAAGACAATCAGATGGTCTATTCTAACCTCATTAAAAAAAAAAAAAAAAAAAAATTCTATGGAATTCTAACCTTAAAGAAAATCAGCTGGTCTATTCTACTCTATACTTCAGACTAAAAATTAAAAGATTAGTGTAAGATTTCTATACAAGCCTCCCTGGAAAACATGACATTTGTAGGAATTTGACTTGCAAGCAAACTCAGATGGAATCCCATGATATTTCAAGAAATGGCCATCCGCATCATTGTGGAATGGGTTTCTTTTATGTTTACATGGATATAGTTTTGCATTGCTTGGTAATTTGTTTTCCCCGTTGTCTGCCGATGCAATAGCTGGATGGAGTGACTTTCTATGACTGTCATGTCTGCCAACTGAAAAATATCAAGTTAATGGATATCAGGAGCTGTCTTAGCTGTATCGCTCTCTAAATTAGAGTTTTGTAGAGGGAGGCACGAGTTTTGTGATGATGTCTGGTCTGCATAACAATGATGATATGGGTGACTCATTGAGGAGTCTATGCATGACATTTTTAAACACCAGGGATAACTTGATTGTAGCTTATATGTAAGGGTAAATTACACTGACTACCCTTGAGGTTTCACAAAATGTGAGATACTACTCCTTACTAACAATTACATTGACTACCCTTGTCAGAGTTAGTTGGAAAACACCGTTAACTGAGATTGTTCAATTACATAATTACCCATCACTTTCCAAAACAATTTAATAATATAAAATTAAATATCAAATTTTCTTGTCTTCCCTAAGCCATGAACATCTTTGTCTCATTAGTCTTCCCTAACCCCAACCACTACAGACCACCAATCCCCACCGTCATCACCACCACAAATCGCTGGTCACCACTGCACCCACCTCCACTACTTTCTGTAACCCACTACCAAATCTAGCAATGGAAGGCAAATCAATCAAAATTGATATATACAATGTTACAGATGAGAGGAGGCAGAGGAGCCCCAAATAAAATCTTGGAATCAGAATCAAATCTTCAGCAATCTTCTGACCAGAATCAAATATTCAGCCTATCTTCACACCCAAATCATATCTTCGTACAAACCCCTTTTCTCAATCTCACTAATTTTGTAGAGTTGTTCCCAGGAATCGACAATAATTGAACATATATATCCACACACACACATATATATATATATATATAAATTATATATAGAGAGAGAGAGAGAAGGGGGGGGGGGTTAAATACCATAGGTGGTGGTGGGTCTCAACTATGAGGAAGAAAACGAAAAGGGAGAAGGATGATGTGGCTGGTGTTCGGCAGGGAGGTTCAATGGTTGATCGGAGATGACAGGGCAGTGGGCGTTTGGGGAGTGGGGTTGCTCGGTGGGGTTAGGTGAGTGTGCAGATGGCGGAGAGGCAGTGAAGGTCTGGACTGGGGCCTGGGCAGTGTTCTCTTTCTCCACCTCCCTTTTCCAATTCCCACCATTTACAAATCACAAACCCACGAAGTACCACCCACCATCGGCCAAACCTGCCACCACTGCTATACCAAACCCACCTCAGCCGACCACGCTCCTCTTCCCCAATCTATAAACAAAAAATTTCATTCTCATTAGATATGTACAAATACATAAATCGGGGATATATAAATATGTATATATATATCGTGAAAACATTGGAGAAAATTTGGGCGAGAATTTAGTGATGGTGGTTTGGCCATGGTTGGGGTTTGATCAGCAGGTGGAGAAGGAGACGGAGACAGAGAAGGTGAAAAGGAGAGAGGAAGGAGATGTTGAGGATGGAGGTGGGGTTTGCGGTTGGTGATTAGAGAGAGAGAGAGAGAGAGAGAGAGAGAGAGGATAATGATGGTGTTTTAAAAAAATGGGTTCTCTGTTAACTAAGAAGTACGGATACGAGCACGAGTGTTGGATACGATATGTGTCGGACACATTGACATGACAATTTTAAAAAAATGCAGGACACGACACGGGATTCTTTTTTTTTTTTTTATATATTTTTTATACGTCATATAAGTAAATTTTTACAAAAGAAGTGGAAAACTATACAGGATAACACCAATTAAAATAAAAAAAAAAAACACATTACACTACTTAATTGGCATAAAATCATTCACAATTAGTTGATTACATCGATAAAAAATGATAAAGTAAACAAACACATTAACAACAAAAAATTTGTTCTATCAATACATTATACTATAAGTCATAAACTACCGAAAACATTAAAACGTATTCAGACTTCATTTACTATCTTTCATCATTTAATACAAAATTTATAAAGAATACACAAAACAAATTAACCACCAATATTAGTAGTATGATTGTTATTCTTCTTTTTTTTCTTCTACTTCTTCGATCCAACAATTAGTTTTAAAATTTATAGTTAAACACCTGCCGTGTCCCGAAAGTGTCCAAAATGGAACACGCGTGTCCAAGACGTGTTCGTTGAGTGTCCGATGTAAAAATAAATAAATAAAAGAATGGATATATAAAATGGAGTGTCCGACATGGGTCCGTGAGTGTCTCACGCGTGTCGGTGTCCGACACGTGTTCGACACAGGTACGGCTCCTCCCATGGAGTGTCCGTGCTTCTTAGTCTGTTGATTTAGTATTGGATTATTTGATTGTGCTTCGTTGATTGAGTAATTGTTTGGGTTTTGTTAGTTATTTAATTGTGGAGATTTGTTAATTATTGATTAATTAATTTTTTTATAGAATTATTGTCTGGGTCTTGTTAATTAACTATTTGATTAGTTAGTCAATTATTTGATTGGGCTTTGAAGCTTAGTTAAATAAGTGTACAGGAAAGTTTTAAATGTTATTTAAGACAACTCATCTCTTACAAGGGCATTCTTGGCATATTATGATCTTTTTTCCTTACGTCAGCACATTTAGGTACCAGCTATTAACGGTTGTCTAACGGCAAGGGGGAATCGGTTATATTGTTTAAAAAGTAAAGGAAGTTAGTGTAATTATCAGTAAGTGAGAGTAGTATCTTATATTTCGCGAAACTTCAGGGGGTAGTCAGTGTAATTTACCCTGTATGTAATTATATATGTTTGTGTGCGTAAGGATACATGAATGGAAAACTGTGTTGGGCCTTCTAAATTTGTCTTATGTTATATGAGTTTCTTTTTTTCTTCCTTTCTTTCATTCTTTTTATTTTTCATTTTTATTTCTTGCAGGGAGTGCCTGAGCAGAAGCTTCGAGGTCACCTGGGTTCTTTTGGTATAACTGGAAATCTTGCTCTTCAGCCAATGTATACCTTGTCTGGTACCTACCTTAACTTTTTTTTTTAAATTCATTTTCAATAGTGTAAGGTGGAAATTGCATTTCACTCTCTAAAACCTTTGACTTAAACCTGAAGAAGAGTGGCATATTACATTGAGTTATTTGTTCCTATGTAAAATCATATTGTAATTTTAATGACTACATGGACAAACTACTTTGCCTCACAATATTAATAATGTTAATCATGGAGTGAACCTGTGTTACTGATCTATAGGCTAAAGCCTTGCTCACTCGAAGATTTCTCCCCATATATTGTAAACTGCTCTGGATACTGTGCCAGGTGGTCAGAAAAGTAGAGTTGCATTTGCGAAGATAACTTTCACAAAACCTCACATTCTACTGCTTGACGAGCCATCAAATCATCTTGTAAGTTTCTATCATGCTTTTATTTGCTTCATATATTGCTTTTTATTGTGTAGCATTGTACATATTGGAGAAGGTAAAAATGAGCCGTTGTTATCATGGGGTTTGGGGGATTATCCAGCTCATTGTTACTCTGGATGTTTGGGACGGGATTGTGGCGATTGGTTTATGGATTTGATTATTTCAAAATTTAGCCTTTTGAGCCAAAGCAAACTGCTGAACTACTAAGATTCCTTTTGGATATGGGGAGCACAAATAAATTTTTGCAGCCCTAGATTTTCATAATGATTTATGGTCTTCCAAAATAATGTGGCTTTGGGTTGTGGGTGTGGGGGTGGGTGGGTGAGTGGTTTCTCAACACAAGCTCAACCTTTTGAGTACTTTATTGTACTCTTCCTGCTCCAAATGGAAACATTATTTGTGTTGTAAAGTTCTGCAACAAGAAACAAAAAAAAAAAAAGCATCATGAACTTGCAACTGCCAATTTACTTGTTTGTTTCTTTTTCTTTTTCTTCTTCTTCTTCTTCTTTTTCCTGTTTAGAGATAGTATTTATAGTACTATTGTTGGAATGCAGGATTTGGATGCTGTGGAGGCATTAATTCAGGGTCTTGTTCTGTTCCAAGGAGGCGTGCTGATGGTATTATTCCTCTTCCCTTCAGTTTTGAGTTGCAAGTTTATGACTAGAATCTGTTTGGGTTAACTTTATGCGCTTCTATGTTCAATTGCAGGTGAGTCATGATGAACATCTAATATCTGGAAGTGTGGAACAGCTGTGGGCAGTATCCGAAGGGAGGGTGAACCCTTTCAATGGGACATTCCAGGATTACAAGAATATACTTCAGTCCTAGAGACGAATTGCAGTTTATTTTTGCTGGTTGGATAGGATTATGCTATAGAATGTTTTGTGAGAATCAGAATGATGGAAGGCCCTTACAGAAAACAGAGAGGTAGCGCTTTCCCCGTCATGGTACACAGGAATATATATAGCAGCATTGATGTTTTATGTATTTACTATATATAGGAGATGATTACGGAAGCTTGTTGATACGATCGAATGTACATTTCAATTGTTACCACAAGTTGTTGTGGACATTCTTGGGTAATTTTGGTTATTTCACGGTGGTCTGAAATCGTGCATGGGGATCAGAAGATTTTCTTTATCATTCTGATGTTTGGCCGCAGAGAACACACCCACCCTGGGGGTAGGATCGCGACGTATAGAAACGTTTTACAGGCAACTGCTGTGCCAAAACCATAGCTGATAGCTGTGTTCAATGATTGTCTAAAGATCTTGGGCATTTTTGTAGCTTCTTTGATGTAGGGGCTACGCTTAGCACATAAAAGCTTATCGGGTAGGCAAGAAAGCAAACCGTGTCACGCAAAGGATATTTGGCTACCATAGATCTTCGTTTGCTCTTCCCTTTTTGAGCTGGCTGTGCCAAAACTATACTGAAACAATCTGGGAAAAATATTTCATGGAGAGCAGTGGAACGAATTTTGAGGTGAGAGAAGAAGTTGCGCATCCGGGGAATCGAACCCCGGTCACTATCGTGGGAGCGTATTAAGATACCACTACACCAGATGCGCTGAGCCCTCTGGCACGTTCCTTCACTCGATTACTAGAAATTAGAAGAGCTTTGTCTTTGCGCGACAATGGCTCCAACCGAGGGATATACTCTATTCGGCGTTGCGTTTCGTCGCCGCCGCCGGGTAGATAAAACCTGATTGGGAATTGGTGGTGTTAGGTGTTGACGATAGGGTTCCGGTAGTTATTCTTCTCATTACCCTGGAAGTTGTTCAACCTACTAATCGGTATCTCTCGATCCTCCTTCAATTGCTAGCTGTAAACGTTCCCTGTCAAATTTGATTGTTCACTCTGTCGCTGGAGGAATTAGGAAAGTCGACTTGCTTTAGTTGATTGGCAAATAATAATAATTTTTTATTTTAAAAATTTTATTTTGGTGTAAGCTAGTTTTGCCTTAGAACTCTCCAGAGCTCGTTTTTTTTATTGGGTGTTGGTTCGTGCAATAGTTAAATTTTGGATGTCGAGTGAGAGTGAGAGTGTGCATTCGAGTTTGAGGGCAGATACTTTGTTGTAGTAAATGATCCTTCATGAAGAAGTAGAACAGTCCAGCGTCTATGGGACTGGGGCCACAGTTGATGATAGTTCACGAGTCTGACTTCTTGTCTTGCCTCCACTTGTTTCTGTTATACGAGAAGTCTGAATTTCACATCGCTTACCTTTGGAAATTATGTATTCCCTTATATTGATCGTGATCTTCAACATCCAAGACTACTTGTTACTTGGTTTGAATCATAGCCTTCTACTGAGAGGCTATGTGATTAATCACTTGTTGGTTGCTTCACGGACTTGTTTCACGAATCATTCTATCTTCTAGGGCATGTAAAATGAAGAGTTTTTAAACTTAAAATGTACAGAAATGTATGAAAAGATCCACTTGATCTGGCCTCGGGCTTCTAAGAACACTTTTTTTTTTTTTTTCAATTTAAAATTTCTTCTCCCTTCTGTTGAATTTGTGTTATGTGCAATATTATTAAGTAAAACCATTCACAGTTGTGTGGGCATTGTATGCTGGGACTGTTGCTGCTGGCCTTACCTGTTCTGATCTATTGTGTTTTTATTTTTGAAGAAATTAAAAAAGATACAATGCATTAGATAAATTCTGTAATTGTTTCTGTTATATGAGAAGTCTGAATTTCACATGTTGCTTGCTTTTGGAAAAGCTACAGCAAGTAAAGTAGCTCCCACCTTCTCTCACTCTCTCTCACATACAGTAAGATATTTGTAATATAGTTTTGATTCCTGGTTTGATAGAGATAACTGTTACATGTTTCTGTAATCTGAACTTAGAACAACAAAACTACCAACACGAATGTTTGTTTTTACCAGCGCCAGCATTGCTAATCTCCATGCTTCCTCCAGCAAAGTAGCATGCAGATGCATAGGCGGATTATGTGCAACCTTGCTCTTTTCTCCGGCAAAATTCTACTCCAAGGTACCTCACCTCTGCCTCGGCTTTGCTGGGAAGAAGCAGAGACTTCCATGGACTTAAAAATTTTCCTCCTGTTATTTTTCTTTCCTCTGCGACAAACTCTTTAGGTTTGTTTCTCTCAATTTATAGATAACCTTTCCTGTTGGGAGTTTCTGTGGGATTACTAGAATTTGTGGCAGTTTCTTTGAGATTAGTAATTTATTGTTCATAGAAGTAGATGTCTCAAGACTGGAGTCTGCAGAGCTTTTGGCAGTGAAGGGGCTGGTTCTCTGCTTGCAAGTGCCTGTCTTCTGCCAGCTTGTCGTATGATCCGGACTTCCAGGTTTGTTGCCCCCTGAACCTACTGTTCTTCTTCCAGGATTTATTACCAAAAAGACAAAGCCGTTTGCATTTCTGATCCAAAACACAGTTCACACCTGACCTGACCTTGGGAAAACAGTGGTCCACCCAATTTCAGTCAAGCAAGTGTCAAATAAGTTCTCTCTCTCTCTCTCGGACCAAAAGGCTGTGGGAGTGAAACTACCAATTGCACTCCTTCCTTAGATGCCATGCCAATGCCATCAACACAGCAGTGACTTCCAAAGCTTTTCGTTCTGGTTATTAAGTCCTGCCTATAGTGCTTTTTTTTTTTGTCAACCTGCTTAGCAAGTATTTAATGATCCAAGGGTGCTGTGATATTCAACTTCAGGATAGATTGTTCAAATCTTCTTTTAACATAGACAAGTTATAATGGTAAATTAGAGATCCCTTCCTGTCCTGTTCAATTGTGGACCATTACTCCCCTAACTTTAAAATTGCACTTCTGACATCAATTTGTAATACACGAGGGCACAAATTTTTATTAGCCGTTAGGTTACAGGATGATGCATGCTTTGCCAGTCATGCCCCAATACATTTGACACTTGTGCTTGGATAACTCGAATTTAATCTGTGCTTGATGGGAAAGAGAGAGAGTGTGTGTGTTCTTGTTTGCTTCTTCTCAGAATCTCAGGTTAAGGAAAATGTTTACTGGAGTTCACATATTTTCTTTTACACATCTTATCGCCAACTCTTTTGATATGCTTTCATAACTCAACTCATTTTTGTTTCGGTTTCATTTCATTTTTGTTCTATTAAAGGTTTTTGGTTTCTGATTTTTTTCCATATTTTTTTTTTCTCTCCTGTTTAAGTATCTTTGTTGGGTAGGCACTAGGCATTGTTGAGTTAAATAGAAATAGAAATAGAAATGCTCCGCTGATGATGAATACTTTGTTTATCGTTCCGATTTCTGAAGCTTTATCTCAAGATTAGATAGAGCTACGTAGAACTGAAGGAACAACTGAGGAGCTTTAGCATTTTTTAATCTCATTTATACTGTGTCCTTCCAGGTTCTCTTGTCATTATTGTAATCTAAGCATTTGCAATTCATTTTATGTCCTGATTTCTGGACTTGATAAAACAGAAAATGGGTGTGAATTCAGCAATTTTCGGTAAAAAATCTGTGTTCAGATACGAGACTTTCTTTTTACCTTTGCAAGATGGTAATTTGTGATTTATAGCCTCAAAGAAAGTTTCTGCTTGTCCAAAAATATTTTGATTAAATTTTGAAGTTTTTAAAATGATAAAAGTAGAATCAAAAAGTTTTCAGCACTCAGGTGTCAAGCTCTTTCTAATGCAGAGCAATCAACGTGGATTAAGAAAATTTTGGTTTTTAGTGTCTAATTATAGTTGTGAACATGCCTAGATTGTTGTAATGATCCATTAATTCTATACATATATAGATAAAATGCAAAAAAAAAAAAAGTATTCTTATTAAAAATGCACTTCTATAGTGGGCTGAGGCATTGTTATTTGATGTTACAAGTATTGATATATAGCATTTCGATTAATTCAAGTTGTTCTATGCTGCTGATGCCTCTGAGGTTTTTTGGGTATTGATCTACATAAACTGGTATAAGAAGGTGACCATTAGAATGGGAATTTGATGGACCTCAAATTCTTGTCTGTCAGCTTATACAGTGAGACAAAAAGGTGTCAGCTTAAGCTAGAATTGCAGGGTGGAATGAGAATTGTAACAGGATTGATTGCCAACCCAACCCAAATAATTGGGTTGAGGTGCCAACCCAAATGATCAATTCACAGCTCATGCCTCGCATACTTTTCTCATCCAAACTTCAATGCAGGGTACCTGATAGGAGAGGAAAGTATAAGATTACACTAACCGGAGACAAAATTCCAATGATTGGGATAGTTAGAATAATCGTGATTAGGATATGATTACGTGATTTCGAGAAGATTACAAATTTTGAAGGTTAAGGTTAGGTTCTAGATAGTGACACAAATTCTTGATTTGCTCTAACGACATTGATCGCACAATAATTTTCCATAGCCAGTGGAGTTAGTTGCCTGATACTTAATACGTTTTTGTCAACATCAAAACTAATGAACTGACTAAAGGTTAACAAATAAACAAAGCAAAATATACAAGATGGTTGCATATAAGCTAATATGAAACTCATATGCTTGCTTTGTGGTAATGGTGGTGGGGGCTCATTGATAGATCTTTTAATGATTTAGAAATCCCACACTTTAACCAAAAAGCCTAATGTGTAGGAGATTAGGCCTGAAATATGTTTTGTTTATTCATGCAAATGATATGAAAAGGCCAAAAACTCTCCATTATGGACTTGGTACCCAATGCATAAACATGTAGATGAAGAGAGACGATCCATCAGGCATCAACTAGATTCCGAGCTGTGACGCCGTTTGAGTTTGTTCGGCAGTTGTTTAAGTAACTTCCTGACTGGGTTTCTCTCAGCTTAGCCTCGGGTAAAACTCATACTAATCAGCTAAACCGCAAATTTAGTTGAAATCAATAGCATGATTATTACTGCTCAAAAAGCAGTTCTCCACAGAATGCAAGTATACAACTATATATATATATATATTCAGCTCAAACCAAATGATCATATACTGATGGAAATTTTATATTTTTATGTAATTTGTTTATATATTCTTCTCTTTCGGTGCTGTGATAATTTTGAAACCCATCAACAAAATGTTAGATAATTATAGTCTATTGGACTAGAGAGAGAGATTCAAATCAAGGAGGTGGAGAGGAGATTAGTCTCATCCAACCAATATTAATTGAGGCTGAGAGGCTGGAAACTCTAAACCCCCCTAATTTTAAGGAGGGGCGCTGGCAGATTCGGGGGGGTGGGTGGGGTGGTTCCGCGCGGAAAGAGAGCGGCAATCATTGAAGAATGGTAGTATTCAATTGACACCATTCAAGTACGCTTTTGATATTACAATGGGGTTTAATTTTCGATTGGAAAATGAGTAAGTGGCAAGACTTGACCAGATGCACAATCACAAATAATTTAGTCTTACGGGGATTTGCTCAGCTCAATGCATCTAGATAGTCGGATAGAGTTGGCTACGAAAAGTATCAAACGAGAGAGAGAGAGAGAGAGAGAGAGAGAGAGAGAGAGAGTGTTATGAATAAGACAAACCCATATTAAAGAGAGAGAGAGAGTGTGTGTTATGAATAAGTTAAACCCCTATTAAAGATACAAATCTAAGGGTTGATTAAGTAGGTTGTATCCAAATACGAGACAAATCCATATGAAAAAGAAGTTTGGCAAGATTGTTAGGAAAAGCCTTATTCATCCTCTTCACTTCTAAGTTTTAACTATTGACTGTTCGTTCAGTATAAAAACTTTCTATCTGCATAACTATCACCTGAAGTTAGTGTAGGAAACTGATGAAAATATAGAAATGATTATGTGGGAATCCACTAAAGGAAAACCATTCGGGGCAAAAATTGATGTCACTTCTCACTAGCTAATTTCCACTGTGTTTGAGGCTTTCTAATGGGCCCTCTGTTTTTGCATTTGCGGTTAAAGCAGCATTTGAATATTCTTCTACCTAGCAAAGTGCAGAAGAAGAAACATTTCCCCCTTCTCTTTTGCAATGAGGTATGATTACTCAACCCATTGACTCCTGCACCTTTTTTCCTTCTTAATTATGTACATTGCACGACTTTCAATGCAAGTCTAAGCAAAGCTTAGTCGCTTAATATCGGCCATTAGCCTTAGTTAAATTAACTTCACAGTCATTTCATTTGTACTCCAGGTACAACATGATCGAAAGTGCTTGATTAGTTAGTTAAAATACTATTTTTAAGTTTGAGGCCGACTGGTCGAGTAAAGGTGTCTTTCTTAAGATATTCATCCCAGGCAACAAAGAGAACTTGAAAAATGCTGGCATGAACCACGATGGATAGGAAGAAACACTTTTATCCACTGTTTCTGGCTTCAGTGGAAGGCTAAACAACAGTTCGAAGACTACATAGATAATTAGACACTGAATTGAAGAATTTGATGGGCCAAAGATCTCTAGAAAATCACAAGGCCTTTTATAAAATTACGGAGTTCAAAATCTTCCTCTTTATGTGTAGATATTAAAAAATTCCTGGCCTTCCGTTTGTACTTTGGCCTCGAAAAGCAATCATACCACACGGAAAGACTAGAATTAGTCAAACAACACAACTATTATAATCACACCCCTCTAATCAATGGTTCATTTTCCGAATAGATTAAACACTTACTCGCCTATTCTGGCATGATCACTTCAATTTTGGCAATGGGTAACTCGTTTAAAATAAAAAAAAGGTTGAAGAAAGCTTGAAATTAGAGGATTGAGACCTTCTTTCTACCGCAGAGATGTATAGATATTTCTTGTTCAACAATGCGTAGTGAGCATGTATTGATTCTTTGTTTCCCTAGTCTTTTCATTTTGTTTTCAAATTAAAACTAAATAAGGGGACTAAACAATCGGGTATCACTTAGTTTATGAGACCAATAGAATCGTGGGTCCCTTCGATAGATACATATATTATATATACATGCAAGCTATGTAAGTTAGTGGTTAAAAGGAATATGAAGTGAAGCGGTCCCCGCAGGAGGGCACGGGAGCCTGAAGAAGTGCTCTAGAAAAGCTGAATATTTCGTGGCTTCCTTCTTCCATTATAAACCTTTATTATTATGGGCACATAAAAAGGCTCTACCCACTTTTTCCCATAGCCATTACAAAGGGCAATGGCTAAGGTGCCTTAGGTAATCACATTCTCTCTCTTCAATCCAAACTCTTTTTCCCATTTTGTAAGGTACCTTTGACTACAAACAACGAAGCCTTCTTATTAGGGCTTTTAAAACAATCCACCTAACCTGATAATCCGATCGGCTTGACCCAAATACGAACACGAATCGTACTTAAACCGAGTTGAAATCAGTTTTAATGTTTGTGAACCTTATTTTGAAGGTTCGATTGGTAAGTCACTATTTAAAATTGACCAACTCGAACCAAAACTAAACCAACCCACGTCAAAACCGACCCAAACCATATATAATAGTTTGAATTTTAATAATCTATGAATTTTTATTAGGTGCTTTTATTTATTTGTCAATTAAAGTATTTATTAAATATTTTTTTTAAAAGAAGAGATGAATTTCTAACCTAATCCGATCCAAACTAAACTCAAATCGAGTCAAAATCGATTATTATATTTTTAAAACTAACTTTAATAGTTCTGTTAGTGAGTCACTGACAAATCCGATCTGTGAACACCCCTGCTTGTTATTGGGCTAAGTATATTCTAAAGCATTGCAAGCATTCACCGTTTATGGTGTATAAAAAGGTAACTAAACTACATGTCCATCATAGATCAATTAGCATTTTCAGATCCATGATTTAAAAGTACTGTTTATTTCAATCATGATTAAAGGTAATAGAGACAATTTTTAAAATTATTTTTAAACCTTATTTTTACTTAAGTGCTTGAATCGAAGAACGGTTAAAGGGTATCTAAGACATTGACTGCCAGAAATAGGGCAATCTTATATTTGAAAGAACCAAGACCGTTCTTCTCCATTTTCCTGTGGTTAGTCATATTATGCAATTTATAAAATCATATATGTATATATAAAATAATAAAAGTTGTATTTGTTTTTATGTTTTACTTTTCTTTTAAGTAGCATTCTATATATTTTGATATTTTTAAAATGCTACGTCTGCGCAATTAGTTAGATAATTATGAATTTATTCGATTATTTAATTCATGTTATTAGTTTTATGAGAGATATATAAGCAGTTGGGTACTACTAAAAAAGTTATCAATTACAACTTCAGCCACTCACTTATACATATAAGGCGATTAAATTCTATTTAAAAAATTACTACAGAGAATAAATCAAAAAGCAATTGAGTTCAATTCAAATAGTTGTTATTTTTTAAATGATTAAAATTTGAATAACAAATTTATTCACCAAGTGAGGCTGCTATACTTATATATTTTATGTTTTTTATCCGTGAACAATATTAACACTCTCAAGAGTTTTAATTTGTTTTATATTCTTAATTATTTTAAATTTAAGACTAATTATTTATAATATTTATGTTATAAATTTAAACAAGTATTACTCTCCGGCTCAAATTGACATATAATTTATATAATTTGTTTCAACGATTGATTGGTATAAACGCGAGAAAATAGTTGGTTACTGACTGAGACGCGCGGTAAAACATTAACAGGTTGCTTTTTTTTTTATTTTTATTTATTTATCCCGAGAAGATGACAGATTTGGCTTAGGATTGACCATTCTCTGCAGTTTTGGAACCCTCACGTGCGATTCCCTTTGACCACAGAGCCATCTTTAATTAATCCTTTACTGTTCTCCAAACCACAACCATATGGTTGTCCAGTAAAACCACCGGGTTAGTTATTACAAGCGGTGCTCACCCCCCTACCCCACGGGCTTAGTAATTTGTATATTTTTTAAATTAAAAAATCCAGTTTGTGGCATTTTTAAAATTATCAATGAAAATATGGGTGTTTTCTTTTTTTTTTTTCTATAATTGTTTTGTGCACTATTTATGAATTACTTTATCTATAAAAAATATTTAAATAAAAAATATAAATATAAATATATAGTTAAATAATATGATAACCACATGCACAAAGTTGAAAAAAATCCATATCTTATAATAAATGGTGATAAAATAGAAAAAAAAGTTTAGTGGTCAAATAATATTGAGTATTTAATAGTAATTTCTATTAGATAGAGATACGTGGTGTGTGAATACGTTAGCAACTTGAATTAGTAGAGTAGTAAAGAGACTTTAAAGAAAAAAATACTACTTGGCAAAATTTGATAGAATATTTTCTTAAAAGTCTTTCCACTATACTAACGCGTCACGTGTCACAATTTAATAGAAATTACTATCAAATACTCGGTACTACCTAATTACTAAACTATTTTTTGATAATATGAGTAATGAATAGCATTGCTCATTTCATTAAAAGTAAGTTACCTAAATTATAATGACTTCAGAGCATCAACATATTAACATGACCAATTAATCGTAATCGCTAAATAATTGTTTTAACAGACCCCTCTCTTAATCAGAAAACATTTATTTTTTAATGTCGGTTTAGAGTCCTACAATAAACAATAATTGAGGCAATCATTCAAAATTTAATCTCAATCAATCAATGACAAAGATGTAATCCTCTTCCTCTTTATCTCTTATTAATTGATTGATTCCCTTAACCCTAACCAGGACCATTATAAAACTCTCACCTCCGTCCACTCTTTCTCGTTTACTCCTAACCAGATCACCAAACCCACACCCCAGGTCTCTCTCTCTCTCTCTCTCTCTCTCCACCGGCTTGTAACCAGAGTAAGCCAAATCCCCTCTCTCTCTCTCTCAAAGTACATGCAGACGGCCTGACTGGTATGCATGCATGCCAGGCACGCCTATCCATATGACTTTTGCCGCTCAATGTTTCTGTCTGTGTTAATGCAAAGTGCATGAAGTTACTTTCCATCAAATGTCACCAAAGTCAGAGGTAAAATAACAACATAGGAAGAAGAGGATGGAAGGAGAAGTAGTAGATAGTACTTGAAAGATAATACAGAGGGAAAAGTAAAAAGAATTAATTAAGAGGAAATGCTTGAAACCGTAAAATACCTGATCGGCTCAATCGGCCCGAGTGGCTATGGCTCCAAGTCGACCGCCGAGCAAGTCACGGAGAGCTGCCCGGACCTGCGCTCCGTCACCGCCATCGTAACAGGTAAGCAGAGTACTCCACATGTGCACAATCATCACCGCATCATTGTCGTCGAAGTAGGGCTACAAGCGCACCTAGTCTTCTCACGTGCTTGTTTGATCGTGTGGTTCACCAGGCGCCACGTCAGGGATCGGAGCGGAGACCGCTCGGGTTTTAGCCAAGCGCGGCGCACGGCTGGTCCTCCCGGCTAGGAGCCTCAAGGCCGCAGAGGAAGCAAAGGCCCGTATCGCATCGGAATTTCCTGAATCGGAGATCGTCGTTATGGCTCTTGATCTTAGTTCGCTTAATTCAGTCCGAAGATTCGCCGCAGACTTCGAGTCTCTCAAGTTGCCTCTCAATCTCCTCATGTAACTCCAAGAATCTAAAATTTCCAAACAATTTTATAAAACACGTTTATGTATATATGTGTTGATCTGCTTCTCTGGTTGATCTCAGAAACAACGCCGGAAAGTTCTCACACGAACACGCTATCTCCGACGATGGAATAGAGATGACCTTCGCTACCAATTATTTAGGTAAATCTCAATATCACATTCACAAGTAAAAATGCGAATATATTATCCATAAGCAGACCTTTGCATACATACATAGTGAATTCAGAGGTAGCTAAAGGCTTTCCCGTTTGAAAATTCAGGTCACTATCTGTTGACGAAACTGTTGCTGAAGAAAATGATTGAAACGGCAAAGGCCACCGGCGTTCAAGGACGTATTGTGAACGTGTCGTCGAGCATTCACAGCTGGTTTTCTGGCGACTTAATTCGTTCTCTCGGGCTGATAACCAGAAATAAAAGGTAAGTGAGAAGATTCAACAGAGAAATTTTAGAAAAAAATAAGCACCGATTCGAAATAAACGAGTGTTTTGAGTTTGACCTGGATCTGAAAATTTGTCTCGGCCTTGGACAGTCAATACGACGCGACACGTGCTTATGCTCTGTCGAAGCTCGCTAACGTTTTGCACACCAAGGAACTCGCTCAGAGACTCAAGGTAAGCAAATGGATTAAAACTAAATTTTGTTTTTGTTTCTTTATTGAATTAATCTTGTCGTCTCTGTTCTTTAAATGTTGCAGGAAATGGAGGCAATGGTAACGGTGAATTGCGTTCATCCAGGTATTGTGAGAACAAGGCTCACCAGAGACCGCGAAGGCCTCATTACAGGTCACTACCATTCTCTAAACCTAAAGAGTTGGAGTTCTGTCTCCTTATAAGTTCTCTAAAATTCAAATGTTAAGAATATGCAGATCTCGTGTTCTTCTTGGCTTCCAAGCTCTTGAAGACAATTCCCCAGGTAGCGTTTCTTAATTACTCCCGACTCCCAAGTCATTGATTCATCAATTAAATACATACTTATAAGATATATGTATAGTTTTGCAAGTGTTGTGATCAATTGAATTTTTTCCAGGCAGCTGCCACGAGTTGCTACGTTGCGACTCATCCGAGGCTTGCGAACGTGACCGGAAAGTACTTCTCGGACTGCAACGAAGCTTCAACATCCAAATTAGGATCCAACCCAACCGAAGCTGCAAGGTTATGGTCGGCCTCGGAGATCATGGTCTCCGGAGACTCAAAGTCAGTATTTGATTAGAATTACAAAAACCAAACAATATAGATACATGCATATAGACTCCATACTATATATATAAGATGATCCTAGTTCATAACAGTGAATAGTCCATGACGAAGAGCGGTTGAGGGAAGAGGAGAGATACTAGTGGATATACGGTGGTGTATACAGCTTTTGAGTATAGGGTAGTAGTGTAGAAATACGACTCTTATGTATAATTAATTTATATGGTTGTGCTAGTTCGTACAATTAGGTAGTTTCCTGTAACTACTTCGTTTGTTATAATAAATAATTAAAGTTGGAAGTTGGCAGTGCTAATTAAACTGCTAATTGCTTGATAAGTTTATTAAATGCATCTGTAATTGGTTGGAAACCTCGGTTTGTACTATAGCTCTAGTTCTTAAAGTGTGTGTATATATATATATATATATTTCTATAGCGGTGCTATTGGTTTGTTTTTGAGATATGAATAGTGGGGGTGGCTCACTACCATATGGGTGGTGTTGAGTTTTCTGGGGAGGGTGTTTATGTGGGGCCTTCTAATGTGCGCCTGGGGAGGGCAAGCACGCGTTCGAGGAAAGTCAAGAGCTACTTCCTTCATTGTCTCATCTTTGTATCTGTGTTATCACCAGTTTATCGCAGGTTATTGAACGGCTTTTGCCATGCCTACAATCAGCCTTTACCCTCCAAAATAGAAGGAAAATAAAAAAATTCATTTCAAGACACTATCTTAGTATCTTAGTAATTTTCCACGGAAGCGATAATCTTATTAACGTGCATTACCCCCAACACCAATTGCAGGCTTGGATCTCTACATTGGCAGTAATTTGTTATTAATAGTTGAACAAATTAATGTAAATGTAAACACTGCAAGTTCCTTCCGTTCCGGCACTCCGAGATGTGCAAAAAAAAAAAAAAAAGAAGAAAGGGCCCTGGTTTTCTTTCAATGGCAGAGCTGTTACAACCTTTGGAGGCAACAAGTCTGACAAGCACTTCCTCGGCCTCTTGATCAGGAGGGTAGCTATCTGTAAAAACCCAAAGTACATGATCTTCCTATTGCAATGCAAGCCCATGCATTATCAGATAACCGGTTCCCTTTAGGGAGTTGTTCCACCATAATCTGCTGTCTGAATTGGTTAACAGCTTTGAGGTGGGGTTTTCCCCTCTTAAGTGGATTCTCCTTTTCTTTTGTATCTTTTCAATGACAGCACAACATATTACTTTTGTTTATTTTTATTTTTATTTTTTTGGTGTTCATACGTGGTTGATGTTGTGATCTTCTTTCTTTAGCTCGTACTAAATTACTGTTCACACTAATGATTTAAGCTTCATTTGTTCAAGTCTTTAATATGCTCCCTTGAGCTTGTGTAAAATCGTTATTTATACGAATGATGTAAATTTCATACATTACATGAATAATAGTTAGAAATATGAAAGAGTGAAGATGGATCGAACTTAGGACTTTGTCACCTATGAGTACAACATATTCAAAGACAGGCGAGGGCCACGGCCTTCCTAAAATTTAAAAATTTTTCTTTATACTCTATAGATTTTTAAATATTTGGAATATAATATAATGTATTAGCCGTCTTAAAGTTTTTAAATTTCACTTTACTTTTATAATATTTGAATATTTAGAATACTATTTAGCATATTGATCCTCCAAAAATTAAAAAATTTTCCTTAATTTCAAAAGACAAAAAATTTCTTGGTCCCCTCCACCGGAATATTTAGTCTTGCGATTACGATATGTCATATATTATTGCCATGAAATGGCATCCACATCAAACATCGACTTGATATATTCATTTTCAGACGTAAATGTCAACCATATGCTTTGGATAATTTGTGAAGATTTAGGTTTTTTGTACGCTTTTTTTTTTTTCCTCTTATTAATTTTTTAAGATGGTATTTGAGTTCTTAAATTATATAAAATACGATAGTAAAAAAAGTCAAGTTACTCGAACTCAACTGAATTTTAATTTAAATAAAATTTATTTGAGATTGGTACAAAAAATTAGCATTTTGAATTTAAATATATTTTAAAATTTAATAAAATTTTAAATTAAATTCAAACAAATCACTACTCAGCTGAAACGTTACGCGAATGTATAAAACAATTATAAAAACCGCCTATAAATATGAGAGCGAGAGAGAGAGACCCTAATGAGCCGACTATAACCTCAGGTCACTAGTCGGCTTAAACTTTACGCGAGTGTATAGGACAATTATAAAAACCGCCTAAAAATATGAGAGAGAGAGCCTAATGAGCCCACTATAGAGAGAAGAGCCTAATGAGCCGACTATAACCTCTTCCTAAGAAAATTTGGGATTGGGCTTTCATTTTTCAATTATTTCAGTCTATCGGTTCTTCACCTCGCCAGTCCTTAAACCCTACCCCCATCTTTGGCCTTAAACCCCAGAACCAGAGCGCGAACCGGCGTGTTCACAGCACCAGTTAGTGAATAGATCAAACCGAAAATGGCGTCCCTAATATCCGAAACAATCCCCAAGTTCACAGCCGAAACCCTCCGGTCCGCTGCCAAACAATCCGAAGGATGCCACATCGTCCCTATTCGTCTCCGACGAGCCATCAAAAGATACCTCCGAGGTCCCCCCTGCCCCCTTCTGTCTCTCAACGTACAAATACATATATACATGAGCATACATATCTTTTATTGATTTTTTCGTCTATATTTTCTCGAGGTTTGGTTTGTGATTTTACTGTGACTTTGGGCGGGTGATTACAGAGCAAGAGGAGACTCACATGAGGAGGAAGGTGTTGAGCTTGTCCCATTCGTTTAACGAAATAAAGGATGTGAATCTCCAACTCACCGCCTCCACTTCCAAAGAGCTTGTTGAAGATCCTCTCAAGTCTATGGAAAGCTCAAAGCGTTGGAAGATCAAGAGCTCTTATGGCGACATTGGTCTCAAGTACCGAGACGACCAGACCGTTGCTTATGTTGCTTCCCGAATGCCTGCCGTCTACTCTGCTTGCTATAGAGTTCTCAGCGAGGTATAAAAAAAAAAAAAAATTTCCTCTATTTTAGATACATAATGTCCCTATTCATGGTTTAGGCCGGTTGAATTTATTAGATGTGGGCTTCAATTTTAGGTTCGTCGAAGGTTACCTGGGTTTTCACCGAGAAGGGTGTTGGATTTTGGTGCTGGTACTGGTTCCGCTCTCTGGTGAGAAGCTAATTTGATTCTCTCTATAGGATTACTTGGGTAGTGACGATTGAGATTGGTTTGTTGTTGTGATTTTTTTTGCTAATTGTGGTCAAATCCTTTATTGGCATTTGATTCCAAAGGGCAGTGCGAGAAGTCTGGCCTAGATCTCTGGAAAGAATTAATTTAGTAGAGCCATCCCAGTCGATGCAACGAGCTGGTCAGAGCCTTATAAAGAGTAAGTTCGGTTGCAAAAGCAGCCTCTTTGAGATATGTACTTGGTTGATGTTTTGAGCCTCTTTGAAATATGTACTTGGTTGATTTTTTGAGGAAGAGTGGTGAATCGATTAATGATGTGTCAGCAATTAATTTTGATGGTTTTGTCAGTTCTATAAAGTAATCTTTTCGCCTGTTATAATGACCTCTATGGATTCTCCTTTAGTGGTTTTGTTATTGCTTTTTTTAACAAGATCAATTTTGTATGCTCCATATGTTCGTGCCTTACAGAATATATACTGACATGCACATATGTATGCATTGACGCATGTTGTTTTATGATTTAATTAATAAAAGGCTATTATGCATTGAACTAATCTATTTAATTTTCAACTTGCTGTGTCATTTTTAGATTTTCATTGATGATAGTGGAAAATGGAAGTTGTTGATGTAGAATCTGAATTCCAAATACTTGGATCAGCTACAAAAATCTTCTGTAACATTTAACTTTATCAAGGGCCATGTGCAGTGGCGGAGCTAGAAAATCAATTGAGGGGGGGCAATTGTTAATCATAACTTTTTTTTTTGTTTTTAGTGTAATTAACAATAAGCCACTTAGTTTCCATACATGTATAATGTATACATATATATAGGTCTTTAAAGCAAAATAAATATTTAAAGGAGCATTTATCAAGTTTTAGTGGGTAAAAATTAAAAACAATGGGTAAAAATTAAAAACTATTCTTAAAATTGTAGGAGAAAATAGAATATGTGAGAATTTTAGGGGGCATTTATAAAATTTTAAAGGGAAAAATTGAAAATATTTATTAAAAATATAGACAAAAATGAAATATTTAAAAATTTGAGGGGGGGCATTTCTAAATTTTTAGGGGCTAAATTGAAAAGAATTTACAAAACTATAGGTAAAAGTGTGTTATACTCCCTGGTCATGCTCCTTCCGCCCCTGGTCATGTGTTTACTTGAATAATAGACGTCATGATCTTTCAGGCAGCATTGAGTTTGCGTTGCTAGGCCTTTGCTATGGCGTAAGTACTTCAACTTGAACCAAATAACTCTTTTGTATACATATATATAGGTCTTTAAAGCAAAATAAATATTTAGAGGAGCATTTATCAAGTTTTAGTGGGTAAAAATTAAAAACTATGGGTAAAAATTAAGAACTATTCTTAAAATTGCAGGAGAAAATAGAATTGAGTTTATTTGAACTACTTCAACTTGAATTTTAGGGGGCATTTATAAAATTTTAAAGGGAAAAATTGAAAATATTTATTAAAAATATAGACAAAAATGAAATATTTGAAAATTTGAGGGGGCTAAATTGCTTTGCTAGGCCTTGCTATGACCTAAGTAGTTCAACTTGAACCAAATAACTCTTTGGTGCTGTGGTTTAAGTCCAAATTATTGCGTATATCTTCAATGCTCCATTCAACTTCTGGTTTGAAAATACGGTATACAAACTATATTCCATTTAGAAAGGATAAACATGCTGACAGAGTATGAAAATGGTAGTAGATTCAAATTTGTGAGTCAGAATATGAAACTCTAACCATATACTTCATTCATTTAGAAGTGTTACTGACAACATACTCCAACACTTGTTGGCTTGGATTTTCTTATTTGAGGTGAAAACAATTGGAATCATTGGTCATTTGTCGTATTATTGAAATTAAAAAAAAAATAGTGTTACTAAAATATAAATAATGCATGTTGTTATACGAGTAAATTTATTAATTTGAAATACAATATCTAACAGCATGTCGCAGTGTTATGTGCTCCAATCATTATTTGAGTTTCGTCCAGGTTTCTTCGAGATGGTGGTTCTTCATTCTTCACATCATCGTTAATACTGTGCTGAACTCCATTTTATTTTCTCACTGTTCACGAGGGAGAGAGGTTTGTGTCAAGTTAACTTCTAACATTTGTCTGCCATGGATATTGCAGATCTAAAGAATCTGCCCCTTATTCAAAGCTATGGTAGCATTCAATCGCTGACTAAGAATATCAATAAGTCTGACAGAGAGCATGACCTTGTCATTGCTGTAAGTTTTATTTTTCTGGCTCATTAGTCTCTTTAGGCCATAAGTTTCTTTTACTTATGCTCTAGAATAAAACTGATAGTAAAATGCTTTTACTTGGTACTGTTATCTCCACCAAATGCTTGGTTTGTGCTAATTAATGCTTAATGTTTGTTGCTACTGTGTGAAGTCCTATGTGCTTGGAGAGATACCATCACTGCAGGACAGAATTACCATTGTGCGCCAGCTTTGGGATCTCACACGAGATGTTCTGGTAAAAGTTTTAAGACCATGGATAAGTTTCATATCTTAATATGTGCATGCTTATGTACTGAAATTGTGATTTTGTTGTATTGTTGATTTAATGTTATCCTTGCAGAAATACATAAAATGTCCATACTTGTTAACCTGTTTCGTGGTTTAAAATTTCCTGTGTATTTATTTATTTTTTCTTGGGAAAAGTTAATTTATTCCTACAATATCTATTTTCTTAATCCTTCAAGGGCATGGTTTCATGGGTCAGATTTTCTCAGCATTTGGCTTCTGGGGTACAGAGGTTGGATCAAACTATATGTTGGTAGTAATCAGCAATTCGAGTATTTCAATTGAGTAGAGCACAATAAAGTGAAAACAAAGTGGTGAAGTATGAATTGCCAGTTTTCATTGCAACAGGCATTCTTAACTATTCTCCAAGATGGATAGTACACATTGAGTAATGTGTGAAAGACTTACCTCCCCCAAGATATATATCATCGTAACCAATGTGTATCACCTCTATGTACTTGATCGTCACACTCATTTCAGACTAGTTACCTTCCCCCCAAAACAACCAAAAAAAGAAAAGGAACAAGAAAAAAGATGGCAGAGTGCTATAGATTTGGTTACTTGTAAAATTTTTGCTTTGGTCTAATTGTCTAGTCTCTAAAATTGGATTTAATTATAACAGAATTCAGACTTGAATGGGCTTTTTATTTATTTTTTTCTTGATTAGGAATTTCCTTTTCTCAGTGAAGTTTTCTTTGTGAATTTTCTGAAAATTCCAAATATCGTGCAGGTTTTGGTGGAACCTGGAACACCACATGGATCTAAAATCATATCTCAAATGCGGTCTCATATTTTATGGATGGAAAAAAGAGTAAGATTGTTCCTGATACGGTTTTGAGCTTTAATGCTTAATCAAATATTCGTTGCAGGAGTTCTCTGTTTCCATAATTAGTTGTCTTTTGTGCCTTAGTGCAAGAATAATATTTCTCCTAATGACCTCTTAGAAACGCCGCAAATTAGAAGATGCATTGGATGAAAGTTCTAAGGATTCGGTAGCTCTCAAGAGTGGGGCCTTTGTTGTTGCTCCAGTGAGTTTGGCAATTTTTTTTGCTTTTGTTCTTATTCTTCTGTTCAGATTACTATGT
This sequence comes from Euryodendron excelsum, assembly GCA_033060915.1. Lineage (NCBI taxonomy): Eukaryota > Viridiplantae > Streptophyta > Magnoliopsida > Ericales > Pentaphylacaceae > Euryodendron > Euryodendron excelsum. The sequence goes on along the minus strand of CM065378.1, from coordinate 17,587,277 downwards.
TGTTCAACTAGCTTTTTAAAATTAATGTTCTTATTGCAGTGTGCTCATGATGGACATTGTCCTTTGGATAATACTGGAAAATATTGTCATTTTGTTCAGCGTTTGGAGAGAACAACATCACAGCGAGCATACAAGGTTGCTCTTTAAACCGCGTGCCTCTCTCTCTCTGTTCTTTTTTGCCTCTGAGATTATGTTACATGGACTCAGTTATGCTTCTTTGGTCCAATGTTAATATCTGCATGCCGTGTCTGATTACTTCCAGAACCTTAATACATGTGGATACATTTGTGTCATCAAGGTGTCCACTTTCTTTTTCTGTATTATATTATAAGAGGAACATTATAAGAAAGGAATTTCTTCCAAACTACAAATCTGTTTGTCTCTTTGTTTGCCACCTCACCAATTGGGTGATTGTTGATAATGATTATGCCTAAGGTGTGTTCTGCCTAAAACAAGTACCAATCACATTTTGAAGCATTCATGTTTGGGGGTGTTAGATTTGTCTAGTAATTGGATTTGTAAACTCATGATATTTGTATTTCATAGTGCGTATCTACAGTAGTCCCAATTGTTGGTTGCATCTTAGTGCAATAGTTTGGCTGAATTAATTAAGAGCTGTATTTATGGTTTATTATTTTGAAGTATTGCTTCATCACCTTTGGTTAATATTCTTTTATTATTTTTGAAGCACATTTATTTTACTTGGAGAAATTATAAAGAACTTTCTAATAAGAATCAGCTCAATCCAGTTGACCTTTCTTTTTAGTTTATTTGTTTGTTAATTTCTGTCTCTAGCTACTATTACTAGTTAAAACCTTTCTGGCTATTTTGGACAAGGGATGAAGGGATATCACTGTTTCTCACATCTCCTCTTATCAATATTGGTTTTGTAGCGGTCCAAGGGGGAGCCTTTACGTGGTTTTGAAGATGAGAAATTTTGTTTTGTTGCCTTCAGGCGAGGTCAACGACCAAGGCAAGTGTTCTGAGTAATTGGTTCAAATATGTAAATAAAAATTGTTTTCCCAAAACACCTCGTTAACATCAGCTGTTGAAGGTTCTACTACTAGCATTTCAAAGACGAGAACAAATTTGAAGGGTTTCTTGCACTATTTTTGCCTGCATATCTAAATTAGCTCAAAGTTACTTTAACAAGCATTTTTTTTATGTCATCCTTTTCATTCTGTGCAATCCTCATTTTCATCATTGATGATGCTACAGCTGTGCAAAAGATTTCTTGTTATACCATGAGAACTTCTAAATGTGTGGGTGGATGAATTTTGGGTTGGTTGAGAAGCCCCCAAGTTGGGAAGTGTGCTACGCACAGTCAGAGGGCAAGAAAAGGGGGTAGGGGGTCGGCTGTTATATCTTTGTGTGTGTTATAGCTAGAGCCTCTGGAGACGAGGGTCTGTTGGTAATGGATACTCTACAAACTGTCTAGTAATTGAGGCACAGGCCTGAATCTGAAGGCATCTCCTGCAGCTTCCCATAAACTGCATTACTTCTGCATTTTTTCATGAGGAATAAATGAAGTAACACATAAGAAGTCCAAATCCCTTCCTGGAGTTAAGATTCTTATTTAACTAGCTTTTGTGATCCTGGTAAGATAATCAATGATGAGGTGACAAGTGGCTGTTTTTTTTATTACCTGAACAATGTGAAGCTAACTCGGGAAAGTTGGATGGCATATCTGCCGATTTAAATGTAGATATTTAGCCAACTTATATTTTAATACTAGTTTTTAATGTAGTTCTATGATTTTTCACTTCTTTGGGCGTTGATGTAATGTCATGAATATTCCTGTGGTAATTTCATGTTACTTATCTCAAACAGAGAACCATGGCCACTTGATGGTATGAAGTTTGAAACTTTGAAGGAGCAGCATGCCAAGAGAAATCCAGAGGATCTTGAAATTGACTATGGTATGTGCCTTATTCATGTCAATATGTAATTTCTGATTAAGAATTTTATGCAGGATAATTGTTAGTGTGAATCTGCTAACAAGCGTGCTGATGTGCAAGTCTCTTCACTTTTTCTTTTTCTTTTTTTTGAAATTCTGGATTCTTTTTTGTTTTTAAAGTATTTTCCCCCTTAATGACCATGATAGAGGACCAATTCGAGTCTGAAGTTGAGGATGTTCCATATGAAGACGATCCTGTTTCTTATGATTCTGATATTATAGAAACAGATGCCCTTACTGAGAATGATGATGAGGAAGAAGAGACAGCTCGTGCTGATCTTGGGAGTGGTTGGGGCAGAATCATTTACTCTCCTGTTAGGAGAGGGAGGCGGGTTGAAATGGATATATGTCGAGCAACAAATCGTGATGGCTCTGAGGGCTCCTTTGATCACATTGTTGTTACGCAAAGTAAGAATCCTACATTGCATCATCAGGCACGAAGATCTCTTTGGGGGGATTTGTGGCCCTTTTGATACCATTCTGTAATTGTAAAAACTCTATTGTTTTTTTTTCTTTTTCTCGTCATTACAGTCAGTTGGAAAAAAGGGCTTAGCTGAATTGAGTTTAGTATCTTTCTTTCGTTCTTTTTTATCCCATTACAAATGTAAATGTGAATCATGCTGTTAAATCATCCAAGGAGGAGATATTGTTCTCTGTCGCTCCTTTTTATTTTTGTTTGAATTTTATTTTTAGAGGTTGTAGTAGTATTATGTATTGAGAGAAGTGTTCAAGTGCAAATTTGGTAGATCAAATATGAGCTGCATGCTGTTGATATTGTGCACTTCCTTCGAATTTATGTACTCTTGGATAGAAATTGATTAAATTATAACTATAGGCGTGGCAATGGGTTGTTTCAAGTTGGGTCGGTTGCTTTATTTTAATAGTAATGCATGTTTGGTCGATTCAAACTTGGCCCATTTAATAGTAATGCATGTTTCTTTTTGTACAAATAATTGTATTATCAATTGGTTTTGATTACTTTCGAGGAATCATAACATTTAAGAATAAATTATTGAAAGAACAATCAATAACTCATTCACTAACCATATCGATCTGTAACTTTGATCGTCCAAAATAAAAAATGACTAGTTAGGTTAAGGACAAATCCGAACTCAACTTACTTATAACTAGGTTGAGAGATATCAAACCCAACTTGAAAATTTTATTTAAATGGATTATGATCTTCACTCCAAACTTAATTATGTTCACTAGAAAGTGATACAATGAAGCAAAAAAAATTATTAAAAATTTTTTAAGCACCACATGATTTTATTCCACCACAAACAATACTTGTGAATACTATCACTCTGTGTTGGGTTCGAGGACTTAACAGGGGATCAATAGACATCCGGTCCTTATAATTTTCCTTTGCCAAACATGTATAATTAGTTTAATTGATAATGGGAGCCAATGTTTTGGACGAAAATTTATTACATGATGTGCGCGTAAGGGATGAAACGGTAAAATATTCTCTTTTCTCCCCTCCGGGAAAATTTCCCAGCAAAATTTGCTTCCCCCCACCCCCTCCCCCTCCCCCTCCCCCTCCCCTCTCTCTTTGTTTTTTTAAAAAGAACCAATCACTTAACAATCTCTTAAAAGAAAAAGTTGAGTATAGTATATGAACACTCACCAAGACTCGTCCTAATGTGAGACAAGCCCCTAGTCCAATGTGAAGTGTGAAACGCGGACATGGGCCTAAGCAAGGAAAACACACGAAAATAACTAATATTAAACATTTTATGTTCTAATTAAAGTTAAACAAAAACCCCAATAGTCCATAATGGTGGGATATTCAACCCAGAATACCAACATAGAAGCCATAATACTCTTTAATTCATTTTCTAACCAAGATTCTGGGGGTGTGGAACATAATTATTAATACTGTATCGTACCAGTGCAACTATGAAACATACAAAATCAATTGTCTTCTATTTTTTAAAGACTATTTTTTATTCTATACATATACATATACATATATACGTTTAGAGACACAATATATGTATAAGTGTTTGGACCGATGGCTTGTATTAGTGTTTTCTAATATATATATATATATATGTATATGTATAAAATAAAAAATAGTTTTTTTTATAAAACAGAAGACAACTGATTTTACCATGTTACCCTTGACATGTGCAGCACGTGAAAATGTTCTGTCCATATCGTGGAGCAATTGTGCATGTTTCAAATCATGATTCGCTATAATTTGCCCACTTGAAAATGTGGGGGTGGTCGAAGTGTACGACGTTGATGTGACTGTACACTGTTAGGACACACCATAAATGGTGTGGTTTGTTGCGGACCTAATTAAGATGGATTTGTTTTTTTGTTTTTATGTTTTTTTTGTTGTTGAAGGCTGAAGCTAGGCTAGCTCACTGCTAAACTTAATTAATTTTCCTTGTTTTAAGGGTAGAAAACAAAAGCAATCACAGTTTTGATACATATATTTTCACTTCTACCTGCAGACAATTGTTTAATTTGGCTGGCATCGAAAAGACTAAATTGTTAGTAGGACAGACACACTCCTATCCTATGTACTTACTATTTAGTTTTGAGTCACTCTTGAGGTTGGTCCAACATGATTAAAACCAAACTAGACTGAAGTAGAGCTCAATGCCAAGCTTAATATTTTGTTTGAATTGAGAGGTTTGAAGGGAAAGCGAAGGATTTGGAAAGATAAAGTTAATTAATGTATGGGGAGGAAAGGAGAAGTGAAGTGTTTATTATTAGTTTCAAAGCTTGTTATGTTTTTATTTTTGATTCCCATTTTGCCTCATCAAATTATGACCACAGAATTTTATACAAATGATATACAATAATAAAACTGCATTATACATATCACTTCTCTTTATTAATTATTGTCATCTCAAAAAGACCAAAGAAATGTCAATTTTTCTTTTATATTAATTAATAAAAAATGAGTAGGAATACTTCTTTCCTTCCACCCCCATTGCCACATTGCATCTACCCTTCCCCTCCCATTGCCATACTGCATCTACCCTTCCCCCTCCCACCAACCGAGCCTCACCCAAACTCTCCATCCATCTACAAAATATTTATAGTATATTTGTGTATATACTTTGCGTATATAGGGCGTATGTATATTGTATATATTTATGCTTAAAATAGAGGACAACTGATTTTAACATTTTACTCATCACATATTGATGCAAAGCATGCGTGACATTAGATTACATGGAGGAATTGGACATATTTAAGGGCAAAATTTGAAAGGATGATGGAATACGCAATTCTAAGCTAGACTCATCGCAATGACAAAACGCAGAATCTCAACAAAACTCGCCGTTTAGGAGCTCAAATAAGAGAATTTGCCTTTTAAAGTAATATTTAGATCTTTTATATTTTTCTCTATAAAAGTCAGAACTTGACCCCGTCAGTTTTAGCATGATTCTATTGTCCTAAATTAGTAGTTTATTTATTTATTATTTTAGTTTGGTTTTGTTATTTTAGATAATTTTTTGTAATTACTTAATTTTCAAACAATTAAAGTCATGTGAAGGTTTCACATTTTTCCTATATAAATATATCTGTGGGCTCTATCCCAAGGCAACTTCGGAGAAATATAATTGAGAGATTTTTTTTACTTTTTGGACTTTTAAAATTTTTCGTGCATCTAGTTAAAATTGATGGTTTCTTTTTATATTCTGTGAAAGATTAAAAAAAAAAAACCTAGTTTTTTGTATTTGTTTAGGAAATAACGAATCCTAGCCTGTTTATTACATTATTTTCTCTACGCTTCCCTGCATCACACATGCATCAAATGATTTTTTTTTTTTGTTCTGTTCAAAGCTTGACGTGTTTTCTGGATTAAACTAATTGTGCTTGTTTAACAAAAAAATCAAAGGATAAATTTGTTACAATTACAAATATATATATATATATATATATTGGTGAAACGGGAAGACAAGTCACGGGACCTATATCTATTAGAGAGTAATAGCATACATCCTTTAGAGTATCTTGTTCTTATTACAAAAATTGTGTTTTCAAAACACGATTTCAAAATTAAAGTTGTATTTTAAAAACATGACTATTAAGATTTAAAGCTTGTCTCAGATTGTTACAGAAGTTGTATGTTAATAACACGAATTTGGATCTTCTACATCCCATGCTTGGAATGTAGATCTCAATTTCATTAATTAATGGACTAATCCTAATCCTAAAAACTACAAAAAAATCATTAAGGTTTAGTAATTAAGTTTAAAACATCATGAAATTGAGATTATTTTTAAAACAACCTCCTTTGATCATAAATTCCTCATTAATTAGTTACTTATTCGTGTCGTGATGAACTTCACTTATAAACTATATCAATTTTTTATGGCAAGTAGAAACTCATAACTGGACAGCCCCATATATCACTTCAAAAGCTCTATTTCTTCTTATAGTTGTGGTCACTTTGTATGCCGTGTGTGCACAAATAAGATGATAAGCTGATGTAGCCTTATGTTCCATTACGCCAATCGTTTGATCAAAAGATTAGAGTATGATTTCTGCTGTATTTCACTGCTATATGTACATATATATATATATATATATGTATATAATGGTGGAGCCAGAATATTTATTCAAGAGAGGCAACAATTACTATAATTCAATTTTTTTTTTAAAGTAATGCTATATAAACAAAATTTTTGTACAAATCTTTCATAAAAAGAAATGGCTATTTGTGGTATTTTTATTTCAGACCAAAATGCTCACTATTTTGGCCCAAAAATTTTGAAGTACTACTATTACATCATTTTAGTGTAGTTTTTTATACCAATTTTTTTAAAAAAAATAGAATTTTCCCTTTTTCATAATCTACAATAGAGAACTTAACTTCCACATGTTTGTATAACACATATAAGCTTTTACATACAACATATGAAAGAATTTTTGAAGCAAGTTAAATATTTAAGGGAGCATTCATAAATTCTTAGAGGGGCAAATTGAAAGTTGTTTCTAAAATTATAGATCAAAGTAGTGTTTTTAAAAATAGAGAGGGCATTTATGAACCTTCAGAGGGGATAAATTGAAAGAAAGTTTTGAAGTCATAGGCAAAATTAAAATTTTTCACAATTTGAGGGGCGCACTTAACTCCTGTGGGCCCTATGTCCCTTCTTTGATGGCAATTTATCCCGAATTTTTGAAACCCCACCCCTAATGGGACGGAGTTGGGATGCATCTAAACGGGTATGGGATTACATGGGCCAACTTATACCGGGTTTAGGACGGGGACGGGGTTTGCTCCCCCACCTCGTATATAGGAGGCCTTCCAAAATTAAGCCCTGTTATTATGCCCAACAACAACTTTATATAAAAGAATTGGCCATATGTTATATATAATGTTTATAATTTGTTTGTTAGACCGATGTGAGATAAAAGAAAAGCTGCAAGAGGCTTCCCACTTTGTTTAAAAGCATGTCTCATGCCACCCTATCATAAAACCAAGACCTCCAGCCAACTTTCATCGAGGGCACACTTGTATACTTCAAGCTTGCCGTGTGGCATTTTGAACTTAAAATTTTGAAAAAAAATATCATTTTGAGCTAAATGGGAACCCGATGGTAACCCGCCCTGATTATAATTTTTTTTTATTTATATCCCGCCCCGTTTATGTTTGGGGATGGGACTGGGACGGGTAAGATTTTATAAAATTAAACGGGAATGGGGAAGGGTAACCTGTACTGAATCCGTTCCGTTGCCATCAATACTCCGCCTGTGTGTGTATATATTGAAGACGTGAATGTTCATTCTTTTATCAAATTATACGAATCTTTTACTTAAACACATAATAATTCAAATTAATTAGAATAGGATGGTTAGAGGAAGGAAAGCACGCGAAGCGTAATCAACACTTCCACCACTTCCTTTACGACTAATTACAGGAGTCCACCATATACATGAAAATGCCATAAAAATAATCACATACACACATTTTCAGGGATTCAAACATAGACGTCGATCTTTTACAGCGTGCGCCATTGTGATTCTAAAGGAGCTGCAGAGACTCATCATAGAGATTCTCTAGGATGTTATCACCACCCAAACACTGAAGTGAAAGATCAAAGCCACTGAAAAGATCATGATCATCACCTTCGTCACGAAGTTGAACCCCTCCATCAGAACTAGCATCTTTGAGTAGTTCAAAGCAAGAGGAGAGAGGATGTGACAGTTCCGCATTATCTACTCCTTTGTCATCAACTTCTCGATCACTGGATGGGTGGCTTACGGGGTTATTAAGAATTTTGTTCGTTGGAAATGGTAAGAATGCCGAAAACCTAATGGGTTTTGGGATATAGACTTTGGTCTCCATTTGGTGGTCCATCGGCAATGCCTTTGACGTTGGTGCTTCTACTAGTCCTAGTCCTTTCTTTCGGCTCTGGAGCATGTTTCGGCACCTCTTTGTGCGTGGTTGGATAATTTCGTGCGTTTTGTAGTCTTTTGCTTAATTAGATGGATATTCCAGTAGTTTTTGATCTCATTATCGTTTCGACCGGGTAGTCTTCCGTCGATTAGAGACCAACGGTTTCCGAGAAGGGATTGAAGCCGAATAATAAGGTCGTCCTCATCAGAGGAGAAATCTCCTCGCTTGATTCCCGGCCGGAGATAGTTGACCCATCTGAGCCTGCAGCTCTTCCCACATCTAAGTAGCCCTTCACGCTCAAATCCAATTAAAATTAAGTAGATGTGATGTATTGGCTGACCTCATCCTGTTAACCGACTTAAACTTCGCAGCCCCTCTTGTCTCTTTCTCTCTCTCTCTCTATCCATTTATCCAGTATAAATAGATGTCTTTAGAGACAATTTTAGACACAATTCAGAGAGAAAGAAAAAGGAAGAGAGAAATTAGAGAGAGGAAAAACAGAGAGAGGAAAGAGAAGAAAGAGCAGTTTAGGTAAGTTGTAAATATCATGTTGTATTATTATTTTATATTGGCAATAAAGTTTTGGATGGTCCAGAAGATCAACCCTAAATATTCCAGAAGAATAAATATGATAAATATTTGATAGTTCTTAAAGAACTATTCACGATATCTACTTTGTGTTGATTTATTTTCTCCGGCTTATATTCTTTACTTTTATAACACGTTATCAGCACGAGACTCTAAGTACTTTATGGTTTTCTTTACATCATGATACTACTTTTTCTGTGTAATTTATCTTCATTTTGAATTCTTTACTATGCATTGCGTAAATAGTATGAATAGTAATTCACTATTGCAATGAATAGTGTTATTTTAAAATTTTGTTGCTTTATTTCTTTCAGATTTTGCATTATTTGCCTATGATAGCTAGAGATCTGGAATCCATATTTCAATACCTTTCCATAGACATGTGACTTGACTATATTTTGATGTATGGATTGAAAGTTAGAATAAAGACAGAAATAGTAATATTATATATATATCGCTGCATGTTACTATTCATGAATAGTGATGAATAGTATTTAAATAGTAAAATATAATATAAAATGCAATGAATAGTGCATTGATTTTCGTTTAATTATTTATACATCATATTATCACCATACTTGATTTAAGTTTATTGTTTTGTATGGTATAGCATTGTAAAAAATGTTAAATCTTGCCAAATTAGAATTTGCTGCCCTTGATATTTCTGGCGATAATTATTTATCGTGAATCCTTGATGCTGAGATCCATCTTGCTGCAAAAACACTTGAACAAACAATAGTGGATGAAAATGACGCATCCCAGCAGGATCGCGCGAAAGCTATAATTTTCTTTCGCCATCATCTTCATGAGGAACTGAAATCGAAATACCTCACGATAAAAGATCCATTGCTCTTATGACAAAATTTAAAGGAGAGATACGAGCACCAGAAGATCGTAATCCTCCCAAGAGCCAGATTTGAATGGATGCACCTGAGGTTGCAAGATTATAAAACTATCAGTGAGTACAACTCTGCATTATTTAAAATCAGCTCACGATTAAAATATGTGGAAACAATATTACTGATGAAGACATGTTAGAAAAAACATTCTCTGCATTCCATGCCTCAAATGTGCTCCTGCAGCAGCAATATCGAGAGCGTATATTTAAAAAATATTCTGAATTAATATCTTGTCTTCTTGTGGCTGAGCAAAATAATGAGTTGTTACTGAAAAATCATCAATCTCGACCTACCAGTTCAGCTTCATTCCCTGAAGTGAATGCAAGCTCATTTAGCAGACGTGGTCGTGGACGTGGTCATGATAATGGCAGGAATAATGGGTCGCAATCGTGGACATTAACGTGGAGGTTATCATATGAGATTTAAAAATACCACACCATACCACCAGCAGTGGAATAAATCTGAAAAGAAGAAAAGGTTATAGAATCACCCTCCTCCTAAGAAATCTGAAGATACTTGTTATAGGTGTGGGATGAGAGGCCATTGGTCACGTACCTATCGTACGCCCAAACATTTGAGAGAGCTTTACCAAGGCTCAATTAAAGATAAAGAACAAAATGCAGAAATGCATTTTACAAATTTTAATGGCTAAGTTGATATTTCTCATCTTGATGTTTCAGATTTCTTTGAAGGTGCAAGTGGAAGAATAAATCATTTAATTGGTGATGGAGATGTCTACACTACTTAATATTATTGTTTCTTTGTTCTAGTCTATGTAGTTTCTTATTATCTTGTGTAATGTTTCCTTCATCCGATTGTCTTTGCAATAAATGATCATGTTTTAATTAAGCACTTTTAATAGGTTATATAGATACATGGATCGTACCAACACGTTGAGTATATTTAAAATGAATAGTGAAGTCATATGTTTGGTAGACAGTGGAACAACACACACAATTCTTCGCGAGAAAAAATATTTCTCACACTTGACATTACTTGAAGCTAATGTCAAGACAATCTTTGACACAACAAAATTAATTGAAAACTCCGGAAGGGCCAATATAATATTGCCAAGAGGGACAAAGTTATGCATTGATGATGCATTATATTCTACGAAATCTATAAGAAATCTGATTAGTTTTAAAGATATACGTCGTAATGGGTATCATATTGAGACGACGAATGCAAATAATGTAGAACAGCTCTACATTATTGCTTATATTTCAGGAAAAAAATATATATCAGAAAACCTTGCTGCATTGTCTTCTGGATTATATTATATTTCTATAAAAGCAGAAGAATCACCTGTAGTGATGCACCAAAAGAGCCTTGACCCAAAAGAATTTTATATTATGGCATGATCGTTTGGGTCATCCAAGGTTAACAATGATACGTCGAATTATTGACAATTCACATGGACATCGGTTAAAGAATCTGAAGATTCTGTTGTCACATGATTATACATGTGCTGCCTGTTCACAAGGAAAATTAATTGTCAGACCATCTCCTTCCAAGGTAATTCTTGAGTCATTTTCATTCTTACAAAGAATTCACGGGGATATCTGTGGGTCAATACATCCTCCATGTGGACCATTTCGTTATTTCATGGTTTTAATAGATGCATCTACACGGTGGTCACATGTTTGTTTACTTTCTACCTGTAATATTGTTTTTGCTAGACTGCTTACTCAAATTATTCACTTACGGGCACAGTTTCCAGATTACCTAATCAAGTCGATACGACTAGATAATGCTAGAGAATTTACATCCCAAGCCTTTAATGATTATTGTATGTCAATAGGGATTGATGTTGAACACCCAATTGCCCACACACATACACAAAATGGTCTTGCTAAAGTTTTTATAAAACGGCTTCAGTTGATTGCTCGACCTTTACTTATGAAAACAAAATTACCTGTTTCTGCTTGGAAACATACCATATTGCATGCTGCATCTTTGGTTAGAGTCCGACCAACTGCTTATCATCAGTACTCACCATTACAACTTGTTATTAGTCAGCAACCAAATATTTTTCACTTACGAGTTTTTAGTTGTACTGTATATGTACCTATCTCACTCCCACAGTGTACTAAAATGGGTTCCCAACGTAGACTTTGAATTTATGTTGGTTTTGATTCTCCATCTATTATTAGATATTTGGAACCCTTAACAGGTGATGTCTTTAAGGCACGTTTCGCGGATTGTAATTTTGATGAGTCAGTCTTGCCACCATTAGGGGGAGAAAGGACATAATTAGAAAAGCAACTAGAGATCAATTGGAATGTTACAACAATGTCTCATCTTGATCCTTGAACGAGTCAATGTGAATCAGAAATTCACAGAATTATTCATTTATAGACAATTGCAAATCAATTGCCTAATGCCTTCACCGACACAAAGAATGTGACAAAATCACATATATCAGCTGTTAATACTCCAACACGTATTGATGTCCCTGTAGGACAATCTATTAGTACAACAGCAAATGAATCTAAAACACGCTTGAAGCGTGAGAGGCCTGTCTGTGTAAAAGACATGGTTCCTAGAAAAAGGAAGACACAAGAAAAACTGCATAAGCAAGTTGGTGCTCTTGAAGAGAACACAATATCTAAACTTCCTGAAGAAGAGAATCCTGAAGAAGAATTCCCAGAAGAGAAACCTCCTGAAGAGATATCTCCTGTAAGTGATATGGTACCTGAAAATAATGAGATCTCAATAAGTTATATGAATACAGGAGAAAGCTGGAAAAAAAATAAGATGGTTGTCGACAACATATTTTCATTTAAAGTAGCTCTTGGTATTACCAGAAGTAATGAAAAGCCTGAACCACAGACAGTCGACGAATGTCGACGTAGAATTGATTGGCTAAAATGGAAAGAAGCTATTGAGGCAAAATTATACTCATTAGCACAATGTAAAGTATTTGGACCTGTAGTCCACACACCTGAAGATGTGAAACCTGTTGGACATAAATGGGTATTCGTACGAAAATGAAATGAGAAAAATGAAATAGTATGATATAAAGCCCGACTTGTAGCACAAAGTTTCTCGTAGAGACCTGGTATTGACTACGATGAGACTTATTCTCCTGTAATGGATGCCATTATGTTCAGATTCTTAATTAGTTTATCAGTCTCAGAAGGACTGAATATGCATCTGATGGACGTCGTGACAGCCTACTTGTATGGTGATTTAGATAATGATATACATATGAAAATTCCTGAAGGATTTAAAATGCTTGAAGCACATATTTCATCTAGAAGCTTATATTCTATCAAGCTTTAACGATCGCTGTACGGGTTAAAACAATCTGGACGCATATGGTACAATCGTCTTAGTGAATATCTATTGAAAAATGGATATGTGAATAATACAATTTGTCCATGCGTTTTTATTAAGAAATCAGAATCTGAATTTGCTATTATTGCAGTCTATGTTGATGATCTGAATCTTGTTGAAACTTCTGAAAAACTGACAACATCGGCTCGTTATTTAAAGAAGGAGTTTGAAATAAAAGATCTTGGAAAAACCAAGTATTGTCTTGGATTATAAATTGAGCACTTATCTAGTGGAATTCTTGTCCATCAATCAGCATATACTTAAAAGGTTTTAAAACAGTTTTACATGGACAAAGCTCATTCATTAAGTTCTCCAATGGTTGTCCGTTCACTAGATGTACATAAAGATATTTTTCGTCTTCAAGATGACAGTGAAGAACTTCTTGGTCCTGAAGTACCATATCTTAGTACAATCGGTGCCCTTATGTATCTTGCCAATTATACAAGACCTGATATAGCATTCTCTGTCAATTTATTAGCATGATACAGTTCTGCACTAACACAAAGACATTGAAAAGGAGTGAAACATATACTGCGTTACCTACGAGGGACAACTGATATGGGATTATTTTATTCCAAGGAGTCACAACCTGAATTGATTGGCTATGCCGACGCTGGCAACCTTTCTGATCCTTATAAAGCTAGGTCTCAAACTGGGTATGTGTTTACTTATGGTAACACTGCTATATCCTGGCGATCAGTGAAGTAGACATTAACTGCAACTTCTTCAAATCATTCTGAGATAATTGCAATTTATGAAGCAAGCCGAGAGTGCATCTGGCTAAGATCCATGATTCAACATATTCAAGAAAGTTGCGGATTATCTACAATCAAAGATACATCGACGATATTATACGAGGATAATGCAGCTTGTATTGCACAGATTAAGGAAGGCTACATTAAAGGTGACAGAACGAAGCATATTTCTTCAAAGTTCTTCTATGCACATGAGCTCTAGAAAAGTGGTGATTTTGATGTTCAGCAAATACGATTTAGTGATAACTTGACCGATTTATTTACTAAAGCACTACCAACTGCAACATTTGAAAAACTTGTGCTTGGTATTGGCATGCGCCGTCTTAGAAATCTTTCATGAAGCAAATAATGTTCTTATTCTTCAGGGGGAGGTAAGTACTGTACTATTTTTCCTTCGCTACGGTTTTTTTTCCCACTGGGTTTTTCCTAGCAAGGTTTTAATGAGGCAGTTTTAACATACCCAAGAGGTCATCCAAGGGGGAGTGTGATGTATTGGCTGACCTCATCCTGTTAGCCGACTTAAACTCTGTAGCCCCCCCTTTGTCTTTTTCTTTCTCTCTCTATCCATTTATCCAGTATAAATAGATGTGCCTAGAGACAATTCTAGACACAATTCAGAGAGAAAGAAACAGGAAGGGAGAAATCAGAGAGAGGAAAGAGAAGAAAGAACAGTCTAGGTAAGTTGTAAATATCATGTTGTATTATTATTTTATATTGGCAATAAAGTTTTGGGTGGTTCAGAAGATCAACCCTAAATATTCAAGAAGAATAAATATGATAAATATTTGATAGTTCCTAAAGAACTATTCACGATATCTACTTTGTGTTGATTTATTTTCTCCGACTTATATTCTTTACTTTTATACCAGTAGAGAATTAAGAAAATGTAAGAGACAGGTATATTAAAGTACACTATAGTAATATTGACAATATTTAATAGAACTGAAAAGACAAGAAAGACTAGTAGTCGACAAATAAAAGTGAATGGACTGATTAGCAGCTTTCGCAGGCAAAGATCTTCATGTGACTCAATAATGATGCAGCAAATTTGTGGTGACTTATCCCTAAGTCCGGAATGAACTCCCCTCTAGTTGGTCGGTGATCTCCTGTACTAAACCCACCGGTGTGGTGGCTGTCAAAGCCCCTCCGGTGTTTAAGTTGGATTCTAAGGGATGAAGTTGATAGAGAGAAAAGTAATGTCTTAGGGTTTTCTTTTTGGGTTGTGTGTTTCTGCGTACCTGCGAAGGGGTTGAGTTTTCCTCTTGTATGTCTGCATGAGAGTGGTAGGTGGCCTCTCCACGTGGCGGCCTCTAGTTGGAGGATCAGAGGGGTGTCAGGACACTTGAGAGGGTCATCCCCACACTCTATGGTGGCGTGTGTCGGAGCGATATAAGGGGAAAGGTGATTGTCGATTGTGCATTGCATGCCCACGCCCCTAGTGTATGCCAGGGTGTCAGCTGTCAGGTGTGGGACCCATCAATGGTTGTCTGTTCGGGGTCGAGTGACGATTTGATCGGGGGCCGACCAGGCGTTCGAGGGACTTGACCTAGTCGGGGGAATACCGCGACCAGGCAGGCAAGGTACCTGACCTGTTCGGGAGAATGCCACTACCAGATGCCCCCAATTCCTCAGGCCACCTGCTCGGGGCCAGGGGAATTCCAAGTGTCGGCTGCCCGCGAAACCTGCGACGCATTTATGGGAAGGCCAACACAATAATGGTTCGAACTGGTGTGTCTTTTCAAGAACTGCCATGTGGCGACAGCTGATAGGTAGCCGTTGGGTGATGGGACGTGTCGAATCCCAGCTGTTGATGTCTCGTCAGGGCAACGCATCCTGGCCGTTCGTTTTAAAGAAGGGGAGGGGGGAGTTATTTGGCGGTTACCGCCTTTGCCCCTTCACTTTCCTTTAGCAGCCTTTTCACAAAAACAAAAAGGAAAAGCACAGAGAGAAGGCGAAAGACAAAAAACCTCTGATTCTGTCTGACGAGTAACAAACAGGGTCGATTACTTCCAGCCATTATCGTTGGTCATCTTCCAAGCACTCAATTTGCGGCACACAGTCGTGGTAAGGCCCTCTTTTTGATTGTATGTATTGGTTAGCAACCTGCTGTGTCTGGGTTTACGAAAAGAGGGCAAAAATCCCCAACCTCCTAGTGTTAATAGGCCGGAGTTTGTTAGGACGATATTTGAAGAAGTAGCCTTGTTGTTCAAACCCGTATTACTTAGGATCGAAAACAAAAAACGGTTAGGCACTCTAGGGAATTCAGAGCATGTGAGCTCGGATTCAGAGAAAACGGACTCGAATAAGTACGAGGTAGATAGGCGTAAGGCTGGAGATGAGGCCTTTATTAGTGGCTCCAAGGAATCTGTGGAGGTTCTTGAGTCGGGACAGGCAGAGGCTGTCGACTCCGGTGCCAGAGAGGGAGGGGAGTCGGGAGAGTCAGATGAGGAGGATTCTAGGTACGAGGTCGTTGGGGTGTCCTCTATTCTTACCAAGGAGAAGGTTGAGTACCTGTGGGCCGTATATCAGATCCCACGGGGTTTGAAGCTCAGGGTCCCAAAAAAGAAGGACTGGGCATGTTCGGCCCAGGAGGACGAGATCACCATGTATGAGGGCACGTTGGCTGGTGGTCTTCGTATGCCGTTTCCCCAACCCATTAGGCCAATCCTCCGATGGCTTCGTCTCTCGCCGGGGTAGATCCAGCTGAACGGGTGGAGCATTCTGCTTGGCTGTGTAGTCCTCTGGCGAATCGTCCATAAGATGGACATTATGCCGGAGGAATTCCTATTTTGTTACAAACCAGCCGAGAGGGGCAAGGGCTGGTGGTACTTTTTAAGTAGGTCGAAGGAGTACAATCTAGTCGGAGAGCTTCCTTTCTCGATCAAGAACTGGAAGGATCGGTTCTTTTTTGTTACCGGGGATGGATGGGAGTTTTAACCCTGGGAGACCGACTTCTCTGTTTGGGTCCCTAGGCAATGGGGCTACCAAAGCAAGAAGGGTACATTCTCTCTCTCTACTGAACTCTGTTTTCGTTTCTTTTTGTTTTATTTGTTTGAAGTGTCGGTGCCCTGACTTAGGTTTGTTTTGGGTGTCAGGTTGGTCCAAGCCCAAAATATCTAAGAAGTTGAAGGTGGCCATAAGGAAGGTCCAACAACATGACGTCCATAGTTATAAGGACCTGGTCACTACCGAGAGCTTGTCAAATTACCTGCTAGGTCCCAAGCCCACAAGAGAGGCCCTAGCTACAAAACGTGAGAGAAGTGAGTGTTTAGTCGTTTATAGAGCCTTTAAACATTGACCGACTAACTTTCCCTTTGCTTGTAGCTGATTCGGTTCCTGTCGACACTTCGACTACCGCCGTTGTCCCTGAGATCGTCACAATCGTTGCCGATCAGGTGGCCAAGGAAATAAGTTTCAACATCGCTTTTTTGAAGAAGCGGAAGGCAGATGGGGGGGATAACAAGCCAAAGCGCCCAAGGACGACTGAGCCTACTGAGCCGACAAAGAAGGACGCCCTTTCGGCTAAGGAGTGGGAGCTGAAGTCCACGTAGGCACAATGGAATGTTCAGCCCCCTCCAACGACGTCCGAGAGGAGGAGAAGTTTGGTCACCCTAGTTAAGCAGCAGGCGAGGTCCGAACCTCCTCAATCTTCCAGGAACGTTTTTGAAAGAGTGGACTAGGCAGGGTCGAGGGTGGGGATTGTCATGAAGGATGTCGACTTGTAAAGGATTTACTAGTATACCAACAATCGCTTGGTGAAAGACATGAATCACGATCTCCTCAGGGACGAACTTATTACTCGGTTCTCTTTTCTTTTCTGTTCCTTTGGTTCATTCTGACATGTTGCCTTTTCTAGTCTGCTGCCAGGAATGTCAAGATAGGCCACTGTCTGGCCAACCTCAAAAGGGTGTTCAATCAAGAGAAATGTACTTATGCAGCCCTTCTAGCCAAGCTGAACGGAATGAAGGAGGAGATCATGGCTACCCGTGCCATGAAAGAAGAGATGGCCGTTGTTCGTGCTGAGAGGGACTCGGCGGTGGCAGATCTAAAAAAAGCCCAAGACGAGCATAAGAAACTTGATGCCATCGCCAGCAAGCTCCTACTAGATCTCTCGGCTGAGTAGGCCAAAAGGCACGAATTGGAGAAGAAGGTAGCTGTCTTCGATGAGAAGCTCGTGAAGGCCAAAACTGGAGCGGTAGAGAAGTTCAAGGAAGGTGATGACTTCCAGGCTTTGTTGGAGCCCACCTTCCTCCAAGGCTTCGAGCACGCTAGAGGTCAGGCTTCTCGTAAGTTTCTTGAGCTAGACTTCTCGGTACTTGACCCTGCTGAGGAAGCTGTCGCGCCCAGATTTTTCATACTCGAGGAATACTCACACAAGCGGAAAAAATGCTGTACTCTCTCGTTAGAACTCACCCTCCTAAAAGAATGAGTGCGACTAGGTTTGAATTGAAAATTGGATTTGAATAAAGGGCTTTTGAAAAAGATTTGGAGTCGCCACCTAACTTGATTAAGGTGAGTTAGGTCACCTAAAAACTAAGAGTAATCCGAAGACTACACTTAGGGTTTTTGGAAAACGATTTTGAAAATATCTCCTCAAGAGAGGGTTTTTAAGGAAAACAGGTTGTTTGGCAACCTTTGGAAAACATTTAGCTCTTTTCAGAAAAATAACTCATTTTGGTCTTACGAAAACAGTGATCTAGGTTCAGAGGTTGATTACGTGTAGGGAAGATGACTAAGCTATCACCTTACCCCGCCCTTTCGGTACCTACATGTCAATCTACCCTAGATTCACCTATGAGAGTATTCGACTAACTATAATTCAACCCTATTCACTTCAAAAAATAATGTTTTTTTTTTTAAAAAACGTAACTAATATGATGCATGATATGCACGTGCAAGATAAGAGAATTGGAAAATAGATTTGGAAATTGATTTGAAAAGAAATTGATTTGATTTAAAAAGATAAAAGCTTGAGTTTGAAGATTGAAATTGAATTTGGAAATTGGAATTGAGATTTGGAAATAGAAGTTTGGAATTGGAAATTTGAAAATAGAAATTTTGAAATTGGAAGTTTGAAAATAGATTGGAATTTGAAATTTGGAAAGATTTTGGAAACCGCACGCATGAGGGTGGAATTGAAAGTTTGAAAAGTATTGTGACCGCACCTATGAAGGTTGCCTACGTATCCCTTTGGGGGAATCAGGTCAGTCGTAGTTCGGACCGGAGTCCGATTGAAAAGAGATTGATTTGAAGAGGGAAATTGGATTAGAAGAAAGAGATTGAATTGAAAACTGGATTTGATTTGAGATTAGAAGAGAAGATTGAATTTGAGAAGATTGGACTTGCTTTGGAAAGATTGATTTTGGAAAAACTTGGTTTTGGAAAGATGGAGGTTTAGGAAACCTAGACTTAGGAAAGGTAGGGGACCTAGGAAAGACTTGAGATTAAGAAAGTTTTGACTCGAACATTGGACTTGGAAGATTTGGAAAGATTGGACTTTAGGAAATGTTCGAATTAGGAAAGGCCCGTTTTAGGAAAGCGTCATTTTTGGAAAGTTTCAAATTAAGAAAGTTTTGAATTAGAAAAGTTTCATTTAGAAAAGTTTTGAATTAAGAAAGTTTTGAATTAGGAAAGTTTTAGGTTTAGGAAAGTTTTGAAATTGGAAAGTTTTGAGTTTAGAAAGTTTTCGAAAAAGGAAAGGTTTTCAGATTAGGAAAGTTCCCAAATTAGGAAAGTTTTGAAATTAGAAAAGTTTTAGATTTGAAAAGATTTTGAAATTTTGAAAAGTTTAGAATTTGAAAAGATTTAGGTTTAGAAAGATTTAAATTGAGAAAGTTTAAATTTAGAAAGTTTTGAATTTGGAAAGATTTGAAATTTAGAAAGTTATAGAGTTTTAGAAAATCTTGAAATTAGAAAAAGTTTGAGTTTAAGAAAGGTTTGAAAACTTAGATTTGAAAAGTTAAGATTTGAAAAGAGGGTAGAATTGGGAAAGGGTTGAATTAGGAAAGATTTGAAAGTTGAGTTTTAAAATTTAGGAAAGATTTTTATGTTCAAGTTTTGGAAACTTAAGATTTAGGAAAGTGAAAGACTAGGAAGGAGTTGAATTAGGAAAGATTTGGATTTTGAAATTCAAGGAAAGATTTAAAGTTTAAGTTTAGGAAACTTATGGTTTAGGAAGGAATTGAATTAAGAAAGGTTTGGATTAGGAAGGGATTGGATTTGGTTTCTAAAAACAAGGGTTTGATTTTGTTTTCAAAAACGGAGGATAGGATCTAGTTTCCTAAACGGGGAGATTGGATTTGGTTTCCTAAAGCAAAGGTTTGATTTTGTTTCCTAAAGGGAAGATTTGATTTGGCAAGGATTTGGAAAGGGAGATTCTAGAAACCCTAGATTTGAAAAACCATAGTTTTGACGTAGAAAATATGTTTTGGAAACATGTATAGTTTGGATGTGAAAATAAGAGATTTTGGAAACCTAGGTTTGGGGCAAAGTTTGAAAATCATGTTTTGGAAAGAAAATTAGGGTTTCCTAATTGTGGGCTCTAGGGCTTGACTTGGGCTCTAAGGAAAGATACTTTTAGAAAGTGCGTTTTTGGAAACGAAGGTTTTCTAGAAGGGAATCCTAGGGAGGAATTTTTGGAAAGATTTTTAGGGAGCGTTTTGAGAAAGTAGATTTTGGGGAGAGGATTTTGGAAAAAAGTTTTTGAAAACAATTTTGAAGAGGAGAGTTTTAGGAAAGTATGTTGAAAAAGAGATTTTTAGGAAGAGATTTTTGAAGAGAGAGTTTTTGGAAAGTATAAAAATATCTCACTTTCCTAAAGTGATTCTAGCCATAAGAGGGCTAGAACCACTTTAAGAAAGTGGTTTTGAAAACAAGGTTTGAAAATATAGACCAAAATGTCACTTTTAATATAACACTTTCCTAAAGAAATCTTAGTCATGGAAAGGCTAGAATCACCCTAGGATCGTGGTTTTGAAAACAAGTTTTTGAAAAAGAGATTTTGATGCAATTTTGAAAACAAGTTTAAAAACGTTTTGAAAAACAACTTTGAAAACGGTTTTTGGAAGATGCAAGACTATGATATGCACAATGCAATTTGGGGTCGTGAACATACAAGGTTAAGGTTTCACCACATAATCAAGGGGGCCGGACCCACGTGGTCTTTGGTTAGACTAGAAGAAAGCCCCCGACACGGTGACTCTCCAATAGCCCAATCCTACACATGGACCGGGAATCCCCTTGTTTCAAGCATGCAAAGAAAGGGGGGGGGGGAAGAGATGGGGGATTAAAATAGAGAAAACCCAAGTGGGTTGGAGAGAGAAGAGAGAGGGGGGAAGTGCAAAAAATTAAATAGGGAGCCTACCTTGTATCTTCTTTAATTTGCGCGCCTTGCTTGTCTTCGATCTTCGATCTTCGTCTTGATCTTCTTCTTCAGTCTTCAAGGGTTGTCTTCAAGCTTTGGAGGGCAGCTCTTCAAGTCTTCGAAGGGTGGTTGAAGGCTAGTGTATGAGTGTATGGGGGAGTGTATGAGTGTATAGGAGGCTAGGGTTTTGGAGGTGCTCGAGCTCTGTATATCAAAATATGGAATTTTTAGGTTAAGTTTGCAGACCTTTTTCACGTTGAATGAGGCTCTGTATTTATAGAGGGAAGACAAACCTGGCGCCTGTTGCAGTGGCGCTAGGCCAAATTATACACTGGCGCCACTAGGAGTGGCGCCAGCCATTTAGGAAACAATTAAGGTCGGCAAGCAACGTATCTTTGACTAGATTTGAGCGCCTGTACTAGTGACTACCATGTAAATTTTAGCCTAACTTCACTAGGAGTGACTCCGGAAAGTCCGGGAATGATTTGAAGGAGTCGGGAATGACCCGGAAGGCCGGAAAGGAGCAGGAACACTTAGAACAGTGTCCTGGAGGTATTTGACTTGAAAAATGAAGATAAGGTGGGTCGGAAAGGTTGACCGAGCCTTTAAGGGCAAAACGATTAATCGAGCCGGAAAATTGCCGGGGCGAACCCGGATTTTCCCGGAAAAAGACTTGGGATCTAGAAACATTATTTAGAATGTTCCCAGAGATTTCCGGTTTGATTCCCAAAGTCGGCGTGGTCGGAAAAGGAGACCGGCCCACTAGGGGCAAAACGGTCATTTTGTACCGGGTTTGCCGGAACTGACTCGGAATGATCCGGAAAGGTATAGGAAGGTTGAGAATACTCTAAAAAGTATTCTCCGACATTACCGGTTTGATACCCAAAGCCGGTGTGGTCGAAGAAGGAGACCGGCCTTCTAGGGGCAAAACGGTCATTTTGTACCGGGTTGGCCGGAACTGACTCGGAATGATCCGGAAAGGTAAATGAAGGTTAAGAACACTATAAAAAGTATTCTCGGGTCATTACCGGTTTGATACCCAGAGCTGGTGTGGTCGAAGAAGGAGACCGGCCCTCTAGGGGCAAAATGGTCATTTTGCATCGGGTTGGCCGGAACTGACTCGGAATGATCCGGAAAGAGAAGGGAAGGTTTAGAGCACTATAAAAAGCAATCTCAGATGGTTACCGGTTTGATACCCAGAGCCGGTGTGGTTCCCGGGGCATCCGGATGCCTAGGGGCAAAACGGTCATCTTAACCGGAAAGTCTCGAAAAAGGTCCTAAGGGTAATTTGGTCATTTTTTACCGAAGTGGGCTAACAGCCACTGGTGTTGACCTAGGTTTGGAGTGCTTCCGCCACTCTAACGGTGTGAGTATTTTCGCTACTCGGACGGGTTTGATGATTTGTGAGTATTTTCGCTACTCGGACGGGGTTGAGTATTTTCGCTACTCGGACGAGGTTGAGTATTTCCGCTACTCAGACGAGGTTGATGATTTGGGAGTATTTCCGCTACTCGGACGGGGTTGAGTATTTCCGCTACTCTAACGGGTTTGTGAGTATTTCCGCTACTCGGACGGGGTTGTGTATTTCCGCTACTCTAACGGTTTTGTGAGTATTTCCGCTACTCTAACGGTTCTGTGAGTATTTTTGCTACTCGGACCGTCTCGAGGAATAAACTGTCTCGAGAGTGGGACTGGAAGGGGTCTTACCGTCTCCGAAGAGACGTGCCTGGATTGGAGCCGTCTCGAGGAATAAACTGTCTCGAGAGTGGGATTGGAAAGGGGTCTTACCGTCTCCAAAGAGACGTGCCTGGATTGTGAGTGTTTCCGCCACTCTAACGGTTTGGTGAGTAGTTTTGTTACTCGAACCGTCTCGAGAAATAAACTGTCTCGAGAGTGGGACTGAAATTGAAATAAGAAAGGACAATGCCCCTAAGGGCATTTTGGTCATTTTGCCTCTATTTGGGCCTGACAGGCCCGCGAAGCGATGGAAAGATGGAATTTGAAACTAGAGAATTGGATTCGATAGAAATATGCCCAAAATGACTTGAAAACAAGTCTGGACGGAGTATAGACTGCCGAGCGGTCAAAAATGGGGTGCTTACAGAAGCCCTGCCAGTCAGTGGAGGGGTTGTCCTGGAAGCTTTCTGGTCAGCCCATCGTGGGGATCGTCGAGGAAGTTTGTCAAAGTGCCCAAGAGGTGCCTTCAACCGAGATCCATTCTGTTGGCCCAAGAAGGCAACCCAAGAGGGGGGGTGAATTGGGTTTTATAAAATTTATATCAAATAATGCGACTAAAAAGAATTTAAGTACTTCAACAATGTTTAATCGAAGTATAAATCAAGCATGCAAATAATGGAATATAATGCAAGCAAGTATAGTAAGCAAATAAACAAAACAGAGCAAGAAAAGAAGAGCACCAGATTTATAGAGGTTCTGCCAACCTTGCCTACGTCCTCTCTTTTTCGATCCTTTTGAAGGTATTCCACTATGTAAAGTTCCTTACACAGCTGCTAGTTTTGCTATAAGTGCCCAGCTTACTCTTACAAGAGCTTTTCCCCAAGCTCTCAATACCCAAGAGATTTTGTCCAAGCTTCTCTCAAACTTACGAGTGATTTTGTCCAAGCTTCACTCAAACTTACGAGTGATTTTGTCCAAACTTCACTCAAACTTACAAGTGTTTTTCCTAAGCTACACCCAAACTCACAAGTGTTTTTCTCAAGAACACTTAAACTTACAAGTTTACAAACCCACCCAAGTGAAATGAATAAAGGTTATACAATTGGTAACTCTCCTAATGAGTAGATGAATAAATACAGATCAATGAATAACCTTAAACACAGGAAAATGTAGCAGTTAAGACACAAGAGATTTTCAGCTTCAAGCCTTTGATATCAATGATATGAATGCTCTCTTCTCGTGTTTTGAAGCTGTAAGTATCTTGTATTTAAAGGTATTGATCGATTATAGCCGTTGGAGGAGTGTGGGAGAAGATTTGGTATCAAAATATTTCATGCCATCTGTCAGAAATATAGCCGTTATTGTCAGGGGTCGTCTTTTTTAAGCAACGAGTCGACTCTTTTTGCATTTCAACAGACTTTTCAAGTTTCTGTCCGAATGGGTTGACTCTATTAAAGTCTTCACTAGACTTTCTGCTTTCAGTGTAAATAAGTCGACCGAGCATGCTATCATGATTGGGTTGTCAGTGCCCCCCACTAGCGTGGCAGGTGAGCGAGAATGATCGGCACCGTCCCACAAGGTCTGCTCGGGGTATGGCCTGCTCGATCATGCTCGGCATGGTCGTGCTCAATATGTCGTGCTCAGCAAGGCGTGCTCGGAAGGTCTTGCTCAACTATGGTTTGCTCGGTGTATGGCCAGCTCGATTATGCTCGGCATGGTCGTGCTCAGTAGGTCGTGCTCAGCAGGTCTTGCTCAACTATGGTATGCTCAGTCATGGTCATAGTCACGATCGGCCATGGTCTGTTCAGTCGTGGTCGGCCATGGTTGTGGTTGGCCATTGTCTGCTCGATTATGGTCACGGTCGGCCATGGTCTGCTCAGTCGTGGTTGGCCATTGTCTGCTCGGTTATGGTCATGGTCTGGTCATTGTTAGGGGGTCCTAATCAGTTATTGCCAGATCAATCCTCATCACCTTGTTTTTGCAGATTTTCTCCATTTTTCTCCAAAGGTTCCAATCCTTTCAAGGATCATCCAATTAAGTCTTATTAAAGTTTGCAAATACTTCTTCAAGGTTTGATGACTTCAAGAACATCTTCGATCCTTCAATATGAAATCAACTCCATTTTGATTACATGTAGAGCTCTTTAATCACCATGACTTCATCCATTTATCCAAGTCTTCTTCAAGGTCTTCAAGAGAGCTTCCAAGACTTAAGATCTTCATATTTCAACTATTCTTTGAGAACTCTTCAACAGATATGGCTTCTTCTTTTTATCCAAGGCTATGAGCATTTTCAATCAATCTTCTTCCTTGACATCCATTATCTTGAAATATCTTCATTCTTTATAAGATCACTAATGATGAATATGTCATTCATTCATGCTTATCAATCTTCCATCCAAGATTTTCATCATCTTGAAATTCCTTCATTCTTTATAAGATCAATTTTATTGAATGTGTCATCTCATCATGCATATCAACCTTCATTCTAATATTTGCATCACACGTTCTCCATGGTGATAAGCGTCAAGTCATGATAAAAATCTAATAATTAATCTGCACACTTAAGTAGAATTATTAGATTATTAAACCAAGTTTTGTTATCATCAAAACCAAAACATTGAGTCAACACCTTCAACCGAGGTGCCTTCTGAGGGGAAAGACAGGAAAAGAACTGGGGAGCAGGCCCAGAGATGATTGTAGTCCACCTTCCTCCTTTTGTTGTTTTTTTTTTTTTTTTGAAGGGGCGTTTTGCCTTTGTACCCCTCCTAACATTAATGAAACTTTCTTCCTACCCTTTTTGTTTGCTGTATTTTTTAAATGTTTAATTAGAGTGGCTTGTAGAATGCTTGTGAGGGTTAACGCGGATTTGATCGGCAACAATGTCTGAACAAGTCCAACACTGTTGCTAATGTCATAAGGATTTGGCTATGCTTGGCCAGGGGACTGAGCAGATTCTGTGCCATTACCATTGAGGCCATCTGGCTTTACTCGGCACCTGGGCTGAGCGGTTTCTGTGCCATTGCCTAGGCCATCTAGCTCTGCTCGGCACGTTGCCCGAGTAGATTCTATGCTATTGCCATTAAGGCCGTCTGACTCTACTCAGCACGTTAACCGAGCATATTCTGTGCCATTACCATTAAGGCCGTTTGGCTTTGCACGGCACGTTGACCAAGTAAATTCTATGCCATTGCCATTAAGGTCGTCTGGCTCTGCTTGGTACATTAACCGAACAGATTCTATGCCATTGCCATTAAGGCCGTCTGGCTCTGCTCGGCACGAGGGCCGAACAGATTCTATGTCATTTCCACGCAAGTAGATAGATTCTATATCGATTCTATGCAAGTGGACAATTGCTGAATGTCCGCTTTTATTGATATTCTGGAGAATTACAATTCGGAACCTTTCAAGAGTACTACTTCCTTAGATGCTCTGCGTGCCACGGGTGCGGGAGCTCCTTGCCTTCTGAATTTTTCAACCTGTACGTTCCCTTCCTCGTACTGCCGACCACCTCTTAAGGTCCTTCCTAATTGGGTCCGAGCTTGCCCTCCCTGGGATCTTTGGTGGACTGGTTGACTCTCTTCAAAACAAGATCCCCAGTCTTGAAATCTTTTGGTCGAACTCTAGAGTTGTGGTACTAGCACATCTTTCGTTGGTAGGACGCCACCCTCATAGCTGTCTGTAACCTCCTTTCTTCCAATAAATCTAAGTCCAAATTCATAGCTTCGCCGTTGGTCACGAGGTTAAACTGCATCGTTTTGGGGCTGGGAAGGCCGATCTTTATTGGGATGACAGCTTCGGTGCCAAAGGTAAACGAAAACGGCGTCTGCCCCGTGGACCCTCTCTCTGTTGTTCCGTAGGCCCAAAGGATGTTAGGAAGCTCTTCCGTCCACAGGCCCTTGGCCTTCTCCAACTTCATCTTGAGAATCTTCAAGAGGGACCTGTTGGTAACTTTAACTTGGCCGTTGGCTTGAGGATGCTCGAGGGACGAAGCATGGTGGCTTATTCCTAGGTCAGTGCACAGTTGGTTGAATTGTCTGCCCTTGAACTGCTTCCTGCTGTCCGTGATGACAACCCTGGGGATTCCGAACCTGCACACAATATTCTGCCACAAGAACTTCTTCATCTTCTCTTTAGTGATCGTCGGTAGGGCCTCTACCTCCGCCCACTTTGTGAAGTAGTCGATCGCCACCACCGTAAACTTCGTCTATCCTTTGCTGAGTGGCAATGGTCCCACGATGTCGATCCCCCACTGCGCGAAGGGCCAAGGGGTCTGGATCGGGGTCAGCTCTTGAGAGGGCAGTCTTGGAATGTTGGCGAACCGTTGACACTTGTCACATTTCTTGACGAATTCCTGGGCATCTCTCTCCATGGTGGGCCAATAATAGGCCGTTCATAGTATCTTCTTGGCAAGGGACCGGCCACCAGAGTGGTTCCCACACACCTTTTCATGGACTTCCCGTATTATGTGGTTTGCCTCTTCCTCATTGGCACAGCCGAGTAGCGGCATGGTGTGCCCCCTTTTGTAAAGAACCCCATTTTGTATGAGGTACTTGCTCGAACGGTACTGAATCCGCCTCGCTTTGTTCCGGTCTTCGGGCAGGGTTCCGTTCTTTAAAAAACCCTTGATTTGGGTCATCCAAGAGGTTTCAGGCTCGATCTGGTCGACTTTTGGGCCCTGGATGCTCGGTGAATCAAGAATCTTAATTGGAACGTTCGGGTCTGGCTCATTGGATGAGGCAATCCTGGCTAGTCGGTCTGCTTCTTCGTTCTGCAACCTCGGGACATGCTCCAGTAGGATCTTCACGAATCTCCTAGCCAGGCTCTTCGCCACTTGGCAGTATTAGTTCATGTTGTCTTCTCTGGCCTCATACTCTCCCTAGACTTACTCGACTACCAATTAAGAGTCGCTTCGCACCACTATCTGTTCGGCCCTCATTCGCCGACCCATTCTGAGACCGGCAATGAGTGATTTGTATTCAGTAACATTGTTGGTGGTAGGGAACATGAAGCGGAGAGCATATTCCATCTTGTAGCCATCCGAGGTGACGAGGACCACTCTGGCGCCACTAGAATCGTGAGTGGAAGAACCATCAACATTCAGGACCCAGTAGCTGTCAAGTAGGTCAGTTTCAGGGGTGGTAGGGGGTGGGTTAGTGAATTCTGTGATGAAATCCCAACAGCCTACCCTTTGATCGCCAGATGGGGTCGGTAATGGATGTCGAACTGACTGAGTTCAACAGATCGTTTCACCAAGTGGCCTAACGTCTCTGGCTTGTGTAGAATGTTCTTCAAGGGCTGGTCAGTGAGTACCACAATCGTGTGGGCTTGGAAGTAAGGCCTCAAGTGCCGAGCTGCATTCACCAGCGCAAGGGCCATGAGTTCTATCTTCGGGTACCGTTCTTTTGCTCCACGCAAGGTGCGACTGGTGTAGTACACTGGCTTTTGGATCCCCCTTTCTTCTCGGACAAGAGCTGAGCTCACTGCTATCGCCGACACTGCCAAATAGAGAAACAATTCCTCCCCCAGGACAGTTCGGCTGAGCAGCGGGACTGAGCTAAGATATTGTTTGAGTTGGTCGAATGCTACTTCACACTCCTCGTTCCACTCAAACGCCTTGCGAAGAATTTTGAAGAACGGAAGACACTTGTCGGTGGACTGGGAGATGAATCTGTTAAGGGCTGCGACACGTCCTGCCAGACGCTGAACATCCTTTGTCGTCCGGGGCACTTGCATGTCCATGATGGCTTGAATCTTTTCTGGGTTCGCCTTAATCCCCCGCTGTGAGACCATAAAGCCTAGGAACTTCCCCGAGGCAACGCCGAAGGCACACTTGGCGGGATTGACTTCATTCGGTACTTGCGGAGTGTTTGGAACTTCTCTTCGAGATCTCGCAGGTGATTAGTGGCTTCCTTGGTTTTCACCAACATGTCGTCTACATAAACTTTCATATTACGCCCAATCTGTGATTTGAACATGAGGTTGACCAGCCTCTAATATGTTGCCCTTGCATCCTTTAGTCCGAACGGCATAATGTTGTAGCAATAGGGGCCCCAGTCCATGATGAAGGCTGTATGCTCTTGGTCGCGCTCGGCTATCCGGATTTGGTTATAGCCTGAAAAAGCATCGATAAAAGTTAGCATTTCATACCTTGCGGTAGAGTTGACAAGAAGGTTGATGGTTGGCAGGGGGAAGCTGTCCTTTGGGCACGCTTTGTTTAGGTCTGTGAAGTCAACGCACATCCGCCATTTCCCGTTGGACTTTTTTTCCATGACGACGTTGGAGAGCCAAGTGGGGTAATGCACTTCTCTTATGAACTTCGCTTGCACCAACTTCTTCGCTTCCTCAGCAACTGCATCATTCCTATTCGGCTTAAAGTTCCTTCTCTTCTACTTGACCGGCCTGGCCTCAGGGTTAATGTTCAAGTAATGAGCTGCTACTCATGTGTCAATACCAGGCATATCCTCATGAGACCAGGCGAACACGTCAATGTTGTCCCTCAAGAACTCCCGCAGCTGTTACTTTAACTCTTCGGGTGCGGCAGGCCCGATCTTCACTATTCTGTTCTGCCCTTGGGTCCTGACTGGGACATCTTCCAGTTCTTCCGCGGGCTCGCCCCTTTTGACTTTCTCTTCATCTCTTGGTTCAAGCTCTTCGATAACCAAGGTCTCGCTGTTAGGTTCCCCTTTGAGGGAGGCCATGTAGTACTCTGGCGCTTCCTTCTGGTCACCCTTTTCGCATCCGACCCCAGTGTCGGTCGGGAATTTGATTTGAAGGTGGTATGTGGAAGTAACTGCTATAAATTGGTTCAGTACGGTTCGACCAATGATGGCGTTGTATGCAGATGGGCAGTCCACGACCAGGAAGTGAACCATTTTCGTCGTCTGGTGTGGTTCCTCCTTAAGTGTGACTGGCAAGTTAATGGACCCGAGAGGGACCACCTGGTCTCCTGTAAAGCCGACCAGGGGAGAGTTGACTGGCTTTAGCTTCTCTTGACCAATCTGCATCTTTTCGAAGCCCCCTCGGAACAGGATGTCGGCCGGGCTTTCGCTGTTAACCAAGATTCTCCAAGTTTTGAAGTTGGAGATCACCGCGGAGACGACCAAAGGGTCATCGTGTGGTTGGTGTAGCTCTGCGGCTTCTTCCTCTATGAAGGTGATTGCGGGGCCTTCGGTCTTTGTCTTCTTACTGGCTCCCTCGCCCAGCATTACTTCCGCTTCGGTTCGGATGTCTCGAACATGCTTCTTCCTTACTGAAGAGGACTCCTCTCCTCCAGCAAACCCTCCTGGAATGACCCTTATCTCTCCAATGGGCTGGGTGGTTGTTTCTGTCCTTGCTGGGCTACGTCGTTCCCCCCGTGTTCAGTCTCGGCCTGCCACGTAACGACTGAGTCTTCCCCATTTGATCAAATCCTCGATCTGTTGCGACAGATCAATACAGTCCTCCGTGTCATGGCTATGATCGCGGTGGAACTAGCAGTATCTCCTCCTATTCCTCATGCTCGAGGCTGTCTTCAGAGGTGCGGGCCATTTCAAGTTCGGATCGTCCCTGATCTCCATCAATACATCTTTCAACTTCGTCGTGAGGGTGGTGAATGTTTGGTCTAGATCGTGATAGTGCTCGCGTCTTTCTTCTCCCCAACTCCTAGCCCGGTTACTAGTCCTGCTCGCCTTGGTCTCCCTTTCCTCGTTCAAGGTACCACCTGACCTCTTCTTTTCGGCACGCAAGCAGCTCCCTTCATTGTTGTCTCGCCTGACGCTAATGGCATCTTCGACATTCATGTGCTTCTAAGCGCGAAGCATCAATTCGGCCATATCTTGTGGCGGCCTCTTCGATAAAGAGAAGAGGAGTTTCTCACTTCTTCGGCCGCTTATGAACACCGTGACGGCCACCTTGTCGTCCATGTCGTCCACGACCAGAGTCTCCTGGTTGAACCTCCCCACATACTCTCGCAACGTCTCCTCCTTCTTCTGCCTCACAGTCAACAGGTACGCCGCGGGCCTCTTTTGCTTTTAAGCCCCGATGTAGTGGCTCACAAAGAGCTTGCTAAGTTCTTTGATGGTGGAGACTGTCGCCGGTTTGATTTTGTTGAACCAGGTTCGTGCCAAACCCTTCAACGTGACTGGGAAAGCTCTGCACATGATCTCATCCGGCACTGCCTGCAGGTGCAAGAGCGCCCTGAATGATTTAAAGTGGTCCACCGAATCTTTGGATCGTCGAACGCATCCAAAGTCGGCATTTTGAACTTCGGGGGGAGTGGCTAGTCCATCACCTTCTGTGTGAATGGAAAGGCCGTTCGGCCAATGAGGGCATCCATGGTGTTTGGAGCTTTGGCTTCCACAGCGGCCAAAACTCCTGCTATCTGAGCTTGCATGGCCCTCAGTTGTTCGTCCCAAGCATGGGAGCTCTCTGGCTTGTCGCCTACCATCTCTGTCCTCGACAGGATGGCGTGGCTCGTTTGTCCTTATTCGATGTGTGGCTCGCGGCGGAGGAGAGGGTCCTCAACCTGTCCTCCATTGCCGTTTTCGTTGCCATTGGGGGGAATAAATGGATCCTTGTCAACCTCCTGCTCCTCTTGTTCTTCCGCTGGCGGGTTGGGCTGCGGTGGAATCTCTACCGGTGGAACTGGGGCTCGTTGGAGTAACTCTGTGTTTTGACGGACCAACTGTTGCATGCTGGCCATCATGTCAGCCATCGTCTTCTCCATGGCAGCTATCTTCTCTACGCTGGAATCGGCCATCGAATTTCCTTCAGGGAATGTGCTAATCTCAGACCTAGTCAAGACCATGAAACACCATGAGGATAGTCGTTCCCACAGACGACACCAGTTGATGATGGAGCAAACTTGTGGTGGCTTGCCCCCAGGTCCGGGACGAACTCCCCTCTAGCCGGTCGGTGATCTCCTGCACTAAACCCACCGGTGTGGTGGCTGCCAAAGGCCTTCCGGTGTTTAAGTTAGATTCCAAGGAATGAAGTTGATAGAGAGAAAAATAATGTGTTAGGGTTTTCTTTTTGGGTTGTGTGTTTCTGCGTACCTGCAAAGGGGTTGAGTTTTCCCCTTCTATGTCTGCATGGAAGTGGTAGGTGGCTTCTCCACGTGGCGGCCTTTAGTTGGAGAATCAAAGGGGTGTCAGGATACTTGAGAGGGTCATTCCCACACTGCATGGTGGCGTGTGTCGGAGCGGTGTCAGGGGAAAGGTGATTGTTGCTTGTGCACGCCATGCCCACGCCCCTAGTGTATGCCAGGGTGTCAGGTGTCAGGCGTGGGACCCATCAATGGTTGTCTGTTTGGGGCCAAGGGACGATCCGATTGAGGGTTGACCAGGTGTTCGAGGGACTTGACTTGGTTGGGGGAATACCACGACCAGGCAGGCAAGGTACCTGACCTGGTCGGGAGAATGCCATTACCACTCAATGTATTTTATGAGCAATTTATCTTCAGTGGCAGAACAAGGTCCTCTAAGCAAACCCACTTTAGAACAACAGGGAGCTCTTCCCATTTCTCCTTTCTACGAGAGAGAGAGAGAGAAAGAGAGAGAGAGAGAGAGAGAGAGAGAGAGAGAGAGAGAGAGAGAGAGAGAGAGAGAGAGAGAGAGAGATGAGATGATTAGCAAAATTGCAAAAGGCACATGTTCTGTCCTATTATATATGAGTAATGGTGTATCTAATTTTATTTTTTAATTTATTTTCTGACTCTAGATATAAGGTTATTTGTTTCACATTAATAAATTTGTGTAACATCGATTTACTTATATCTAGTAAGTGAGAAAATAGATTATATATGACATTTTTTATTGTGCATAGGCAAATACTAACATGCTCCTTAGGGCATATGTTACTTCATATGCATAAACAAAGTTTTTTTTTGTTTTTTGTGATTCAACAATTAGGACTGTCTGGCCAGCTTGTGTGTGCCCTCACTAATAGCCTCCTAGGGTTTGGACAAAGGTAAGTTATCTAAGCTAGGATTAGAGTATTTACACGGGTAATGTTATATAAACAAAACATTTATACATAATTTATTACCAAAATAATGTGGTTGGATAAGAATTATTCACTTTAAAACAAACCAGCCATCATGACAGCTATTAATTATAATAATGACACTGTTACATAATTCTGTTACAAATTTTATTTATTTGGTGTCGGTTCCGTTTTTGTTTTTCATGTTCTCGAAAATAAAAAATTTAAGAATACCTCATTTTTCTTGTTCTCAGAAAGAAAAAAAATAACACCATAAAAAATACTATTGTCTTCATTTGAAAATAAAAACGGTCCCAAAAACTTGAAAAATATTTTTTTAGTGATTTCTAAAACTGGGGTGTTTTTTTAATAAATCTTCCTAAAACAAGTTTCAAATAGGCTTATCAAACGCGATTGTGAAGAAAATAGTTTTGAAACTAATATGCCAAACTCAATTTCTTCATAATTTCAAAAAACGAAAAACAGAAAATAAAAATCGAAACTGCAACTCGCAACCAAACGGAAACAAAAAAAAAATGGGAGCTTTCGTTTTTCATATTCTCAGAAAAAAAAATAGAACCATCGAAAACACCATCGATTTCATATCGTTTTTTTTTATTATATGAAAATAGTTTCGGAAACTTAAAAAATATATTTTAAAAAAATTCTCAAAAACAAATTCTGAAACAAGTTTATCAAACACAACTTCAACAATAATAATTTTCAGAACCAATTCGCCATCATCGAATTTTAGAAAATGAAAACATAAAGCAGGAATAAAACTGTAACCATGGTTATTAATATTGTACCATAAATTTGGGCATATTTCGGCATTTTGTTTGAAACTTAGGGGGAGAGAAGAGAAGGGGGAGAGAGAAAATAAAGGAAAAAAAAAAGAGAAAAATGAGAAATTTTTTTAAATGAATCTATCTCTTTGTTTCTTTTTATTTATTTATTTCTAAAATCAAACAAGAAAAGAGTAACAAAATTTTTTTTTTCCTTCGCTTCTCTTCTCTCTTCACATTCCAAATTCATTGTACCGGAGATTCTGCTTATTTTTAGGGATAATTACACCAAGACTCCTTCAACTATAACCTTTTATTATTTTATTTTTCTGAGCTATAAAATGCTACAATTACACCTCCTCAACTATGGAGCTGAACACTTTGCCCCCTTCATCTATAAAATATTATAATTATACCCTTATCTTTGCAATTAATTCTCATCTTATCCTTATGTTTTTCTTCTGTTATAAAAAAGACAAAATTTTATCATGTGATTTGCATATGAGTACCATAACTTTATTTATACCTAAAATACCATTCTATTATAAAAAAAAATTAATTTAATGATCAAAGTGATAAATGTTATACAGAGGGAGAAACCTAAATAGTAAAGTCTGAAACACTAAAATCACAAACTAACTCTTTAAAATTGTAAATTTTGGCCATTAAATTGGTTTTTTTTAGTAATAGAATGATATTTTAAGTATAAATTTTTAGTAATAGAATGATATTTTAAGTATAAATGAAGTTATGACACACATGTGCAAATTAAATGATAAAATTTTATCTATTTTTTTAACAAAAGAAAAATATAAGGATAAGATGAGAATTTATTGCAAAGGCAGGGAATAAAATTGCAATATTTTATAAATGAAGGAGGTAAAATATTTAACTCTATAGTTGAGGGGTGTAATTGTAGCGTTTTATAGATAAGAAAGATAAAGTGAGAAAAGACTATAGTTGGGAGAGTCTTAATATAATTATCTCTTATTTTTATTCATTTTGTCATGTACCGGATGAGGCTTCCACGACTTTGTGTCACTTTCAGCTAAATGGGTCCCCATTAATCATGCTCTTGCAGCCAGCCTCCAGACCTTTTTCAGAGACCTGCCCACCTCTCTCTCTCTCTCTCTCTCTGTGTACATATATATGCACTTTCTTTCAGTTTTCTCCATGAACTTATAAAATGCATTATATAAATATCTCACCGAAACTAATAAAAATACATTTCATATAAATACATCAATTAAATTGAAAGAAAGAACAATGATTTAACAGGTTTTAAATGGTTTAACCAGTAGAATTGCATCATATATATAAAATGATTTGGTGTTAATTTATTATTTAATATAAAAAATGTCATACTATATACAATTAAATATATATTTGTGCTTTTTTATAGACATACAACGCTCATATCGATAAATTCAAAACGAATTGTTGGGTACCTGTGCAATAATACAAGCCACAATGGATCCTTGCAAACAAATATGGAAGAGAAGTTGATTAGTGTCATATCATTCATGTACAACCTTTTTATTTTGTTGAGTTTCATTTATGCATGGTTATTAAAATCGTATCGATAATATATCGATTTAACAGTTTATCAGTTCAATTGTAGTTCAATCGATTTAATTGATTTATAATAAATAAATAATAAAATTTTATTTAAATATAATAATAGTTAAAAAATTATTAATAGGTTAAATGATACTCTCTTTTATACAATAATTTAAAGAAGTGTAAAAAATAAACATTTTATAAGAAAAAGTATAAAAATAAAAAGTATTGAAACATTTAAGTGGGCTTATTTTTTTCTCTCTCTAATTTAATATTTTTTAATCTAATACTCATTAGTATTTTTATTTTTAAAAGAAATAGTGTAAAACCTGACAATAATATGTATTATTAAGAAAAATACGATTCATTATTTTTTGCATCTGCCTTTTTTTTTTTTTTTTTTTCTTTTCACCCTATATTCTCCTCTTTCTCCTCTTTATTTTTCCTAAAATAAGATTAAAAAATAAGATTGTATATTTTAATTATAGTTTTTATAATGCATATCTAATTATAATTTGAAAAGCATATATAAACATAAATTTAAAATGAATAAACAATAAAAAGTAAGAAAATGAGTATTTTGTATTATTTGCCTTGTTCTTTTTGTTTGTGTCTTTCTCTTTATTCTTTATTCTGTTTTTTTTTTTAGTTTTAGTTTTAAGTTTACTTTTTTATTCTATTTTTCATCAAAAGAATACAAAAAACATGCTTTTAAAAAAATAAATGGCTCTAAATCATACACAATTTATGCTATTTTGACTATTTTTTTAAAAAGTCATCTAGTTCTTTAATTGCTGACTGATTTACTAGTATTTTAAAATATCAGCCAATTGTTTCAATTCAATCACTTAGTTCGTATAAATTTCTAGTAAGTTAGTTGAATTGAACCAATTCAAAATCCAATTTTCGATTTAATTAATTGAACCAACTGATTCAGTTTGATTATAATAACTATGCATTTATGTACAACTTGCTTGTATTTTTATATGTGTAAATAAATACACATCCGAAACAAAATTTTGTACAAAATCAAATTAGCGGGCAAAAATGAAAAAACCCAAGTTCTTTCTTACATTCCCTCTTGCTTCGCCCTCTGCCCCACCCTCCTACACGTTTGAGCCACCCCCAGCCCCTATCCCGCCTTCGCCTCTCCTTCCATGCCCACTGTCCACATGGCCTCTCCCCTTCCTCCTCCTCCCCACAACCACCCTCCACACACCCACCGCCCCTCCCAATGAGCCCCACCCAGATGTTGGACCCATCTACAAAATATTCATATTTATTTTGTGTATATATTTTACATATAGAATTCGTATATATACAGTGTGCATTATATATATGTTGTGTTTGTATATATATATATATCTGTATATATATATGCATAAAATAAACAATAATTTATTTAAAAAAATTAAAGTGACGTGCAATACAAAGGACCAATTTTATTTATTTATTTATGTTTTGTTTCACCGGAAAGAACACAAAGGACCAATTGAGCAACTTAAAGGACCACTCTACTTATTCCGAAGTACCAAAATACAAAAAAGGACTACTCTACAATTTCCCTACTTGAAATTATTGCAGGGGTCAAGTAGTGCTGGTTGACGTTACTGTTCAAGGAGAATCAACTTACGACGACGGACCGCCAGTGGTTTGGTGATGATTGGATGCACGAAAAAACAAAAACCAAAAATTGTGTGGTACTGTGGTTGCGACTCTTTTGCGAAAATAATTATGATGGAGATGTTTTTAGTGTGAATAATATTATACAAATAAAAAATTTTAAATAAAATTTTTTATAAAAATAATATGTTTGAATAAGAGTTATTTATTTTAAAATAAAACACTTATTATGATATTTTTTAATTATAATAATATTACTATTATATCATTCTGGTATAGTTTTTTGTATAATTTTTTTTCAAAAAATAACATTTTCTTTTAATTGTCGAAGTCGGGGTGACAAAAGTCACTAGCTATCTGTTTGGTAGAGTTTCTTGCAAGTTTTTTTCATTTGATTTTTTTTGCCTTATAAGCTAAATAGCTAATTGAGTGTTTTGAAATTTGTCCTAGTTTTTGTTTTTTGTTTTTGGTTTTATGAAAACAAAATAAAATAAATCATTACCAAACATGTTTTGTGTTCTGTTTTGTAAAATAAAACAAAAAAACAAACAAAAATTTTACCAAACAGGTCTTCACTGCTAAGCTCGATTTATTATCCTTGTTTAAGAGTTAGAAGACAAAAGCAATCACAGTTTTGATCCCGTATAATAATTTCTCTTCCACCTGCAGATAATTCTTTAATTTGGCTGGCATCAAAGACTGAAGAGCTCAACGCTAAGGATTTGGTTGATATTTGTAAAGTTAGCCGAGCCTCATGTGTTGTTGGTGGACCACAATTCACGTCGCACGCATCAGCCGTGATTAATGCTTAAGAGCTCCTCGTACCAAGTCTGGCAGGAGTGGGCTTGACAAGATTCACGAGCTATCTCACTGCTAAGCTCCAATTGGCTTGATTTTCATTGTTTTAGAGTAGAAGACAAAAGCAAGCAAGCAATCACATTTGTTTTTATGGATACGGTTGCTTGCACTGAATAAACAAATTATATAAAAGTCATAAATAAAAGGAAATGCATTAAGTACTCTTTATCTTATCAACCGTCTTAGAGCTTCATGCAAATAATTAATGACAGGTTGTGGTACCTGTAACCTGATTTCTTTGTTGTGGCATAAGTTAATTTGTCTGGCATCAAAGACTAAACTTTGTGTAGGACACTCCAATTATTTCCCGAAGCATCAAAGAAAAAAAAAAGGATATATATATATATATATATATGTATAAAAGACATGAATTCTCATTCTTTTATCAAATGATGCTGCTCTCTTACTTGAATACACAATACTCCAAATGAATTAGAGGAGGGCGGTTAGAGGAAGGAAAGCACGTGAAGCGTATTCAGCACTTGTAGCATTTCCTTTACGAGTCCACCATACACATGAAAATGCGCTTAAAAATTATCACATACACGTACATTTATAAGGATTCAAATCAACAAAGAAGGAAGTCGATCTTATTAATTCAACGTACGTAAGTGAAGAAGATCATTCTAAAGGAGCTGCAGATACTCATCATAGAGATTCTCTAGGAAGTTATCACCACCCAAACACTGAAGTTGAAGTGAAATGTCAAAGCCATTGAAAAGGTCATGGTCATCGTCTTCACCATTGCGAAGTTGAATGCCTCCATCAGTAGTACTAGCATCTTTGGGTAGTTCAAAGCAAGAGGAGGGAGGATTTGACAGTTCCGCATTGTCTGTCCCTTTGTCTTCAACTTCTCCCTCACTGGATGACTGGCTTACTGGGTTATTAAGAATTTTGTTGGCTGTAAATGAGAAGGACGAGAGTCTAATGGGTTTTGGGAAATAGATTTTGGTCTCCGTCGATGG
The DNA here is from genome assembly GCA_033060915.1 of Euryodendron excelsum. NCBI lineage: Eukaryota > Viridiplantae > Streptophyta > Magnoliopsida > Ericales > Pentaphylacaceae > Euryodendron > Euryodendron excelsum. Next base: position 17,548,576 of record CM065378.1, on the reverse strand, counting down.
TGGTCCATCGGCAATAACTTTAACTTTGGTCATATTTGGATGATCCATCCTTGGCGGTCCATCGGCAATGGCTTTGACGGTGGTGATATTTGGATGATCTTTTCTGCTGGTGTTGGTGCTCCTACTAGTCCTTTCTCTTGGCTCTGGAGCAAGTTTTGAGGCCTCTTTGTGCGTATAAGTTGGAACGTTTCCTGCATTTTCTAGTCTTCTGCTTAGATGGATATTCCAGTAGTTTTTGACCTCGTTGTCGGTTCGACCCGGTAGTCTTCCGGCAATGAGAGACCAGCGGTTTCCAAGAAGGGAATGAAGCCGAATAATAAGGTCGTCCTCATCAGGGCCGAAGTCTCCTCGCTTGATTCCGGGCCGGAGATAGTTCACCCATCTGAGCCTGCAGCTCTTCCCACATCTAAGTAGCCCTTCACGTTCAAACCCAATTAAAAGTAGAGAATTAAGGACATGCCAGAGAGAGACAAGCCAGACAGCTCTACCACACTACTACAGTATTGACAATAATATTTAAAAAAATGTTATTATTTCATAAAACTTATATAAAAAATTTTATCATAATAATGTAGTAGTGATACTTTTGTAAATAAAAATCATTATGACAAGTGTTATATTTTTAAATAAATGACTCTCGTTCGACCGAATTATTTTAGTGATAAATTTTATATGAATTTTACTATTTACATAATATAATCCCAAACAGACAAGAAAGACTAGTAATCGAGAAATAAAAGTGAAAGGAAGGATTGATTACCAGCTTTCTTAGGCAAAGATCTCCATTGGCCTTCACCGTGTGCCTCAATGTATTTTATGAGCAATGCATCTTCAGTGGGCGACCAGGGTCCTCTATGCAAACCCACTTTAGAACAACAAGGAGTTCTTCCCATTTCTCTCTCTCTTCTTCTTCTTCAAGAGAGAGGGAGATATATATATATATATACACATATATGATCAAAAGAGCTGCGTAAGTCCTGTTATATATAGACTCATAGTGACATGCGCCTTACGTCATATGTTAAGTCCTGAACAAAATTGCACAATAAAGAAAGTAGTGAAAAAAAGTGTGGACCAATGGTTTGTGCAATACAAATTATACTTAACAAAGCCGCCTATCCTCGCGAGTATATAGCCCTTTTTCAACATTTATGTTTTGACGGGTTGTTTGGTGCTATGTCTCCTGTCCGTATGGGTTCTCTCCCTGTGTGTCTTTGCCTATCCTTATAAAATAAAGAAAAAACAAAGGCGCTTATAAACTCTTATACAAACGTGACTCATGAAAGATGTCTACTAATGGCTTAGCATATGCCCTTTGACAATGGCGCTTATATACAATGATGAATTCTAATACTATCATGTATGATTGAATAAAGGAGTAATTATAATATTGTCTCTTAAACTTTGATTAAGTAACATTAAACTTTCGTAAATTTAAAAAACGTAATACATTGACACCTTAAATTATCAATTTGTATTAGTCGACACTTTTTGTTAGCAATATATTAATAATATGTTTGGAGAATAGATGAAAAATTATCATGTGACTTGCACGTATTCATAAAAGCATGATTTTATATCTAAATTAAATTTTTTTTGTAATAATTGTTTAATGACTCAAATGCCTATTGAATTGTTCCTATATTTAAATGTTATTCCAACCGGCATTTTAGTTATTAGATAACTTTATATAATAAGATGAAGTCAATTTATATATAAAATCATACTTTTGTCAGTATGTGCAAGACACTTAATAATTTTTCATCTATTTTTGTAACGGGATGCTAATAGAACGTGTGAATTGATACAAATTGGTATTTTAAGAAGTCAATATGTCACGTTTTAAAATTTAAAGAGGTCAAATGATAGTGAATCATAGTTTGGAGTGCGAAGTTGTAATTATCCTTTGAATAAATTTAATTATGGCACAATCTTGCAAAATAGGAAAAACTGCTTAACGCATTTAGAGCAGTTGTTCCTTAGCCTTTTCTCGCAATATAATGATTCTGAATATATTCACTGAACTCACCTAACAAGAGAGGACGGGAGCACATGGTACTCAAAGAGAACAGAATAATTTCTCATAAAATATGCGCACTAAGCCATTCCAATTCTAAGTGGTAAGTACGCCGGCTTTCTTTTTTTACCATACTGGGGAATGCCATCGTTACCATCAATAGTCGGAAAATGCTATTGTTCCAAAAAAATTTATACATAAGATTCACCAGAATGATGTGACAGTAGTATTATTGTAATTAAGAGCGATTATAATAGGTGTTATGTTTTAAACTAAATAACTCTTATCCAACCAAATTATTTTGATAAAAAATTTTGTATGAAATTTTTTTATTTGTATAGCATTTCCCTTAATAGTTAGGTCTCCTCTTGGTCTTGCTACGCTTTGACAGAAATAAAAGGGGAAATGAGCCTGTTTGGGTACAAATGCATTAATAATAGTAAGTATTGGAATATAGATCTGTATAATCACTTGCCTATATTTTGCAAAAAAATTTGAGGAAACTAGATTCACAATCTGGACTGGACCCAACATTTATCGGAGGTAGAAATGGAGAGGTAGATGTACATTTATCGGAGATAGAGATGGGGAGGTAAATGTACATGGACATGTCTTTTTCTCTAGAATCAGTCAACTCAGGGTGGCGGGCAACCTACTCTTCATAACATTTATTATGACTAGTCGGTACCCTTCCTACCTGCTAATATATTCACGTGGAAAAATGTTATGCTTTGTTGAACTACATTGATATATCTTAGTTAAGTTTTTTTATTATATAACATTATTTATTAATGTCCTGTCACCTGAAATGATTATCATTAATCATTAATCTTTAAAGGGAATAATAGTCCAACTAACTAAAAACTATTAAAAAAACATGCCAATACCCATCATGAACTGGAACACGATCGGGTGGTTTAAATATTTCATGAGGACATTTGAATTTACTTGGGCCTGAAACTGAAAGCTTTCACTTATTTTTTATTTTTAGCAGCATTCATCGCTCATGAAATCTTCTTCCATTATCGGTCAATCTTGTGGTTGTTTGATTTTGATCATATTGGACCGAAATCAAGATTGACTCAAAATTAACCAGTAAGCACATTGGAGTGTCCTATATACTCACTACTTCGTCTTTTATAGCTTTCATTTCTCTATCATACAAGTAATTAATGCCAGATTGTGGTGCTCGATCCTTGATTTCTTTGCTGTGGCAATAAAATATAATTTTTTTAAAAATGCCTCTCTCACATTTGTACTAGCGACTATAGTTTATTTTTACAAACAATGTATGATTAAGTTCGTTTGATTACTTCTCTTTCTCTTTTGATTTTTTCCCTAAAAAGATTACCATCAATGGGTCCTATTTTTGTGGTATTTTACATAGAGAGAAGTAAAAGGTGAGCTGAAAAAGTAAAAATTTTCAAAATTCAAACAACCTTTTGTCACGTCCTAATTTTTAACCAAGTCTTTTCGGTTTGGAAAAAAGCACGATACTCTGTTATTAGAATTCATCTTCCGAGAAGGATGAGTATGACTTAGTTTGAACTTGAAATTGA
>CM065378.1:16187500-16212500 GCA_033060915.1 Euryodendron excelsum | reverse complement strand
GGCTATAACCAGGCCAGATATCATGTATGAAGTGAGTTTGCTATTAAGGTACATGCACTGTGCCAATGAAATTCATTTTCAAGCAGCAAAAAGAATCCTTAGATATGTTAAGGGCACAATTGATTATGAAATAAGATTCAATCAAGTTAAAATTTTCAATCTCCATGGTTATCCTCATAATGATTGGGATGGATGGATGTGATGAAATGCTAGTGGTTTTTTTCCACTCGTGAATGGTGGAAAAAATGCACGATACTCTGTCGTTAGAACTCATCCTCTTAAAAGAGCGAGTGCAACTAGGTTTGAATTGAAAATTGATTTAAATAAAAGCTTTTGGAAAAGAATTGGAGTCGCCACCTAACTTTGCTAAGGTGAGTTAGGTCACCTAAAACTAAGTGCAATTTGAATATTAAACTTAGGGTTTTTGAAAAAGGTTTTGAAAACTTCCTTAAGAGAGAGTTTTATTGGAAAACAGGTTGTTTGGCAACCTTTGAAAAATGTTTAAGCCCTTTATGAAAAATGACTCCAGTTTTGGTCTCTCAAAAACAGTGATCTATGGTTCAAAAATTAGTTACGTATAGGGAAGATGCACTAGGCTATCACCCTATCCTGCCCTTGCTGTACCTACATGTCTTTCTACCCTAGGTTCACTCATTTAGAATTTTCAATTATCTAATGTCTAATACTATCCACTTTGAAAAGAATTATATGATACATGATATGTAAATGCGAGAAAAAGATATGAAAAAAGATTGATTTTGAAACAGAGGATTGGAAGTTTAAAAAAGGTTATGGGAAATGAAACTTGAAAAAGGTTGTGACTGCACCCATGAGGGTTGCCTACGTATCCTTTTGTTGGGAATCATGTCAGTCACAGTTCGAACTCGAAGTCCGATTGAAAAAAGACACTTTGGGGTTTTTGAAAAATTTGACTTGAAAATGTTTGATTTTGGACTTTCATTTGAAATTGACTTTGATTTGAAAAGTTTGAATTGAAACTTTAAAGTCATCTTGACTTGAATTGGAGTTTGAAAACTATCTTAGTTTAGACTTGAGTTTTCGAAAAGTGTTGAAGCTTCCTAACTTAGAGTTAGGGTTGAACTTAGGCTTTGACATCCTAGGACTTTAGTAATCTAGGGTTTGAAGCATGCAATTGAATTGGAAAGACTTGATTTGAACTTGAAAAGTTTGATTTTAGAAAGTTTTGATTTAAGAAATTTTTGAATTTGGAAAGTTCTGATTTAAGAAATATAGGATTTATGTAAGATTGAAAATGTTTTGATTTGGTTTAGAAACACTTGATTGGGAAAGGTTGGAAAAGATTTGACGTGATTTAGAAATATTTGGTTTGAAAGGATTTAGAAAGTTAGAATTTTGAAAGATTTGATTTTGCAAAGGTTTGAATTAAGAAGGTTCTAAATTAGGAAAGTTCTATTTTAGGAAAGATTTGATTTTAGAAAGTTTTGAACTTTGAAATATTTAAAATTTGAAAATAAGATTTGAAAGGAAATTTTGAATTTTGAATTTGAAAAGGTTTGATCTAAGTTTGAGGTAACTAGGGATCTAAGCAATCTTAGGACCTAGAGTTTATGCAATGCACTTGAATTGGAAAGATTGGATTTCAATTAAAAAAAGAAAATTTTTGTTGTTGAAAAGTTTGAATTAAGAAAGATTTTATTCGACTTAAAATTGAAAGCTTTAGTTTTAAAAATCTATTATTTTATGTGACTTTTGAATTAGGAAATCTAGGATTTTATGTTAAAAATGGTTTTAAAATCTATGATTTGATGCAAATAGTGTTGAGTCAATGTTGATCCCCATGTTGATTTTGATGATAACAAAACTATGTGGTTGTTATCTAATGATTTCAATTAAGTGTGCAAGTTAGATTATAATCATTTGATAACAAGAAAATAATTGAGTTGATCGGTTGAGTATCAAACAAGAAGATTACTTAGGCAATCTTATTCTTGAAGAGATTGAAGATGCTCAAGGAGTTCAACAAGTATTCAAAAGAAGGATGCAAGTGACTGAAGATCTTATGATGATTCAAGAAGTTATTCAAAGAAGCAAAGCACTCAAGCAAGATTATTTGAAGAGTATTCAAGTTGACATGAAATCAATTCTTGAAGACTAAAGTACAAATAGAAGTGCAAATACAACAAAGGATTTCAAGTAGACTTGAAGACCGAAGAGCTGGCACCATACAAACATGGTTTACACTTCACGATGAAGACCCTCGATCCTCATGGCCATATCAAGTCCACTATATCATCATGCATGCTATGAACTTCTAAATGTCTTGATTGTTCTGCTCTAAATCTAGAAAATGCATTGAGGCATAAAGCATAAAAGAAAAGGGGAGTAACAAGTTGAAGTTTGTCAAGCAACAATGGAGAACTTGTCGCATTGAAGATATTGAAGAACTTGTGGTGAGCAGTTTGTCAAGAAACAATGGAGACAATGAGTATGATTCAGTAATCTCATAGTTGCAACCTCATTTAGATGACTCTTACAAGACATGGAAGCTCACATTGAAGATTTGAAGATGTCTTGCAAGAATGAAAGAAGAAGAGACTCACTTAAAGGTATGGAAGCTTTCTTAGAAGTTTTGAAGATGTCTTGAAAGTATTGATAAGAAATCACAAGAGTTGGAAGCTTCATTGAAGATTATGTTGAAGTCTTGAATAGATGGAAGAAGTTATAGAAGAAATCAAGTTGGTGAAGATCAAGCAAAGAAAGTGAAGAAGTTCAAATAAGCATGAAAGATCAGTTGAAGAAAAGAGATCTCAAGTCTTGGAAGCTCTCTTGAAGATTTTGAAGAAGAATTAAATCAATGGAAGAAGTGATGTTGATTGAAGAACTCTAAATGTAATCAAAAGTGTATTGATTTTATCTTGAAGAGTTGAAGATGTTCTTGAAGTCAATATGCCTTGAAGAAGTCTTTTCAAGTCTTAGAAGCCTTATTTGGATAATCCTTAAAGAGCTTGAAGATATTGAAGAAGTATTACAAAAGTTAAGGATTTTCCTAAAAAGAGTCGACCCCTGAAGCTAAAAAAGTCAACTCATTCAAACAGAGAGTTGATTTTATAGTCTCAGACAAAAAGAGTCGACCCCTAGCACAAAAGAGTCAACTCATTTGGGCAGAGCCTTCAAAAATCTGCTAAAATGCAAAAAGAGTCGACTCCTGCTCCAAAAGAGTCGACTCCTAACACCAACGGCTATATTTTCTGACAGAGTAATGGTCCGATCTGCCACTAAATCAACTCTCATACTTCTCCAATGGCTAAAATAGATTCAAGGCTATATATACAAGATCCCCAACACATATTGGTGCAAGAAGAACATGAGAAGAACACAAGATTAAGAGCTACAAGTGAGATTTCATCTCTTACATCTTATACACTGTTTTTATTCATTTGGGGGGTTATTGAGTGAGCTGAAAATTTGTTTATCTACTCTTTGAGAGAGTATTATTCATTGTACAAGCTTCAAGTATTATTGAGTGGGTTTGTAAACTTGTAAGTTTGAGTATTCTTAAGAAAAACACTTGTGAGTTTAAGTGTAGCTTGGAAAAAACACTTGTAAATTTGAGAGAAGCTTGGACAAAATCACTCGTAAGTTTGAGAGAAGCTTAGACAAAATCTCTTAGGTTTTGAGAGCTTGGGGAAGAGCTCTAGTAAGAGTAAGCTAGGCACTTGGAGAAAAACTAGCAGCTATGTAAGGAAAGTTTACATAGTGAAATACTTTCGAGAAGATCGAGGAAAAGAGGACGTAGGCAAGGTTTGGCAGAACCTCTATAAATCTGGTGTTCTTCATCTCTTTGCTCATATTACTTCCTTGCATTGCTTCTTATTAGTTTGGTTGCTCACTGTTTGCGTTGCATTCTATTGTTTGTTTGTTTGAGTTATACTTTAATTAGTCACTGTTATATTACTCAATCAATTTTTAGTTGCATTATTTGATATAAATTCTATAAAACCCAATTTACCCCCCTCCCCCCCTCTTGAGTTGCCTACTTAGGCCAACAAATAGAAAGTCATAATTTTATGTGAGGAAACTAGGGTTTCCTAAACATGGATTCTAAGATTTTGACTTATATCGAAGACAAAGAGTTTGAAAAGAGCTTTTTAGATAGTGAGTCTTTGAGAATAGTTTTTTAGAAAGTGAATTTGCAAAAACTATTTTGAAAAAGGGTTTGAATATAGACTTTTGCAAATCTCTTGAATATCTCACTTTCCTAAAACAATTCTAACCATGGAAAGATTTGAAACATTCTAGGGTTGTGATTTTGAAAATGAGATTTGGACCTTGATGGTCTCTTGAATATAACACTTTGGAATAGCTAGAATCAACTTAGGATTGTGGTTTTGAAAACAAGTTTGAAAGGAGGTTTTGAATGCAAATTTTAAAAGAGAACTTTGATGGAAGTTTAAAAACAACCATGAATGCAATTTTGAATGCAATGTATGAACATGATGATCACAATGCAATAGAGTTGTGAACATATAAGATTAGGCTTCACCACACAATCAAGGTGGCCAAACCCATAGCCTCTTAGGGGAACTTAAAGAAAATCCCTGGCACGATGATTCTCTCTAAGACCTTCCTAGGCATGAATCGGGAGGTCTTTTGTTTCAACCATGCAAGAAGAGGAGGTAGAAGACGGGGATTAAAATAGAAGAGAACCCAATTGGGTTTGGAGAGAGTTAAGAGAGGGGGGAATTGCATAAAATAAATTAAAAACCTACCTTGTTTTCTCTTTGCTTTGATTGATTTGCTTCCTTTTGAGAGCTTTGAACACGCAGCGCTTGATCCTCAATGGATACTTGAAGACTTATATTTGAGTGTATAGAAGTTAGGATTTATGTGTATGGAGTGTTGGGAGGCTAGACTTTAAAGGAGACTTGGGAAAACTAAGGTTTAGAAGCCTATTTTCAATGAGGTAGCATTTCTGGATTGAGTTTGTCAATCCTTTTTATGCAGGAAGATGTCTGTATTTATAAGTAATTGGAACAGGAACTGGCGACAGTTGGCTTTTAAGCTTGGCACCACTCAAGCCATCTTGTGCCAGTTCCTTTGTAAAACTGTTGAGGCGGCAAGAAATAGATTTTTTGACCCTTGGGACATAAGGTAAAAGATTTGGACACCTGTCCTAGTGACTACTATACAATTTTTAGCCTGGCTTCACTAAGAATGACTCTGGAAAGTCTGGGAATGATCCGGAAGGTTGAGGATGAACGGGAATCTCTAAAAGAGTGTTCTGGAGGTAACCAATTTGATAACTAGAGCCGGTGTGATTGAAAAGGGTGACTGGCCCTTAAGGGGCAAAATGATAATTTAAACAGTAAAACACCAAAACTGGTTCAAAATCGACTAGGATAGGATTTGAAGGTTAGAAATACTATCAAGAGTACTCTGAAGGATTGCCAGTTTGATACTTGGAGTAGGTATAGTTGGAAGAGGCGACCGACCCATTAGGGCAAAACGGTCATTTTGTACCAGGTTTCTCAGAATGGACTCAGAATTATTTGAAACGGTACGAAAAGGTTGGGAATACTATTAAAAGTATTTCTAGAAAATAATCGGTTTGATACCTAGAGCCAGTGTAGTCTTCGGAGGCAATCAGATACCCAGAGGCAAAATAATTATTTTGATCAGATGGTCTCGAAATTGATCTGAAACCGACTGGAAGTCACTTGAACATACCGGATTGTCTTTGGAATAATCTTGGAAGGGTAGACTTATCGCTCTGAGGATTTTCGTACTTTCTCAAGAAGTGTGCTAGTGGGGCCCCAAGGACAGTTTGGTCATTTTTCACCAGAGTAGGCTAGTAGGCACTGGTGTTGACCTGAGTTTTGAATGTTTCCATCACTCGAACGGTGTGTGATGAGTTGGTTTCCAAAGGTATCCCATTCTTTAGTAAACGTGTCATAGCCAAAAGGCGAGTTTGGTCCCGTACATAGGAGGTTTGTTGTCATTCCCAATGTCAACCTGTTTGCGAGTGTTTCCGCCATTCTAACAGTTGCGATGTTTGTGAGTGTTTTCGTCACTCAGACGACGCGCATTTATTTCGGAAACTACCTGATCTCGAGAAGCTGCTGAATGGTCTTATCATCTCGGGGCCTTAAGTACTTTCCCGATTGACGTGTTGGATAACGAACATTTTATGTTGGCAAGCTAGCAGACGTCAAAAGTGAACGACTCTAGCATCTCAAGGACTTAGTGTAAGTACCCCATTTTTGCCCACTCGGTAATCTCCGGTCTGACCGGACTCACATTTAAACCAAAATAGACACATTCAAGTCAAAATTAATTTTCTAGACTCAATCCAATCAGTCAATTGCTTCGTGGGCCTGCCTAGCCCCACAGAGGCAAAATGACCAAAATGTCCTTAAGGCATTGATCGGTCCAATTCTAGTTGGCACGTCTTCCTGGAGATGGTAAGTCCCCATTTCAATCTCAAATTTAATTTCAAATCCAATTCCAATTCAAATCAAATCTAACATGCCTTTCAAGAAAGTTGATCCCTCAGGCGATAAGACCATCCAATCCGGCACATTTTTTGAGAAAACTCTTTGGAACGGTAAGTCCCTTCAAACCCGTCGATCGGGACGGAACCCAAGTCCCCGAGATGGTAGAACGGTCCACCTTTGGTGCTTGCTAGCCCGCTAATAAAGAATGTCCATTATTTGGCATGTCTTTCAAGAAAGTGATTCCTCAGACAACAAGTCCACATAGCAGCTTCTCGATATCAGGTAGTCTCTAGATTGAACGTGCACCGTCAGAGTGGCAGAAATACTCACAAACATTGCAACCATTAGAGTGGCAGAAACACTCACAAATAGGTCGATATTAAGAATTGCCAACAAACCTCCTATGTCACGGGACTGAATTCGCCTTTTGGCCGTGACACGTTTACCAAAGGACAAGATACCTTTGGAAACCAACTCGCCATAAACCGTCAGAATGACAGAAACTCAAAACTAGGGTCAACACTAGTGCCTGCTGACTCGCCCCCAAATGCAGTTTCCTACAAATGGAGTTAGTAACCCCGCAAGAGTACGGGGGTCGTGATGAAGTATAAACCGGTAATCCGGTATCGTTCTCTCGCAAGGGATCTAGCCAAATATAGGCTTTAGCACTCAACTTACACTAACCTAACCTATGATCGAATTACAATTAAAGATGGGAATTGGATCTAAAATAAAAAGGAAAATAAAAAGACCAAAAATGTTTTGGGTTTTTCATGATAGTTTTGAATCACTAACCTAATGCAATGGAAATTAAAGCACTTAATACTCGACAATTAAAATAAAACAAAGTGAAAATAGAATTAAAGCAATTAAAAGGGAATTGGGCTCAAATGATCCAATCACTCAATTTTATCCAAGGTTTCCAATAGGGTTTATAACTCAAATCAGACACAACATTTAAGTGTGTTTGATTCGGAGAACTTAGCTTTGAAAACCGATTATTCTCAAGCAATTGAAATAAGATACATGTTTGATGGGGAATCAAAGGTTAATACCATCAATTCAACTTAGTCAATACCAAATTTGTGGTTTGTGCATTGATTAGCCAAACATAGTCAATAACCTAGGTTTTCTAAGGCATCTTCAATCAATTGTTGGGAATAAATTTCTAGAAATTGTGGAGTATTTGTCTAGTCAAGGGTCCTAAATTAATACAATCGATTTGGGTGATCAAAATCCCCAAACTTAGTCAATAATTCAAGTTTTCTAAAATTCCACATGTAATTACTAGAAATTCGAATTCTAGAAAAATATGGCAATTAATTCATGAGATACCTCCATTAAATTTCTTGAATTTCTTGAGTGATTTTCACATTTAAACCCAATTTAAATTCTAGCTACTTGAATACATCATAAAAATATGTAGAAATATAAAGAAAGCATGTAGAGACTTAAATCTAAAATTTACTTGAAGATTAAGAGTGTTTGGATACAAGGAAAATATAAGAAAGTGCAAGAAAATGAAAAAAAATACAATACAATGAAAGAAAATTGCAAGTTTTACTCCTATATTACCATTACAAGGCTAAATCTAAGTTAAAAATGAAGAAAAGTGAAAAAAAAACCAACCTTGGAGGAGCTCTCCCGCCGCCTCCCTGCTCAAAACTAACCCTAACTACTCAAAAACTTTACCAAAAAACCTAAAAATGCCGCTTCGGACGCAAAAAACACATTCTGGATGAACAGTAACCATCTGAATACTATCCGAACGGTGCGTTCGACACCCGTTTGAAGTCCGTTCGGACGATGAACAGTAACCGTCCGAACGGTGAACAGTAACCGTCTATTTATGACTGTTCAACTGCAGGAATTTTGAAGCGTTATTTGACCACCCTAGAGCTCGATTCAGCCGATGCAAATTAGACGCAAATTTGTAGAGCTTGAAGTCTTCTTTCCAATGATGCAAAAATCAGCTCAATCGAACATCGGAGCAAAACGTTATGGCCAGAATACCAAGATAGGTCTGAATTTTCATGAACAAATTATTCGCCTTGAACCCACTTTGATTAGTCTTGTTTTCTTTTTGCCTTTATTAGCTTATATAACCTACAAAACACATACAAAACATACTCAAACAAATATCTTTATAAGATAATTAATTACAATATAAGTCTAACAAAGTACAAATTAAGGGCTTATGATTACACTTTTAGGGTGTAATCACCTATTAGCCCACTCCAATAAAAAAATGACCAAACTGCCCCTTAGACCTTTTCTGGCACGCTTCTCGAGAAAGCATCTAAGTACTCAGAGGGGTAATTCCACCTTTCTAAGATTATTCTAAAGATGATCCAGCATGCTTAAGTGCCTTCCAGTCAGTTTCGAACCAATTCTGAGACTATTCGGTCAAAATGACCATTTTACCCCTAGGCATTCGAGCATTTCCGGGAACCACACCGGCTTTGGGCATCAAACCAGTAACCTCATAAGAATACTTCTAATAATATTCCCAACCTTCTAATATTTTTCAAGATCATTTTGACTCTATTCCGGTAAACCCGGTACAAAATGACTATTTTGCCCCGATGGGCCGGTCGCCTCTTCCAACCACAACGGCTCTAGGTATCAAACCAGAAATCCCTTGGAACACTCTAGATAGTGTTTTCAACTTTCAAGTCCTCTCATAAGTCATTCCGAGTCCATTCTGGTGGTTTTCCAATCTAGTTGACTGTTTTACCCCTAATAGCTTAGTCGACCATCCTGACAGTGTTTTTTACATTCGTTACTCCTAGAACACTATTTCAAGGGTTTTTATTCATTTTCGACCTTCCAGACCATTCCTGCCTTTCAGAGCATTCTCAGACCTTCCAGAGTCACTCCTAGTGAAGCCAAGCCAAAAATTACTTGGTAGTTACTAATATAGGCGCCCAAATCTTTTGCCCCTTGCATATCATGGGTTGGAAGACACGTTGCTTGTCAACCTTAAAATTTTCTTAAGTGGCTGGCACCACCAACAGTGGTGGCAAGCCAAAGATTGGCCTGAAGTGGCACTAGAAGGAAATTTAGCTTGTACCACTACAACATGCGCTAGGTCAATCTTTTGTCTATAACTATAGAGCCTCCCCCTGTGTGAAAAGGGTCAGCAATCTAAGTCCAGAAACTCTGTCTCTCTGCAAATAGACCTTGAACTCTCTTCAACACCTAGCTCTCTTAGGCCCCTTCAAACCCTAACCTCCATACACTTAACCCTAACACCTCTATACACTCTATACATTCATACACAAGCCCCCAAAGCCTCCATTGAAGACTCAAGGTGCTGCAACTTGGAAGCTCTCAAAGATCAAGCAAAGCCAAGGAAATAAAGCAAACAAAACAAGAAGAAAATGAGGTAGGCTTTCTTTTATGTTTACGTACTTCCCCATATCTCTTCTTTCTCCTAACCTACTTGAGTTTTTTTCTATTTTAATCCCCTATCTTCTTTTCCCCTTTCTTGCATGCTTGAAACAAGGGTTTTCCCGATTCACGTGTAGGAAAGATAGTTGAAAGTCACCGTGTCAGGACCTTTCTTCTAATTCAACCTTAGACCATGTAGATTCGGCCCCATTGATTATGTGGTGAAGCCAACCTTGTATGTTCACGGCCCTACTTACATTGTGCATATCATATTCATTCATCCACTCAAAATTGTTTTCAAAAGGTTGTTTTCAAAGTTTGCATCAAAAACATCTTTCAAACGTGTATTCAAAATCTTGTTTTCAAAGTCACACTCCTAAAGTGATTGTAGCCAATTCATGGTTAGGGTTGCTTTAGGAATGTGTTACATTCATTGCGAGCATTAAGATCCATGTTTTGGGTGTAAACCCTAACTTGTTTTTTATTAAAACCACAATCTTAAGATGATTCTAGCCATTCCATGATTATGGTTGTTTTAGGAAAGTGTGACATTCAATGGGATCCTTTTTGGTCCATATTTTAAATCTACGTTGTTTTTAAAACCACTAACTAAGAATTGTTCTAATATCTTCATGGTTAGAATTGTTTTAGGAAAGTGAGACATTCAAAAGGTTTTCAAAAGTCCATCTTCAAATCGCTTTCAAAATTGCTTTTTAAAATACTTTCTAAAAGCTCTATTCAAAAATCCACTTTCTAAAACCTCCTTCCTAGAAACTCCCTTCAAAAGTCTATTGTAAAAAAGCTCTTTTCAAACTCCTTTCCAAAAACTCTCTTCAAAAATTCACTTTCTAAAAACTATCTTCAAGTCTCTTTCCTAGAAACTTTCTTTAAAAGATCTTCTTTCTAAAAACTCTTTTCCTTGGAGTCCAAGTCAAGCCCTGGATCTCATAGTTAGGAAACCCTAATTCTCTTTCCTAAAAACATGACTTCCTCTTTTACTTTAAATCATAGGTTTCCAAAACTATTTTCTACATCAAATCTTAGATTTCTAAAACCTCTTTTTCTACACAAAATCATAACTTTCCAAATTCTAGATTTCCAAAATTCAATCTTTCTAATTCCATGTCAAATTCAATTTTTCAAATTAGGAAACTAAATCAAATCTTCCCGTTTAGGAAACTAAACCAAATCTTCCAATTTTAGAAACCAAATCAAATCATTTATTTTTAGAAATAAAATCTAATATTCTACTTTAAGAAATAAGAATACAATCTTTCTTAATTCAAATATTTCATAATTCCAACCTTTCTAAATTTCAAACTTTTCAATTCAAAACTTTCTAAATTCAAGACTTTCCTAAAATGAAAACTTTCCTAAAATGAAACTTTTCAAATTTGGCATTTTTCTAAAATGGAACTTTCTTATTTTAAAACATTCATAATTCAAAGCTTTCCAAAGTCCATCATTTCCTAAACTCTAACTTTCCAAATCATTCCAAGTCAAATGTTTTCAAATCAAATCAAATTTCTTTTCAAATCTTCCTTAAATTCAACTTTCTTAATTTAAACCTTTCCTAATTCGAACATTTCCTATATTCAACTTTCTAAAAACAAACCTTTCAAATCTAAATCGAATCCTTTCCAATTCAATCTTAGGTTATTTAAACCCTAGGATACCTAAACTCTGGTTCAACCCTAATCCTAAATTAGGAAGTTTTAACTTTTTTCTAAACCAAGATAGTTTTCAACTTCAATCTAAGTCAAAAATGTTTTCAAAATCTCAACCTTTCTAAATAAAGTCCAAGTTTAATCCTTTCAAGTCAAAATTAATTTTCAAATCCTCAAGTTCAATTTTAAGTCCAAGTCAATTCCAAGTTCAATTTCAAATCTTCTATTCCAAGTTCAAATCAAATATCTTTTTCAAATCAAACTCTTTTCAAATTAAATTCTTTTTTCAAATCAAACTCTTTTCAAATTAAACATTTCAAACCTCAAAGTGTCTATTTTCAATCGGACTCTTGTCCGAATTACGACTGACCTGATTCCTAAAAAAGGATACATAGGTGTAAGCACCCCATTTTTGACTGCTCGGCAGTCTCCACTCCGTCCAGACTTGTTTTCAAGTCATTTTGGGCATATTCCAATCGAAACTAATTCTCTAGGTCCAAATTCCATCTTTTCATCGCTTCGCGGGCCTGTCAGGCCCAAATAGAGGCAAAATGATCAAAATGCCTTTAGGGGCATTGTCCTTTCTTATTCCAATTTCAATCCCTCTCTCGAGACAGTTTATTCCTCGAGACGGTCCGAGTAGCGAGACCACTCACAAAACCGTTAAGGTGGCGGAAACACTCACAAAACCGTCAGAGTGGCGAAAACACTCACAACACCGTTAAAGTGGCGGAAACACTCAAAACCCAAGCACGTCTCTTCGGAGTCGGGAAGACCCCTTTCCAATCCCTCTCTCGAGATAGTTTATTCCTCGAGACGGTTCCAACCCAGGCACGTCTCTTCGGAGACGGTAAGACCCCTTTCTAATCCCTCTCTCGAGACAGTTTATTCCTCGAGACGGTCCGAGTAGCAAAACTACTCACACAACCGTTAGAGTAGCGGAAATACTCACAGAGCCGTCCGAGTAGCGGAAATACTCAACCGTTAGAGTAGCGGAAATACTCACAGAGCCGTTAGAGAGGCAGAAATACTCACAGAACCGTTAGAGTAGCGGAAATACTCACAGAACCGTTAGAGTAGCGGAAATACTCACAGAGCCGTTGGAGTAGCGAAAATACTCTCAAATCGTCAACCCCGTCCGAGTAGCGGAAATACTCAACACCTAGGTCAATACCCATGTTTGTTAGCTCACTTCGGTGAAAAATAACCAGACTACTCTTAGGGCCTTTTCCGAGACTTTTCGGTCAAGATGACCATTTTGCCCCTAAGCATCCGAATGCCCCGAGAACCACACCGGCTCTGGGTATCAAACCGGTAATGCCCCAAGAATACTTGTTATAGTATTCTCGACCTTCCTTTACCTTTCCAGACCATTCCGAGTCAGTTCCGGCCAACCCGGTACAAAATGACCGTTTTGCCCCTAGAGGGCCGTCTCCTTCTTCGACCACACCGGTGCTGGGTATCAAACCGGTAATGTCCCGAGAATACTTTTTATAGTATTCTCGACCTTCCTTTACCTTTCCAGACCATTCCGAGTCAGTTCCGGCCAACCCGGTACAAAATGACCGTTTTGCCCCTGGAGGGCCGGTCTCCTTCTTCGACCACACCGGCGCTGGGTATCAAACCGGTAATGTCCCGAGAATACTTTTATAGTATTCTCGACCTTCCTTTACCTTTCCTGACCATTCCGAGTTAGTTCCGGCCAACCCGGTACAAAATGATCGTTTTGCCCCTAGAGGGCCGGTTTCCTTTTTCGACCACACCGGCTCTAGGTATCAAACCGATAATGTCCCGAGAATACTTTTTATAGTGTTCTCGACCTTCCTTTACCTTTCCGGACCATTCCGAGTCAGTTCTGGCAAACCCGGTGCAAAATGACCGTTTTGCCCCTGGTGAGCCGGTCTCCATTTCCGACCATGCCAGCCCTGGGAATCAAACCGGCAACCTCTGGAACATTCTAAATAATGTTTCCAGATCCCAAGTCTTTTTCCGGGACAATCTGGGTTCGCCCCGGCAGTTTCCTAGTCCGATTGACCGTTTTGCCCCTAAAGGCTCGGTCAACCTTTCCGACACATCTTATCCTCACTTTTCAAGTCAAATACCTCCAGGACACTGTTTTAAGTGTTCCTGCTCCTTTCCGGCCTTCCGGGTCACTCCCGGCTCCTTCAAATCATTCCCGGACTTTCCGGAGTCACTCCTAGTGAAGTCAGGCTAAAGTTTACATGGTAGTCACTAGTACAGACGCCCAAATCTAGTCAAAGACACGTTGCTTGCCGACCTTAATTGTTTCCTAAATGGCTGGCGCCACTAGTAGTAGCGCTAAGCCAAAAAATGGCCTGGCGCCACTCCTAGTGGCGCCAGTGTAGAATTTGGCCTGGCACCACTGCAACAAGCGCTAGGTTTGTCTTCCCTCTATAAATATAGAGCCTCATTCAACGTGAAAAGGGTCTGCAAACTTAACCTAAGAATCTCATATTTCGATATACAGAGCTCGAGCACCTCCAAAACCCTAGCCTCCCTAGGTTTTCCCAAACCCTAGCCACTATACACAAACCCTAGCCTCCTATACACTCATATACTCCCCCATACACTCATACACTAGCCTTCAATCACTCTCTGAAGACTTGAAGAGCAGTCATCCAAAGCTTGAAGACAATCCTTGAAGACTGAAGGTGAAGATCAAGACCGAAGACCAAAGATTGAAGACTGCACGGCGCGCAAAATAAACAAGAAACAAGGTAGGCTTTCTCTTTAATTTTCTGCACTTTCCCCCTCTCTCTTCTCTCTCCAACCCACTTGGGTTTTCTCTATTTTAATCCCCCATCTCTTTCCCCCCCTTTCTTTGCATGCTTGAAATAAGGGGATTCCCGGTCCATGTGTAGGATTGGACTATTGGAGAGTCACCATGTCGGGGGCTTTCTTCTAGTCTAACCAAAGACCACGTGGGTTTGGCCCCCTTGATTATGTGGTGAAGCCTTAACCTTGTATGTTCACGACCCCCAAATTGCATTGTGCATATCATAGTCTTGCATCTTCTAAAATTCGTTTTCAAAAAGTTGTTTTCAAAAATCGTTTTCAAACTTGTTTTCAAAATTGCATCAAATCTCTTTTTCAAAAACTTGTTTTCAAAACCACAATTCTAGGGTGATTCTAGCCTTTCCATGGCTAGGGTTGCTTTAGGAAAGTGTTATATTAAAAGTGGCCTTTTGGTCTATATTTTCAAACCTTTGTTTTCAAAACCACTTTCTTAAAGTGGTTCTAGCCCTCATATGGCTAGAATTGCTTTAGGAAAGTGAGACGTTTTTAATCCTTCTAAAAACTCCTTCTCTTTAAAATCCTTCTCCAAAAACTCCCTCTTCAAACATAATTTCCAAAAACTCCTTCCTAGGATTTCCCTTCTAGAAAACCTTCGTTTCCAAAAACGCACTTTCTAAAATCCCTTTAACTTAAGTCAAGCCCTAGAACCCACAATTAGGAAACCCTAAATTTTCTTTCCAAAAACATGATTTTCAAACTTTGCCCCAAACCTAGGTTTCCAAAATCTCTTGTTTTCATATCCAAACTGTACATGTTTCCAAAACCTCTTTTCTACGTAGAAATTCCACACTTCTAGAACTAGGATTTCTAGAATCTCCCTTTTCAAATCATTGCCAAATCCTATCTTCCCTTTAGGAAACCAAATCCAATCCTCCATTTTTGGAAACAAGATCAAATCTTTTCTTTCAGAAATCAAATCCAATCCTCTCCTAATCCAAATCTTTCTTAATTCAATTCCTTCCTAAACCATAAGTCTCCTAAACCCAAACTTTAAACCTTTCCTTAAATTTCAAAATCCAACTCTTTCCTAATTCAAATCCTTCCGAAACTTTCACTTTCCTAAATCTTAAGTTTCCAAAACTTGAACATAAAAATCTTTCCTAAACTTTAAAACTCAACTTTCAAATCTTTCCTAATTCAACCCTTTCCTAATTTAACCCCTCCCCCCTTTCCAAATCTTAACTCTCCAAATTCAAGTTTTCAAACTCTTCCTAAACTCAAACCTTTCCTAATTTCAAGATTTCCTAAAACCCTAAAACTTTCTAAATCTTAAACTTTCTAAATTTCAAATCTTTCTAAATTCTAAACTTTCCAAAACTTCAAAAATCTTTTCAAATCTAGAACTTTTCTAAATTCAAAACTTTCTAAATTCAAGACTTTCTTAAGTTGAAACTTCCTTTTTTTCAAACATTTCCTAAACTGAAAACTTTCCTTTTTCAAACCTTTCCCAAAACGAAGCTTCCTTGTTTTCAAAGCTTTCCAAATTCAAAACTTCCCTTTTTCAAAACATTTCTAAAATTCAAAACTTTCCTATTTACAAAACTTCCCTATTTCAAAAAGTTTCCTAATTTCGAAAACTTTCCTAATTCAGAACTTTCTTAATTCAGAACTTTCCTAAAGTTGAAACATTCCAAATTCAAAGCTGTCCTAAATGAAACTTTTCTAATTCGAAACTTTCCTAAATCGAACATTTCCTAATTCAAACATTTCCTAAATCCAACCTTTCCTAATCTCTTAAACCTTCCAAGTCGAGTCAAGCTTTTCCTAAGTCTAGGTTTCCTAAACCTTCATCGTTCTCTTTTTCAAAACAAGTCCAAATCTATCTTTTCAAATCAAAGTCCAATTTTCTCAATTTCAATTTCCAATCTCCTCTTCCAATTCCAAATCGAATTCAATTTCCAATTCAATCTCCTTCTTCAAATCCACTCTTCTATTTTCAATCAGACTCTTGTCCGAACTACGACTGACCTGATTCCCCCAAAGGGATACGTAGGCAACCTTCATAGGTGCGGTCACAACACTTTTCAAACTTTTAATTCCACCCTCATGGGTGCGGTTTTCAAAATCTTTTCAAATCTCAAATTCCCATCTACTTTCAAGCTTTCCATTTTCAAATTTCTATTTTTCAAAATTTCCAATTTCAATTCCATCTTTTCAAATCTATTTTTCAATTCTCTTATCTTGCACTTGCATCTCATGCATCATATTTATTTCAAACATTGTTTTTCTAAAGTGAATAGGGTTGAACTATAGTTAGTCGAAGACTCTCATAGGTGAATCTAGGGTAGATTGACATGTAGGTACCGAAAGGGCGCAACAGTAGGGTGATAGCTTAGTGCGTCTTCCCTACACGTAACCAACCTCCGAACCTAGATCACTGTTTTTGAAAGACCAAAAAGGAGTCATTTTTCTAAAAAGGGCTAAATACTTTCTAAAGGTTGCCAAACAACCATTGTTCTTAAAAACCCTCTCTTGAGGAGATATTTTCAAATTGTTTTTCAAAAACCCTAAGTGTAGTTTTCGGATTATGCTTAGTTTTTAGGTGACCTAACTCACCTTAATCAAGTTAGGTGGCGACTCCAAATCTTTTTCCAAAGCCCTTTATTCAAATCTATTTTCAATTCAAACCTAGTCGCACTCATTCTTCTAGGAGGGTGAGTTCTAACGAGAGAGTACAGCATTTTTTCCGCTTGGGTGAGTATTCCTCGAGTGCGAAAAATCTGAGCGCGACAATAGGCAACTCTTATGGGTGCGGTCACAACCTTTTTCAAGTTTCTAATTCTAAAATCTATTTTCAAATATCAAATTTAAATTTCTAAAATCTTCTTTCAAAATCAAATCAAGTCTTTTCAAATCTATTTTCGAATTCAAATCAAATTCTTACACTTGTATGTCATGCATCATATAGTACTTTTCAAAAGGGGATAGTATTGGACATTTACTAATTAAAGATTCCAAATGAGTGAATTTAGGGTGAATAGACATGTAGGTACTGTAAGAGCAGGGTAGGGTGATGGCTTAGTGCGTCTTCCCTACACGTAACCAATCTCCAAATCTAAAATTACTGTTTTCAAATACCAAAATAGGGTTATTTTAAAAAAAAAAGGCTTAAATATTTTCAAAGGTTGCCGAACAACCTATTTTTTAAAAACCCTCTCTTGAGGAAGTTTTTGAAATCTTTTCAAAAATTCGAAGTGTAATTTTCGGATTGTGCTTAGTTTAGGTAACCTAACTCACCATAATCAAGTTAGGTGGCGACTCCAAATTTTTTTCAAAAGTCTTTAATCAAATCAATTTTCAATTCAAACCTAGTCGCACTCATTCTTCTAGGAGGATGAGTTCCAACAAGAGTACTGTGTTTTTTCCACTTGTGCGTATTTTCCTCGAGTGCCAAAAATCAAGGCGCGACACTTAGGTTCTGTCTAAGTCAACAAGTTTAAAGGGATTTACCGTTGCAATGAGTTTTCTTGGTAAATGTGTCGTGCTAGACAGATTTACCGTTTGACCGATTAACTTTTTTAAAAGACGGGCCGGATTAAGTTTGATTGACTTGGATTGGAATTGGAATTGGAATTGAAATAAGGACTTACCATTTTTAAGAACACATGCCAACTGGAATTAGATCGAGTAATACTCTAAGGATATTTTAGTCATTTTGTTTGTATTGGGCCCAACGGCCCACGAAATAATTGATTGACTGGATTGAGTTTGAAAAGCTGGCTGGAGCTTGAATGTGTCTATATCAGTTTGAATGTGAGTCCGGTCAGGCCAAAGATTGCCGAGTGGGTAAAAATAGGGTGTTTACAATGTGTTGACGATATAAAAACCACCTCAGGTTACTGTTTTAGTCTTGGTTCTAGAATTTTTTTCATGTTGTTCTACGAAACAGGAAGTCATAGCTCAATCCACAGCAAAAGCAAAATATGTAGCTGTTGCTGCTACTGTGAATCAAGCCCTTTGGATTAGGAAAGAAGAAAGCACTAAGTTATTTGTGGACAATAAAGCTGCAATTTCAACTGCTAATAATCCAGTGTTCCATGACAAAACAAAACATTTCAAGATAAAGTTTATCTTATAAGAGAAGCACAAAAGGAAGGAGAAGTGTAGCTAATTTACTGCAAAACAGAAAATCAAAGTGTTAACATCCTAAAAAAGGCACTTCCTAAGGTTAGATATGAATTCTTGAGACAAAAGCTTAGAGTATGTAGTTCCAGAGTTAAGGAGGAGTGTTGATTGGCATGACTCATGTTGATTGGCATGACTCATGAAGCTGTTAACAAACTATCGAAAATCAGTTTGTTGCTATTTTTAGGCAATAAAGAAGTCAAAGTGACTGTTAAGATTATGACCATTTTATCATGCTATTTTTTAGGCACTTATCTGATATGCTCAACATGTAGTATATTTTTTTGCAATTTAGTTTTCATTATGTTGTATAAATAGATGCTTTGTTGCTCAATAAAAATGTCTTTTGTAGTCTTAAAAATATCTTGCTCTTGTTATCTTTGTACTTTTGTTTTTCAAATAACCAATAGTTGTGCTTGCTTGCTTGCATTTTGATTATTTGACATGCAATTGTGATTCATGCACATGCACTAAATCAGGGATTGTCTAGAATTGGTGTTTGGACTTTCACTGGCAAATCCCATTAACAAAAGCAATTTGGTTGTCTTGCAATTCTAGAGTTTATAATTGGGTCAAATAGTGTAAGCACAATTCAAAAGTGACTAGGAGTTCAACACAGAGCTAAGAAACAGGGTTATTGAGGAGAGCTGAAGAAGGTCGCTTGAGTGAGCTAGTTAGTTTGTTCGAGTGAGA
This sequence comes from Euryodendron excelsum, assembly GCA_033060915.1. Lineage (NCBI taxonomy): Eukaryota > Viridiplantae > Streptophyta > Magnoliopsida > Ericales > Pentaphylacaceae > Euryodendron > Euryodendron excelsum. Next base: position 16,193,329 of record CM065378.1, on the reverse strand, counting down.
TTGCGAAGCTCGTTCTGATAAATTCCAATGTTTCTTGCTGAATGGATCGTTCGAAGTTGCTTGAGCAAGGCAAGATAGTAGCTCTCGCTGATGAGTCGCTGTATACCAATCTATGGGAAGTACAGAGAGTATGTTTCGCTGGATGCCACTCGAGAATTTTTAGAAACTTTTGGGATTCTTTTTGGTTTTACAATTTGAGCCAATTTGGAAGCCTACTTATGCTCTTATACTCCTACTATAAAAGAAATCTGAGATGGGTCAGAAAAGGTTGGTGATGAAGGATAATACCGCATATTCATGCACACACATATATATGCTAACACTCTTAAAATTGTTCTGTTATGAGACACTAGGCTTGTGCTATTTACCCACTTTTGAGATGGATTTTACAACTTTCAATGCTATGCTTTTCTAGCTAATGGTATGCTATTGTTATTAAACGAGTTCAAAAATTAAGTTTTAGATTGGCTTGTTTACATAATGGATGAGCTATCAACAAGCCGAATGTAAGTTGATCATGAACAGCTTGATTCATTTACAACTCTGCCCAAGATTATGCATGCTAAAATATATATATATTAGATCTTCATTTGATAACTTAACACATTAAATTTCAACTATGCAGACTTCGATAACTTTCATTGATTCAGTGTTAATCTCATGGGAAACTTTAAAAGAGATTGCTTATAGTCATTATTATAATGCCGTTTTCGATTAATGGTGCCGAGTGTATCATTCAAATGGTGTTTCTTAAAGAACTATATGCAAAATGGATGGAATTTTCTTTTTCTTTTTTTTTTTTTTTTTATACAGGTCAAAGATTCAGAAAGACAATCTGAGCCTTTCAAACTAACACTCATAATGTTATCAAACTAACAACATTATATATAGAGGTATGTACCTATATATATAGCATGTCACTCTGAAAAGGGACTGAAGGATCCTGGTTTGCTTGAACTCCTTGATTAGCTAGCATACAGTTGTTGACTTGCCTTAAGTATAGACTACGGAATATTTTTGTCTTCTCACGAGGAAGCTGCAGTAGTCTTCAATCAATCTTCACCATCTATCTCTACTTCCAAGAAATATCTTTAAATACCGAGTATAAGAAAACAATGATAGGAGCATACTTTTTTAAATAAAACCATAAAACACTCATCTTTCAGTCAAAATCGAAAACTAGCCTTTGGTTTTGCATTTGTATACCTTTTTCCAAACACTCTCTGCCAAGCCTTTTCCATGTTCACTAGGAATTAGAGGAAGAGGAATAAAGAAATTGTAAAACATAAAGATGTTTGCAATTTCCGCTACCTAATTTTCTTTTGAATAATTTTGTTGTTATCATTATCACGAGCGTTATATATAATTCCTTTGCATATTTGAGTGCTCTCTTAGATTCGAGATACAAGTTTGTTCATGAAACTCATTCTTCTCCACTCAAACTTCAACTAGGCATTGTAAACTCTTTGCACTTAAGTCTTCGAGAGGGATTGCGCTATTTTCTGATGAGATATATAATTAGCTTGGAGTGACCACAAGAGGGAAGAATCAACTATAATATAATGAGAGCTTAGGAATACTCATGTCTATAAATGTAATAATCTGTGGCAATCCTCTCTCTCTATCTCTCTCTCTCTCTCTCTCTCTCTCTCTCTCTCTCTCTCAAGAAAACTCTAAACACAGTTTACTTGATCTATTTGTCAAAACAGCTGACTTGGTCTCCGTTTGTTTATATGGCAATAGGAGGCAGGGCCTTCCTATTTCTTTCCTTCCTTTCAATACTTACCAAACTACACCTCTCACCAACCATTATTTTCCAAGGGCTTTTGCAAATGCATTATCCAACTACTCTTTTCATCCTCACTAGATAGATTCCATCATCAATATCATCCCCGTTAGACTCCACCAAATTAGCGCATGCACGTTTCATAGTAGTTTATTGTTTGATTACTTCAAACGTAACATTCTTTTCAACATGCCTGAACCTTTCTACTTCTTCAGTATTCTCTCTCTCTCTCCATCATCTTCTCCTTCTTCAAGACTTCTGATGGCAACGACAGAAATTCATTCTCGACGAATTGCCCTTCACACTAGTGGTGCGGCGATGTTAAAATCGAGTACCCTTTTTGGAAATTCATTCTCCATTTGGAAATTCTCTCATACTTTCAACCGCAACAGAGGTACTTAACTTTGTCAAACACAACCCTCCAAATTTTGTTTGGTAGCCAGCTAATGACTTTTTTTTTTAATATACAAAATCCTCAACTAACCTACTATATTTGATCCACCAAATGTGATTCTCTATGAGAATCACGGGTTTCATCTACCACATAATCCTTGATCACATGGCTAAGATTTCACCAATTGCATCAGTTGTAAGGAATCATGCCAAGTGCAGACCAAAACTCTGCGTTTTGATGCAGCAAATTATAACCCATATTTAAGGATTAGAACATAGGGAGGGACAATTTTGTAAATTCTACAGCAAGCCCATATTATAAATTATAATATACAAGTTGAGAGTCTATCGTTTGATTGCTTCAAACGCAGCATTTTTTTTACCATGTCTGAACCTTTCTACTTCTTCATTGTTTTCTCTCCCTCCATCATCTTCTCCTTCTTGAAGACTTCTTATGGCAACGACGTAAATTCATTCTCGACAAATTGCCCTTCACACGAGTGCGGAGATCTTAGAATCGAGTTCCCTTTTTGGCTGATAAGTGAAGAGACAACCTCAAATCAATACTGTAGTTATCCGAGTGTAGACACACAAAATTTAGCCGGTTAGAAGTTGCTAAGTATTTTATAAAGTCACAAATTTTGACTAATCAAACATTGCCACGTGTCAAAACCTGCAAGACGGGGTGAATAAAATGCCGCCACGTATTAGAATGATGCAGCCTTTAAATGACAAGTTTTAAGCCAATTAAAATGTACCACTTGTTCAAATGGAACCCACAAGGAAGAAGACACATATTTTCTCCAATTAAAGTTGGACACATGTCTATAAATATCCGCATTGATTATTATCTTTTAAAATTAAATAGAAATAATTATCATAAGAAAGTTCAAGCTTATCAAAATTTTTCATCCTCAACTATAAATAAAGAGTGACCCTTCCAAAAGAATGAGACACAGAAGACAAGATTTATGCCTACACAAGCAAGATAGAGCTCTACAAATCAAGCATCAAAACCTTGAAGAACTTTCTCCTTCAATCATCTTCTTTGCATAAATTGGATAAGAACACGGTGTACGATTCGGATCAAGCTTCAAGCCCTCGAGTCAACATTCTAGAAGAGAAGAATCAGAGGATTAATTTCTTTGATTAGAAATTGTTTCGGAGATTTTAATCTGCTCATTCAAAAGCAATAAAATTAATTTGCTACTATGATTTTCTGTCTTATTATTTTAGACAAGAAATTTGTGTGTACAAATTTGTAGCACGCCCGGTGGGACCTTCTCTGCCTCTCAGCTCTTCTCTTCGACAAGCAAATCCAAACAATTTTGCAATGGCTCCTAAAAAAGACAATTCTAAGGCTACTCAAAGCAAGGTTAGAGGCTCTAAATCTTCAACAACTTTCCACACTAGCTCGAGTACTCAAAGTTCCGATCCAATAACTTGAAGCAAGGCAAAGGCTATTGCTAAGACACTAGCTAGAACCTTGCTTCTTCCTAAACCAATTCCTTTTTTTGGTTCAAATTCACCAAAGATATCAATAATTTCCTCAGACCCTCTGAAAGGCAAGGGAGAAACTATAGCACTGGGAGCAAAGGACACTGCTGCAATGCTGGAAGAGGCTTTCTCACAGCCTTCTATGTCTACAAACTCTGCTTCAAAGCCTCAACACGATAGTAAAGAGATTGAGGATGCAACTAGCTCTGACTCCAGTTCGTCTTCTGGTACTCCCCGGTCAAAGCTCAACCTACCGGATGTCTCTACTGGTTCTTTTAGCTCTATTGTCATGCTTGTCATGACAACAAACGCTCTTGCCATGGAGGAACAACTTGCTGCCTTGACAAAAACTGTTGAGGCACTATGCAAAATGGTTGAAAACCGTGATGTCCAAATGGCGTCCATGATGAACAAGATAGAAAGTTTGGGAGAGTCAAACCAAGCTGCTGACAACCCTCTAAAATTATAAGATGTTACTGAGTCTTCTGTCAAACAGCAAAAGACCCAGAATAACTTACAAGTTTTGGCTGATGAATCAATCCCTGTTGACCAACTGAAGGAGATCATTCTAGGTGCTATCAAAGATAAGTACGAGGGAACTCCAAAATCTTCTCTCACTTATGCCAAGCCCTACACTCAAAGGATCGATCAACTAAAGATGCCGGTTGGTTACCAACCACCGAAGTTCCAGCAATTCGATGGGTAAGGTAATCCAAAACAACACGTTGCCCATTTTGTGGAAACGTGCAACAATGTTGGAATTGATGGAGATCTTCTTGTCAAACAATTCGTTCGCACACTCAAGGGCAATGCTTTTGATTGGTATTTTGACCTTAAGTCTCGCACGATTGATAGTTGGGAGCAGTTAGAACAAGAGTTTCTGAATCGCTTCCACAATACTAGTCGTATTGTTAGTATGATCGAGCTTACCAGTTCTCGCTAATGGAAAGATGAACCAATCGTTGACTAAATCAACCGCTGGAGAAACCTGAGCCTTAACTGCAAGGATAGGCTATGCGAGACTTCTACAATTAAGATGTGCATCCAAGGCATGCAATGGGGTCTGTGTTATATTCTTCAAGGAATCAAGCCCAAAACCTTTGAAGAATTGGCAAAGCGAGCTCATGATATAAAGCTTAGTATTGCTGCAAATGGATGTCAAGGGCTGCCTTTTCAAGATCATCGTAGAGGAGAAAATGAACTTGACAATCGAAAAGGGGGCAACAAGTCTTTCTCTAAACCAAGTACTAAAGAATCCATAAGTATAATCACTTCACCAGTCAAAATCTCTGCTCAGTCTAAGAAGAAAGAAGTAGAGAAAACTGATTCTACTTAAGCTAAGTGGAGGAAGAAACTCACATTATAAGAAATGCAAGCTAAGGAGTACCCTTTTCTTGATGCTGAAGTCCCTAAAATGCTTGATCAACTATTAGAATTGAATATTATTTAGCTCCTAAAGATAAAGCAACCTGAGAAAGCCGGGAAGGTTAATGACCCGAACTACTGCAAGTATCGTCGTTTAATTAGCCATCCAACTCAACATTGTTTCATTCTAAAGGAAAAAAATCTTGGGATTAGCCAGCCAAAGGAAGATTATGTTGGAAGAAGAAAAGGAAGTGGTAGTGACAAATCAAACTACCATTGTCTTTGGGTCCTTTGATCCCATAGTTCTCCGTAGAGGAACTCAAAGACTTGAAAGACAAATTCCTACATCACCCAGATTAGAGGTTCAATTTGGATCAATTAGCCTAGTTGACCTCCCATCACCTGCTCCTTCAGTTTAGCCATCCACAAATAGGGGTAATGATGATAAAGTGACCGAGTCGACTAGCTCAGATGACGAAGGATGGACCCTCGTCACCCGTAGACGGAAAAGAAATCCAAAGCCACGTCATTCTCAACACGTGCAATCAAACCGTGTTTCTGCTAAGCCCAAGGCAAGGAAGCAACAAAGAAGGAGAAAGGCTAAGAAGGTAGCGTTGGCATTACCAAAGGATTCATATATCCAAAAGCCACGCACTCCTCTTGCCTTGTTGGAGTTTTTCCCAAAATCAATGCGTCAAGGTGATGTGGCTACATGTAATGACGTAAATATCGAAGAATCCCCTAAGCATGTTGAGGACTCACCTTCTTCACCTACACATATGCCGGTT